>JBBPBP010000003.1:35609594-35624003 GCA_037974735.1 Cicer chorassanicum | reverse complement strand
ACCCAAAGTTTTTTTTTTTTTTTGGGATATCAGTGAGGCTAGATAAACCTAGAAAAACGCAAGAACAAATCATGAAAACAGAAATTTAAGGTGATGATTGAGAAATAGAAAAATATCACAATAGTGGTGAAGGAAAAATCAACAAAAAAAAATTCCACAAAAACACATAAAAACAAAACCAACAAAGAAAGCTCTCGATAAATCAAAACCATAAACACCTTTAAATAATTAGAAATAATAAATATCTACTTTAAAAAAGGTAATCAATTAATAAATAGTAATAATAAATTAGAAAAATGATTAATCAATTAAAATAAGTTGGATATTCGATTAACATGCGACTAGGTACAAAACAGTCCCTATTTTTAGTCAAGTAATCCGTTCTGTTGCAAATTGATTAATTATCCACCATAATTAAAAAATAACAGTTTCTTCTAGTCTTCTGCAGCCAATTTAACATCTTTTTGGTTGCCCTCTTATCACCCAACCTTGTTTTATTACAACATTTTAAATTAAAAAATTCATAGGTTTTAATGTTGGTAAATTATAGTTTCTCATAAATGCTAAAATATTAATAACTTTGTTAAATTTAGATCGACCAGTAAATCAAAGAGTTTCTAATCATATTATATTCTCATTTATAAGAATCATTCTCAATCGATAAATTAACATCAAATTTTATATTTCTGTTTATTTTTATTTTCACGTAAACCTTTTACTAATTATTTGTATTCTATTCAAATGTTGATATGATGAGTAGCAAAAAGTCATCATTTCTATATAACGAAGTCAATAATCCATGATTCATGGATATCTCATTCATGCATTGTAGCTTCTTAGTGCATGTATTTCCTTTGCATTGTAGCTCCCCCTAACTTAAAGCATATATTGTATTGAAATGTAAGAGTTATAAGAAACATTTTGACAGTTTTTCAAAGTACATACTCCCTTTTTTTAAATGTTTCAAATCAGTAATATGCTTCCCCTTCAAAACATGATGAAAGAATTGTTCCTAGACCCATCTTGGTTCCATTAATCTCCCATTTTTGATGATGGAAAAACAATAATTTTTGTGAACAATTTATTTAATAATAATAACAAAGTAAAGCAATAACAATCAACAAAGCTCCCCCTAATTCTAAACAGTTGCGGATCTTGACAAGATTTATTGAGGGGTCCAACATAAAATAGATTATATATAAAATATTTTCAATTAATTTCATCAATTTGATTTTGGTGTAGTGGTAATTCTAATTTTTAAATATATTAGAAGTATTTGGTTCGAATCCAAGCATTTACAATTTTGTCAAATAAACTATTATATTTACAATAAAAATAACAAAAAAACACTATCATGGTGAGTTTAACTAGGCTCACAAGGTTTATAAAAATATCTGGTACCACTAAACCATTCCACAATTTGACATTACTAATGAGATGGTGATTATATATACCATATATTATAGATAAATATTATTGTAGGTATACCTATTTTTACCGAAGAAGAAAATTTTGAGGTGGCCTTGGCCTCTCCCTGTCATAACTAAGCTCCGCCCCTGAGCATGTATTTAAATGCAAGAGTTATAAGAAACATTCTAATAGTTTTTTAAGGTATATACTCCTTCTTTTTAAATGTTTTAAATTGGAGTATATACAATTTCTTTTAAGATTGTTCACAAAACCTCATATTCCCCTTTTGTCATCACAAAAAAAGAGTGAATGACTATCGGTTAGAGCGTTCCACATAAATCATATACAAACAACAAGAGGCAATGCATACATAAACCAAAACATCATTCATAAATAAAAACCAAGTTTAGATTTTTCTTAATAACATCAAATATGTCCTTAGAAAGGGGTTTTGTAAACCTGTCGACTCACTAATGATCAGTGTCAATAAATTGAATATTTAAAATACCCTTTTGGACAACATCTCTAATAAAACGATGTTTAATTTCTATATGCTTTTCCCTAGAATGCATAATTGTATTATCACAAAAAATAGGAATGTTACTCTCAAACAGCTTGTAATCTTCCAGCTGATGCTTCATCCATAAGAGTTGAGTGATGCATCTGGTTGAAGAGATGTAATCAGCCTCTGCTATTGACATGACAATGGTGCCTTGTCTCTTGCATGACTAGAAGATCAGATTATCACCAAGAAACTTACAGTTTCCACTGGTGGTTTTTCTTTCAAGCTTGTCTCCAGCATAGTCAGCATCACAATATCGAACTAATGTGTACTCAGATGAAATCTTATAGAACAAACCCGGTTAGTAATGTCTTTTAGATATCTTAAGATCCTCTTAAAAGCTATTACGTGGGATTCTTTTGGATTAGCCTAAAACCAAACACACACACTAAATAAAATATTAGGTCTAGATGCAATAAGATAAAATGACCCGATCTTTCCTCTGTATATTTTATGATCAACCCTTTTTCCTGATTCATCTTTATCAGGTGAGTAGGTTGGATGCGTTGGTGTAGACATAAACTTGCATTAATCCAGCTTGAACTTTTTGAGAAGCTCTTTTGCATACTTAGTCTGATAAATGTACACACCAATCTAACTTTGATGAATCTGAATTCCTAAGAAAAACTCCAGTTCTCCCATCAAACTCATTTGAAATTCATGTTGCATCAACTTAGCAAATTCTTGCTAGAGGGTGCCATTAGTTGAACCAAAAATAATATCATCTACATAAATTTGAATTATGAGAAGGTCATTTTTAATTGATTTCCTAAATAAGGTAGTGTCAACTTGCCCTTTTTCAAAACCATTTTTAATTAGAAAATTGATTAGTCTATCGTACCAAGCTCTTGGTGGTTGTTTCAGACCAAAATAGATTTTTTTTTTTTTTTTTATGTTTCATTGTATGGAAACTCATCATTTTTAAAACTAGAAGGTTGTTTTACATACACTTCCTCATTTATGTAACCATTCATAAATGTACTTTTCACATCCATTTGATATAGAGTGATATTATTGAAAGCATCAATGGAAAGTAAACCACATATTACCTCTAACCTGGCCACCAGAGCAAACATCTTAGTGTAAGTAATACCTTGTTGCTGATTGTAACCTTGTGCAACTAGGCGTTCTTTGTTCCTGACAACCTCTCTCTTTTCATTCAACTTGTTATTAATATCCACTAGGTTCCAATGGGTTTCTTATCCTCTGGTCTGGGTACAAGATCCCAAACATCATTCCTTTTGAATTCATTGTGTTCCTCTTGCATAGCCAAAATCCATCCTTCATCTCCCAGGGCTTCATCAACAGAGGAAGGTTCTAATAATGAGAGCATACCGAACAAAGAGGTGTCCTTGAGAGGTGATCTGGTCTTTAGAGGATCATTAGAGTTCCCAATAATCAGAGAGTCTTGATGAGACGATTTGTACTTCCGTCCAGTTTTGGACTATAGAGGATCTTGAATTGTTCTAACGTCAGTCTTATCCTTTGTTGTTTTATTCAGTTCCTTTGATTTTCATAATTCCTCTAATTTTCCTTCTTCCTCTGGTTTTATCTGTTTTCTTTGGTTTTCCTATTTCATCTGGATTTTCAGAACCTGTAGGAACTTCATCTAGCTTTGACTTTTTAAGGTCAAGCTGCTTTTCATCAAACTTAACATGTATTGACTCCTCTATTATTAGAGTCACCCTGTTGTATACTCTATAAGCTTTAGATCTTTTAGAGTATCCCAAGAAGGTACACTTATGTGATCAAGGTCAAACTTGCCAAGACTAACTTTAGTGTTCAAAATATAACAAACACAACCAAACTAACGAAAATAAGAAATATTGATCTTTTTACCTTTCTACAATTCATAAGGAGTCTTATTTAGAATAGGTCTGATACATAATCTGTTCTAAACATAACATGCAATATTTACTGCTTGTGCTCAAAAGTGCTTAAGAACATTCGTTTCATGCATCATGGTACGAGCCATTTTTTGAAGAGTATAGTTTTTCCTTTCTACAACATGTTGACGTGTTCTAGGAGAGGAGAAATTGTTTAAAATACTATTTTCTTCACAGATGTTTTCAAAAAATTTGTTTTCAAACTCGCCTCCATGATCAATATAAATAGTTACTATTGGAAAATATTTTTCATTTTACCCTTGTTTGCAGAAGGTAGTAGATACCTTATGTGACTCATCCTTGTGTTTAAGGAACTTAACCCCTGTCCGACGGGAATAATCATCAACTATGAGAAGTCTGTATATTTTACCACTTAAAGAGGTAGTTTGAACTAAGCCAAAAAGATCAATGTGTAAAAGTTCAAGAGGTTTGTTTGTGGAAACAATGTTTTTAGGAGACAAATAAATTTTTGTTTGCTTTCCTTTTTGACAAGCCTCACAAAGAACTTCTAATTTGTATTTAAGATTTGATAGGTCTTTAACAAGTTGGAACTTTTTAATTTTGAGATTAACCTCAAATTAGCATGGCCCGATCTTTTGTGCCAAATAAGTTGTTCATCGTTCACAGACATAAAACCTTTAACCTCTTGCTTTTTTAAGTTAGGAAGGTTTATTTTTATAAATATGCCACCTTGTCTCTGACTATTAAACAATACAAAACCATCAGACTAAGTTATTGCCCTACAGGACTTTTGATTAAAGATTACATCAATAACCACTGTCACTTAATTGACATATGCTCATTAGGTTATGTTTTAGTCCCTTAATTAACAAAACATTATAAATAGAAGTAAGGGAGTTGTTACCAATTGTGTCGTGTCCAATGATCTGGCCTTTCTGCTTTCCTCCAAATGTTATTGAGCCTCTATTGGTCAAAGTTAGGTATTGAAATATAGACATTTCTCCCGTCATATGTTGTGAGCGTCCACTGTTCTGGTACCATGATTAGCGTTTCAATTTGGCTGTTGAGAACATCTGCAACATAGACAATATTATCTTTGGGTACCCAAATTTGGCTTCGTTTGTTAGTTCTGAAAAGTTTCTTATTCTTTCCAGGTTGTTAGCATAGGACAAGATATTTTATTGTGACCTTTCTCTTAGAATGAGTAAGTACCAGGTAGTTCATGTTTGTTTGCTCCAATAATGTTCTTAAACAAGAGCAAGTTCCTTGCAGTCTCCTCATTCTTTATAAAACGTCTCTCACAATATTTAATCTTTCTTCTTTTTTCCTTATTGGATGCAACACTTGAAACTATAATAGTTGTATGATGAATCATACATCATTCTAACTTGTTTGTCATCAATGATTGCAGTATAAGTGTGTTTGGAGTCTTAGTCTTGTGAAAACGATGGCATCATTATATGAGGACATGCGGCACACAAAAATGGAGGAGAGTAAGAAAAGGATGGAGGTTCTTAGTACGACGCACAAATCCTCTTCTCCCATTTCAAAATCTTCACCGGTAAGTAATAATCTCTCGATCTCACTTAATACATTTTGTTTTTTTGTTTTTTTAACAAATATATTTTCCATATTTTATAATTCTCTCCACATCATAACTCATATTTGCTCACGTCATAATCACAACTCATATTTGTTAATATCACTATCACAACAAAAGTTTTTTTTGCAATAACTTATTATTTACTCATATATTTCCATGGTTAATAAATGATTGTAGCGTTTCATGAAGGGTAATTCGAGGTTTAAATGTCCAAGAGATCTTGAAGTAGCCAACAAGAAGCATTTGCAGAAATATGGTTTATCACCAACAGTCCAAACAACAAGTCCACCACCTTCCCAGGTGACAACACCACTAGAAGAAGTCCAAGCGACAAGTCCACCACCTACCCAGGTGACAACACCATCTACCCAGATGACAACACCATCATCAGCAGTCCAAGCGACATAACCACCGGCTTCCCAAGTGACATCACCGCCACCAATAGTCCAAGTGATAGAACTGCAACCTTCCCAAGTGGCATCCCCTCATCTTGGACTCTCATCCCCTCACTTTGAAGATGTGGTAGAAGATGAACCTAAAATTGTTCAAAAAATAATTTAACATATTGGAATGTAGATGTTATTAGTAAGTAATCTAGTATCAAATTATCTTTAAATAATTTAATTGTTTTTCATGCTTGAGTTATGACATATTTTGTTTACTTATGTGTTAGATGAGGCGGTTCAAATTTCAAACACATGTTTAAGGGTGTCTGACGTATTTAAAGTTATTCCTAGTGTAAGAGTGGTTATAACTAGATGGAATTTATATGGTCAGCCAGTAGGACCAACTGTTGGTTTGTTACCAGGTTTTTTGGGTGAAAACGAAAGGAACTTAAGGGACTTTCCCATTATTTATGCAAATTGAAAACTAGTTCCATTGAAAAGAAAATTGACATTCATAGAGATAAAATAAAGGTATCATTGATAAAGAATTGAATATTTTCTTATCTAGTGTTTGTTTTATTAAGTAACAATATTTTTTATGACTATGCTATATTATGACTATGCTATAAGTCAAAATTTGTTGTTGATGATGGAAACAATAAAAAATAAATCTTTACTAGGCTTGGAAAATGGTGGGTTGCATGATGTAGATTGTTTAAGAAGTTTTATAAATGGGTTCTCACCTTGGAAGAAATTCTTCAAAACTATCCATGCTATATTAACCTAGACAATTGGGTTGTTTATGTCCAATATAGGTGAAAGGCATAATCAATGGTAATCATTCTTATGCGTTTATCTATAGACTTGTTTTTCTAGTTTTTTCTTATAAAAAAATACTTCATAGTTTGTCTTATATGTTACTTTGTTCTTTACAGCGTTGCATAATTTATTTTTTGCGTTTTTTTTTTTCGTTCTATTTTTTGTTCTCATCTTTACTATACATGGTTCAAGTTGGGAAAGACTAACAATCCCTCATACACTATGATCTAAGTCGCTTATGAGGAAGAGGGATGAATTGTTATTATTCAATCAATATATTATTTATTGTATAATTTTTTTTACTAAATTTATTGAATACTTAATTGCACAAATACTTATTATATGTGCTTACTTGTAAAAATTGAGTGATGGTCGAATATACAGTAGAGGAGAAATGTATTCAATTTGTCATAAAAAATACGACAAGTCAATTTTCAATGAAGAGGCCAATGTAAAAATTTTAAGTGCAATATGTTATTACTAATTTGAAATTATATAAGTCTAGAACCATGTAGAATTTCTACGTAAGAATCTATAAGTGCTTTAATTATAGAAAAATTTGAGACGTATCTAGAAGTGGGTATAAATTAGGAAGCTCCTAGAAATGTGTCTAGAGTTTTCTATTTGTACCTATAAATACCTCATTGTACTTGACATTAAGCATCAAGCAAATTGTGAGTTTTCTATTAAAAATACCTTTCTTTCTCTAACAAAGTGGTATATAGAGCTTGGTTGTGAGAGTTGAGAAATGGCGACTCATGATTACACTACTTTCCACTTTCCTCTTCTAAGAAAAGAGAATTATGAAAAATGGTGCCTTCGCATGAAAGCATTGCTTGGCACTCAAGGTGTATGGGAGATTGTTGAAAAAGGCTATGATGAGCCACAAGATAAAGAAGGATTGTCTCAAGTTGAGAAAGAGGTTTTGGAAAAGACAAGAAACAATGATCAACAAGCTCTTACTCTCATTCATCAATGTTTGGATGATTCTATGTTTGAGAAGGTTGCCAATGCTACGAATTCAAAGAAAGCTTGGAAGATTTTAGAGAAATCACTCCAAGGACTTAACAAAGTGAAGAAGATAAGCGTTCAATCTCTAAGGGGTGATTTCAATGCTTTGAAGATGAAGGATTCCGAATCAATTTCAGATTATTGCTCAAGGGTGAAGACAATTGTTAATCAAATGAAGAGATATGGAGACAAAATAGAAGATGTTCGTGTAGCAGAGAAAGTTCTTCGTTCCTTGATTCCTAAGTTCGATTATGTGGTGTTTGTTATTGAGGAATCAAAAGATCTTGACTCAATGTCCATTGAGGAATTAGAAGGTTCATTGCAAGCTCAAGAATAAAGAATGAATAAAAGGCAAGAGGAGCCATTAGAGCAAGTTCTCAAGATCAAAGCTTTGTTAAAGGATGACAGAAGATTCAATAGTCAAAACGGACATGGACGTGAACAAGGAAGAGGACGAGGACGTGGTCGTGGCCAAGGAGGAAGAGGAAAAGGTTTCAATTATGAATCAAACTACGAAGAAATAAGTCACTCATCACCAAGAATTCGTGGAAGAGGAAGAGGTTATGGTTGTTATCAAAGTGAAAGGAGGTATGACAAATCTAAAATTAAATGTTATAACTGTCATGAATTTGGCCATTTTTCATGGGAATGTTGTAATGCTCCTAATGAAGAGGAAGAAGAGGCTAATCTTGTTGACAAAGATGAAGAGTCAACTTTGTTGCTAACACTCAAGGAATAAGAGAGAGATATGCTATTAGTTCATGATACTTGGTAAATGGTGTAAGTAACCATATGTGTGAATGCGAAGAGAAATTTGTGGAGCTTAATGAAAAGATGAATGGAAATGTTTTCTTTGGAGACTCATCAAAAGTGAAAATTGAAGGGAAAGGTACAATTCTAATATCTTCTAAAGATGAGAGCCATAAGTTGATTAGTGATGTATACTATGTGGCTAAATTAAAGAGTAATATTTTGAGTTTGGGCCAACTTCTTGAAAAAGGATATAAAGTTCTCATGAAAAATAAACATCTTTGGCTTAGAGATCAAAATAACAGTTTAATTGCTAAGGTTCTTATGTCAAAAAATAGAATATTTATCTTGAACCTAAGAACTATTGAAGCAAAATGTTTGAAGATGAATGTCCAAGATGAAGCATGGCGTTTGCATATGAGATATGGCCACATGAACTATGGTGCACTTAAAATTATGGGAGAAAAGAATATGGTGAAAGGGATGCCCTCAATCAATCATCTAAATCAATTGTGTGAAGGTTGTCTTCTTGGCAAGCAAGCTAGAAAAAGTTTCCCTAAAGAAGCCACATCAAGAGCAACTAAGCCACTGCAACTTGTGCATACCGACTTGTGTGGACCAATCAATCTGTCTTCATTTGGTAAGCATAAATATTTCATTCTCTTTATTGATGATTTTAAAAGAAAAACTTGGATTTATTTCTTAAAGCAAAAATCAGAAGCTTTTGTTGCTTTCAAGAACTTCAAATCTCTTGTAGAGAAGGAGAGCGGTCATGAAATCAAAGCTTTGAGATATGATCGAGGAGGTGAATTCACTTCTAAAGATTTTAATGAATTCTGTGCAACTCATGGAATTCGCCGTCTGTTGACAATTCTAAGATCTCCGCAATAGAATGGAGTAGCCGAGAGAAAGAATAAAACTATTTTGAACATGGAAATATGCATGCTAAAATCCAAAAGGATGCCAAAAGTGTTTTGGACGAAGTAGTTTCTTGTGTGGTCTATTTGGAAAATCGCTCTCTGACTTCAAATGTCAAAGACCAAACCCCTCTAGAAGCATGGAATGGAATGACGCCTAGTGTTAATCACTTGTGTGTCTTTGGGAGCATAGCATATGCACATGTGCCACAACAAGAAAGCTCCAAACTTGATGATCGAAGCATCAAACATGTCATTGTTGGCTATGATCCGCATTCTAAAGGTTGCAAGTTGTACAACCCATGCAACAATAAGGTAGTGGTGAGTCGTGATGTTGAATTTGCTGAAGATGCTACATGGAATTTGGAGGGTCAAGAAGAAAAAAACTATAATTTCCTTCCATATTTCGAAGAAGATCAAGAAGGCACAACACCAGTTCAAGATGAAACTCCACATTCTTCACTTCCTCCTTCACCTACTTCTCTAGATGAAAGTTCAAGCGAAAGACCAAGTAAGATGAAAGATATAGAAGACATTTATGAAAGGTCAATTGAAATTAATCTTGACCTTGAAGAGTTGTGTTGTCTCTTGGTGGATATTGAGCCATTAAAATATGGAGAAGCAGTGAAAGATAAAAGGTGGAAACAAGCCATGGATGAGGAGATCAAATCAATTGTGAAGAACAACACTTGGGAATTCACAACTCTTCTAAAAGGCCATGAAGCAATTGGAGTCAAATGGGTGTACAAGGCTAAAAAGAATGCTAATGGAGAGATTGAAAAATACAAAGCAAGACTTGTTGCCATAGACTACAAACAAAAACATGAAGTTGACAATGAAGAAGTTTTTGCACCAGTTGCTCGCATGGACAATATTCGTTTGCTTATCTCTGTAGCAACTCAAAATAAGTGGAAACTTTATCAACTTGATGTAAAATCGGCATTTCTAAATGGATATCTTGAAGAAGATGTCTATGTTGAGCAGCCAATGGGGTACATGGTCAAAGGACATGAAGATAAAGTTTTGAGATTGAAGAGAGCGTTGTATGGATTAAAGCAAGCACCAAGAGCATGAAATAGTCACATCCAAAAATACTTCCAAGATAATGGATTTGCTATTTGTCTTAATGAATATGCTCTTTATGCCAAAGTTTGTGATGATGGAGATATTTTGATTGTTTGTCTCTATGTGGATGATCTTATATTCACTGGGAACAATCCAAGTTTATTTGAAGAATTCAAAAAGGCCATGGCACTTGAGTTCGAGATGACTGATATTGGGCTCATGTCATACTACTTAGGCCTATAAGTAAAGCAATTGGAAGAAGGTATATTTATTTCTCAAGAAAATTATGCAAAGGAAGTTTTGAAGAAATTTAAAATATTTGATTGTAATCCGGTGAACACACCAATGGAGAGCGGATTGAAGTTGTCAAAGTTTGAAGATGGACAAAAGGAGGACCCTTCTTTTTTTTCAAAAGTCTCGTTGGAAGCCTAAGATACTTAACATGTACAAGGCCTGATATTATGTATGCAGTTGGAGTAGTGAGTCGTTTCATGGAAGCTCCTACTACTACACACATGAAAGTCACTAAGAAGATACTCTGCTACCTTAAAGGTACGCTAGATTATGGACTATTTTACTCTTCTTCTAATGATTTTAAACTCTTTGGATTCTGTGATAGCGACTTTGGGGGAGATATTGATGATAGAAAGAGTACTAGTGGCTTTATATTTTTCTTGGCGGATTGTGCTTTTTCGTGGAGCTCAAATATGCAACTTATTGTCACACTTTCAACATGTGAGTCAGAGTATGTAGTAGCAACATCTTGCACTTGTCATGCCATTTGGATAAGGAGATTATTGAAGGAACTTCATATGCCACAAAAGGAAGCTACTGATATTTGTATAGACAATAAGTCTGCACAAGCACTTGCCAAGAATCCAATGTTTCATGATCGCACAAGCACATAGACACAAGGTACCATTTTATTAGAGAATGCATTGCCAAGAAAGAAGGTGAGCTTAAATATGTGAAGACTCAAGATCAAGTTGCAGATATTTTTACAAAACCATTAAAATTTGAAGACATTCAAAGGCTAAGAGCAAGGCTTGGAATGAAGAAGAAAATTTCAAATTAAGGGGGAGCAATGTTATTACTAATTATATAAGTTTAGAGCCATGTAGAATTTCTATGGAAGAATCCATAAGTGCTTTAATTATAGAAAAATGTGGGAAGTATCTAGAAGTGGGTATTAATTAGGAAGCTCCTAGAAATAAGTCTAGAGTTTTCTATTTGTACCTATAAATACCTCATTGTACTTGACATTAAGCATCAAACAAATTGTGAGTTTTCTATTAGAAATACATTCCTTTTGTCTAACACAATAGTCATTTCAAACTAAGAGCCATAACCATTTTCAGAAAAAATGTTGCAACTGTTTCATACATGTTTGCCAATAACTAAATATTAATGTATCCATGTTTAATGATAATCATAAGGAACTCTCTATTGTTTATAATTTCTTTTGTTACCAGTTCTTACACATTTTTAAAAGTCCATCGACACAAGAAATATTTAATTCTAAAGTTAAATGATGGTTAATTAAATATTTTTACACTGTTAGAGAAGGAGAAGCTCTTAGTTTGCTGATGAAATAAGTTTACCCATTTGTCCAATTTCCTAATTCTCATATCCTATACAGTCATGTATAGATATGTTTTTTCATTGGAGAGTTTGAAAGGAAATTCATTTGCATATGCAGAAACAATAGTAGACTGAAATTGAGAAAACTCTTTCTAAACCTGAAGCATTTGTGAATGTATTTGGGAAAGAACATTTTGGATATGTTTGTTGTATGGGACTTGGGATAACACCATATTAAATTACTAGATCTACTTCTCACTCTACAAGATCGACATCATCCTCTGAGACTAATGAGAAGATGGAAAAAATGGAAGCTGAAATTGATGCGCTTAAGGATAACCTTTCACAATAAGATGTCTTGAAGAAGCAAATGGAAGTCTTTATGCAAATGCAAAATTCTAGGGGAAAAACAAGTAAAATTTCTTATTGCTTCATTTATCATTATTTTCATAGTTTTATGTTTTATTTGATTAGATATCTGGTTTGGTTTTTACATCATTGATGCAAATAAAATTTGTGAAATGAGATCATAACTAATGTGTTTCCACTCTATGGATGCAAAGTTATGGACATTTAGCATTTAAAGTGAACTATTGTTTGCTCTATATCCATCCTTATTTGGTGTAGATTACTTGTTGGTACTCAGTTTAATAGTTTAATTAATTTATGTTGGTGCTAGTGAATTGGTTGCTGCCTGCCATGAGTGAACATAATCGTTGTCATTCAACTTCTTCAACTTTGGATTCTCCGTATGATAATAATTTTAATTAGTTTGATGTTACTATTAAAGTCTTTTGTAAGTGTGAAAAGTGGATTAAATTTGAGTTTAACATATATACTGGTATTTTGTTTTCCAGACCACAAACGTTGAATCACTAAGAGATGGTAGACGTTCTTCAATGTCTAGTTGTCGGCCTTAGGATCATGGAGCAACATCACCAAGGACTATTTAGACATTTTTAGAAACTTCTAATTTTGATGTAGTTGTTTTGTATGTTCATTTACTCCACTAATGTTTTAGTTTTTGAATGTTTAAACCACTTTGTTTATTGTTTTAGTAAAGTTTTATGTATAGATTTTGTTCCTTTTGAATAAATTATATGAATGAAGATTTAATCATTTACAATTAAAAATGTGTATTTTTATTATATGAATGATATTTATGAATATTTTCCATTTTAATTTAAGATTAATTGTTATTTAATAAGTCAACAAAATAAAATTGATGAATAATGTAAAAAAATATTACTTCAAAATAATAAACAAAAACCATCATAATAAGTAGTTAGGGGGAGGTTGGCAATCTCTGTAAGACCCCATACAACAAATAAAAACCGGTGTGTTTAATGATGGTTAGACCTGTCACAAATGTTACTTTGAGGCCGTTGGTGCGGCGATTTCTTGAATCGTTGCAAATTAGTCTCGCAACACACAAATCTATGATAGTTGGGGAACCGTTATAAGTATCATATTGTGGTGATTACAACTGTCGCAAACAGACTTTTTAACCACCGCAAATCGTCTTTTTCTTGTAGTGCACCTTAGGCTTTTTAACCACCGCAAATCGTCTTTTTCTTGTAGTGCACCTATCAAATCAGGAACTTCTGAAAATATGACTTTCAACATGATCATCAATGTTATTTAAATATTAATAAAAAGCTTAAAAGTAATTTGACATCAACTTCATAGCTCTCAACGTCACCTATAGCCTGCAGGATGTTTGTGTGCTCAATAGAGGCAAATATAATCACAAAAGTGAGCATTAGAGCCATATATCAGAATTGTTCTTTGTGGTGTTTTATACTATGAAAATATTGAAGGATTTATTTATTTTTGTCTCCATTTTCAATGTCAATAAAAATATTTCTATGTAACTAACTAAACAATTATTAACTTTTCATCTTCATTGCGATTTTGCATTCGATTTTTGAAAATATTCATAATAAAGAAAATTCTTTCAACTATAGCAAATGTCACATGTAATATCAAAGGGGACTCTAAAAACCAATGTATCCACAAATACACAACCTATTGTCTAGTCTCCACTAAGGGTCCGTTTGATGGACCTCATAATAGATCAGATTTGAATCAGCTATGTTATCATGTCTCAATTTAGACTTTGATGAACTAACCAAATATGATAAGTTAATTCATAATAATATCATATATCCTATATCTCTAATTATAATTGTTATTCTGAATATGAGTTGAGTTAGAAATAATTAGAATAGGATAAAAACAACAATTTTCTCTATTATTCTAATAAAATATAATTTAAAATAGAAAAAATTGAAATATAATAAAATATTAATAAAAATAAAAAGCAATAGAATTTGTTATTAAACTTAAAAAAATTAATTTTATAAAAATATGAATGATGTTATTAAAAGGTGCAAATTTATATAATCTAATAATTGTGTATGATTTTATTTGAAAGTGTTTATTTAGTAGTGTCAAT
>JBBPBP010000003.1:35518824-35609532 GCA_037974735.1 Cicer chorassanicum | reverse complement strand
TTTTATTAATTAATAATATTTAAAAATTAAAAGGATTATAAGTTAATTTGAATAAAAATATTATGTATTTAGTTCACAACGATAATTTTGTTATTTAAATATGATATACATTATATCATGTGATCATGAGATGTGTACCAAATACATAACATAATAAAATAATAAAAATAATATTTGTCATTATATATACTCCCAAACACAAAATATAATTTATATTACTTATCTTGTTACTATCTTATCTTAATATTATCCTACTTTATAATTTATCATGTCTTTATCTTATGGAACAATAACTTTATAGAAAGATCACTAGGTATGCCATCTTTTGACAATTGTGAATGACAAAATTGTCAATCAGTCAAACTCTTTGTGTAGTATTTCTTTTACAATGTAGGAATTTCAAAAATAAAATGGGGGTTGTTTCTTATATGACCTACAAAGTAAAGCCGTCACTCGTTAATTTTGAGACTAGGGAGATTATAAATATAGATTCATAGATTGTTAGATATAAAAAAAAATATTTTCAAAATTAAAATAAATTCCTTTTTTCATATTTTATTTCTAAGAAAAGGGGTGAGAAAAATATTTCTAATGAGAATAGAATTTAACTAATTAATCATATACATTTTTTGAAGAAAAAGGAATTAGAAATGTGATAGGTAATTAATCACACATTTTATAAATATACTAGAGAATAACTTTATTTTCCCAAAAGTTATTCTTAAGAATGAATTTCTCAATGATGAAACAAACATCCCCAAGTGTGTCTTTGGGATTGGCTAAGAATAAATAAGAAGGGATTAAAGGGAGAGACATTAAGCATGACCCATGAGCCGCCCATGGCCCACTACAACGGATTCGCTGGATAGTGCTGTGGGCCCAAATACCCAACAAAGAAAAGACAGTCCCCTATTATCATAGGATAATAATGCAACCACGCCACCCAATACCTTGGTGACCAAGTAAAATGTCAATGTTAAAACGAACAATTTATGCAACTTAAAGTCTAACTTTGAAACATATGAGAGATACATGACATTGAAACGTGAGACATACATATGATTAACGAGAAACGGTCATATTTTAGTTATTAAACGTATGAAACGTTACTATAGTTAAATCAATCAAAGTTATAAAAACTATATTAAAATTTATCTTTTTTATTAATTATTTTAGTTAATTAATTGGTCTTTGAATGCTTTTTATTAGGTAATTTAATCCATAAAACCACCTACAATAGATATATTTAAAAACGTGTTTAAAATTCTAATGCATTTAACTATTATAATTACAACACTTTATATATTAAAATACCAAAATAGTTATCTATCCTATAATTAATTGTCGAGTGTTCTTTTTAAGTAAGAGATATCAGATAATTGATTTTGAAAGAATAGATTAATTTAATACAAAAATATAATTTCACATTAGAGTCTGTAAGAAATTTCATATGTCACCAACTATTAGGACACTTGACTTGTTTATAAGGGAAAATATCTTTCATCTAGTAAATTAATTTTATAAAAATAAATTAGATTTTATATAAAAAAACTCAAGATTATATTTATTAATATCGATTTTTTTAGACAATCAATATAAAATATTAATTTTTATGTTAGTATTTTTTTCTCACCTAAATTTAAACTCTTGGATCTTCCAATTCTATAAAATCAGTTAAATTATCCAACTAACTTTAATATATAAATGTTATCATGTGATTGTGGTAAAGAATTTATTCTTGTAACTCGAGATTTTAAATTAAAATCATCTGGAAAACAATCGTGAAATGAATTTAACATTGATAAAAAAATTTCCTTTTCCAATTTTTTTAAAAATATCATGGGATTTCGTGATAATCAAAGGCCAAAAATTAACAAGTTTTATAGTAATGCCAATGAGGATAGGATTTGAAGAAATGGGGCTTTCGAACTTTTCCTTTTCCGAGTAAGATATTTTAATAGTTGTTGTTGTCACTCTCAAATTTAAGAACAAATTGCTAAATTAGTATCTTCTCGAAATCGCACACGTGGTTTGTTTTGCTAATTTGCCACTAAAAAAAGCATCAAGGGTGCTTGCCATGTTTGGGCTGTGAAATAGCTGTAATAGAATTTTAGAATTTAGAACTTCATTCTCTTATATAACTGAATCTGGATTTTATATTTCAAAGTTTGAGGTGCCAAAGTCAGAAATAATCTAATCTAAAAAAGCAGGCATGCATCCTTTATTTATTTATTTTTTTAGGTGGCAATGGCATGCATATTTTATTTTTTGCTGCTTTTAGCTGTATAGAAGATAAAATAAAAATGTGCAACTTTTTTTGGATTCCATTCTGATGTTATTTCCTAAATCTCTTTATTCTATTAAACTTAGTGGAAAAGGAAAAAAATAATTATATTTCATATATAACAAATTTGGGGATTTAGATTAAAAGCCATGAAACGGATGAAATCAACTAATGTATGTAACTATGTGTTTTTGGTCCAAAATTTGTTTTGGATTATTTTATTAGGCAAAATATTGGAGTATTTGTTGTGCTTATTCTAGTTGGGGGTAATTACCAAAGGGTTCAACCTTTGTGACTTAAAATTGGGTTTTTTCAAGGAGATTGTTATCACTTCGAACTCGTGATTTCTCACTTCTATATAGTTTTTATATAAGAAATATGTGGTGTGAGATTGACTAGATTTAGTTTGTTTTTTAAAAGAAATATTAGTATTAGTATGTTAGTTAATTTAATAATTTTTTTTTATCATTGTATAAACTTTGATCTTTTCACCAATTCAATAGCTTCAAGATTTAGCTCAAACCCATTGATCTCCTCAATCATGGGGCCAAACTGAGTTAATTTCTACCGCAATCTTTGGAGTGTATATTGATTTATCAATTGTAATTTTCAAGATTAGGTTGAGGTTTGGATGAATAATATGAACATATAATTATATCTACCTACTGGCCTTGTCCACTTGCTTATTATATTTCATAATAAAAAATCTAGAGATTAGACAGAATCCTCCTTTCCACATACTCAATAATAAGAGACCACAAAGTTTTTTTTTTTTTTTGGAGTTAAGAGATCACAAAGTTAAAATCTACCTAGTTGACAAATTGCATTACTATTAGTAATGCAATTAAAATCAATAATTAAATTTATTATTGTTAGTATATGTGTTTGCATCACTTTTAAGTACCTAAAATGGAAGAGAAAAAAATAAAAAGTTATAATTGTTAACTAAAAAAATAATATTATAATTGTGATAATATACAAAAACATATAAATTCCACGTGCAACTTACATTTGAAGATGCGTATCTATTTCATTAAGGGAGTCGTTGTTAGTATGGAATAAGAATAGGGTCAATTGTATTTTCTATTTGATGTATTCATCTTTTCTTTTACGTTGTACCCTTTCTTTGATGTCGTGCCATGCCCTTTGTTTTGTTTGCAAACTACAAAGTAAACAAAGTAGAATTTCTCTAGAAAATTGATAAGATCTTCTTCACCACCAACATGGAGAGACTAAAAAATAGGAAACACCTCCTAAAAAATAAAATTTTTACTTTAATAGAAAGTATAAAAAATGTACTTAATAAAAAGACATTAAATTTTAATATTTTTAAATTAAAAACATATAAATTTTTTCTAAATTTAATATTGTCTCAACAATACTAAATCAATTAAAATAGAAATATTACATGACATCAATTATATTAATTTAGTGATATTGCAAAACCTTTATCATCTATCTGTCTAAAATATGGTAATAAATTCATACATTTTAAGAGAGACAAAAAGTTAAAACTTCATAAGTATAATGACTTAAATGACTTTGTAACTATATAAAATTAGTGTGTAATCCGTACCAAATGCGGAATATATTAACGTCAAAATAACTTTATTCAAATTATTTTCAAAAAATCAATTAAAGTTATTTGATTCATGTAGTATATATTGTAAGTGAATATTGTCAAATATGTGTTAGGTTATTGCATAAATAAATATAATTTTGACAAAATAGTTTATTTTAATAAATTTGATTTACGCACCATTTTTGTGGTTATATTATAATATAGTCATTAACATTATATTTTTATGTTATTCATATAATATATTAGATGATATTAACATAAATTAGTCTATTTGATTACATATCGTAGTATTTATAATTTTATATTTTAATGAGGGAATAAATATTATTAAAAAAACGAATTGAAGCGAACCATAACCTTATTTGAAAACTTAATTTATGATTACAATAAAAAAAAATTTTAATAAATAAATATTCATAAAAACTCTAATGTAAATAATGTCATTCTTTTATAAATTAATAACAATTCACACAATTTTCACATGAATTTTAAAGACATGATATAAATTGTGAGAATTCTTTTTGAAAAATTTAAATTAGATAATATTTCCTGCTTTGAATTCATTATTGTCACAAAATTCCCTCCACCGAAGTCCGTATTTTATCCTTATACCATGAATGCCATAACTTGATGATTGTAATGCATATGTAATGTTATGTATGCAATGCACCTTTCACCAATACAATTGATACAACTATTTCATAAGCTCTATCAATGCATTACAATAAAAAAATATGTAAATTTAAATTTATCCTTAAAATTTTTAGCTAGTTGTTTGTTTTAATGGGAATATGTCCTTTAAATTCCACATTCAAATCAGGAAGCTTGGACCAGAGGAAGTAGGACCAAATGATACTTGGATTAGAGGCAACATGGCTAGAGGAAAATTCTTATCAAAGGCAGCATGATCAGAGGATACTTGGATCAGAGGCAACATGACCAGAGGCAAATTCTGATACAAGGCAGCATGATCAGAGGATACTTGGATCAGAGGCAGCACGGCCAGAGGTAGATTATGATACAAGGCAACATGATCAGAGGATACTTGGATTACATGCACCATGACCAGAGATAAATTCTGATCAGAGGCACATGATCAGAGGCGAAACATAAGAGAAACAATAGAGGAAAAACAAAAGAGAAATAGTAGAGGAAAAACAGAAGACTAACAACAAAGGAAAAACATAAGAGAAACAACAGAGGCAAAACAGAATAGGCATGTGTACTAGCCTTGGATGCAAGAACTACGCATTTAAACTATGATTCACTTATCGTGATTTCACGAGTTTCCTAAATCACTTGAGTGTATATTTCACAAATAAAACAACATGCATGACGTTTTATAAAACTTTGAGTGCAAATTTCACAACAATTCCCATATACTTAAAAGATCCATTTTCTCTCATTATCAAAATTTCAATAAATCCGATTCAACCCAGAAAACCAATTTTATAAATAATAAAGATATTTATTGAATTAACCCAATAATCCTTATGCTAAATAATTTTTAATCTAAAAGAACTCACAGTTTCTAAGAGTTATCTTTGAAATTTGAACTTATTGGAGAAATAGTTGGTTCCAAGGGTTCTTGGTTCTTCTTAAAACTGTGTCCTCTATTCCAAGCTTGGAAATCCCTTTTTCTTGTTCGTTATTTTGTTGCGTCAATGCTCTTGGTTGATTCTCGAAGATTGAGGGGTAGGATCGTGCATGCAATGCTTTTGGGCAGGTCTGAGAAACTTAGGTAAGCTTTCGCTTTTTGGAAGATATTGAAGAGAAAGGAAAAATGGAGGATTGGAGGGGATAATGAACAGTACCGTGTTGGTGTTCTTCAAGTTTTTCAGCTACCCAAAGTGACGAAAGTGAGAATGAGTGATATAATCTTTCCCATAAAGGAAAATAAGTGGGGGGAATTAGTGGTAAATTCCCTTTTTGACTCTTGGAAATTCCTCATATTACCTCTTGTGCATTCTTATTTTAACCAAAATTTATTATTTCTAAAATAATGTGTTAAAGTTGCTTGGATCCCAACAAATTTTTGACTCCTGATGAATTAGAGAGAGAAAAGTTGTCTTTTGAGGAGATCTTATCTCTACCAATGTTTAAGGTATGGATCTTATAATTTTTAAGGTTTGGATCCAGATATGAGAATTTGTGATTTAAAGATGAAGAAATTAGGGTTAAAGATGAAGGTTGTTGAGTTTTTATTAAAAAATTTGGGGTTAAAGATGAAGATTATTGAGTTTTTATTATTTAATTGGTTAATTAATTAATTAGTTTTAAATTTTTAATTAAATAATTAAATGAGTTAATAAAATGAATTTTTAATTTTAAATATTAAATATTGTCTAGTTAACAACAATTACGTAGTCACCATGTGTCACTTCGACCAAAATTAGCCATGTCACCATTTTTTTACTAAAAAAGAATCATGAAGGACTTTTTTAAAACTTGTTAGAATTTGCAACGATATAAATAAACTAAAATAAAAATTACAGGGACTAAAATCAAAATGAAACATATTTGCAAGGACCAAAAACATATTAAACCTAAATTTAAATAAAGGAGTCTTATTAAAATTTAGAAAATCCACTTTAGACCTCCTATTAAAATTCGCTTTAAGCCTCCAAATGTGTTGGGTTCACCCTCTGGCAAATTAAATCTATAATAGAAAATATTTTGATTACCCAAAACAATCATACACCTTGGTTGCATATGCCTTTTATAGTGAATAATGTGCTGACAATTGGTGTGCGTCTTCACTTAAATATTGTTAGCTAGTTATGCCATGTTTGAGGTATTCATTTATTGAATCTGATCAATTTGAAGAAAATTACTTTAAGATTGAAAAAAATTACTTTTAAACATTTTATAAAAAGTAGAATATCCTTTCGTTTAGCTATAGTTATACAATATAAATTTTTTATTTTTTAAAAAGTATGATTATAATTTTTAGAAGCTGCTCAACTCAAAATAACAGTTCAAACGACAACAATATACATTTGATTTTTTAAGTTTACCTCAATTTTCATTTAGGTTTTTTAAGTTTATGTTTTTCCAATTCGATCAATTAAATTACATTAGTTTGCACCATTAGTATTTAAGATATATTAAATTACGTATATAGTCTTTTAAAATAAATTTTTTTTCTTGAATTACTGTCATTAAATGTTAAGATCTAAACGAAATATTGCAACAAGTTGACTATCCAAGTTACTTTGAATGTGAAGAAAGTTAAAGATATTGATTATGTAGATAAACTTTTATTACTTTGTTTTTAAGGCTATACATGAGTTTAAATTGTTGTAGAGAAAATCAAGAAATATATACCATTTATTAGATTTGATAAATGTTTTATTGAATGATTAGTATGATGGACATATTATTCCAGCACTTGGTAGAGTTTCAAATGATCATAAGTTTTCAATTGAATTAATTGTTGTCGAAATTGAGATAAAAGACTAATGGTGCAAACAAAATGTAACTTAAAGACCAAATCATAATATAGTAAACTTAAGGGACCTAAGAGAAAATGTTACCAAATCATAATAAAGTAAACTTAAGGGACCTAAGAGAAAATTGAGTTAAACAAAAATGATTGTAAGTGTATTTTTGCCCAGTTCAAATTAATAAGAAATCTACAATTTTAAGACCATGTTTACTTTGTGAAAACATTGTATTTTCATTTTCTAAAATGTGTGCTTATTTTATCTTGATGAAAGACTTTTTAAATGAAACATTGTTATGGGGAGAAAATGAAATTTTAGTTAATGAAGATACATATCCAAAAAATAATAAAAATATTTTTTTGACATTTTCTTTATTTCTAGATATATAGACAATTGTTCACTTAATAAAATATCTTCTCGTATTATCAACACGTAAAATTAACAGAATTTAATAAATGAAGATAGAAAATGTTTTTGCATAGTAAATGGAATTAAATTATGATTTTTTCAAAACTTATACAAACACCTTAAATTTTTAAGTGATTTTAAAGGTATATTCTTTTAAGGTGGTTGCTCATTTAACTCCTTATGTTTACTCAAAATGTGTTAAAAATATTACTAGATTGGAGCTTCTATAACATCATTAATGTCACTTTTCTCTGCCATAATGGATTTTTTCACTAAGAAATTCTAACATTCGGAAAAATGCCGAGAATTGTGGGGTTGGATGCATTGGCGAAGCTTGGTAGGACATAGGGTGGTTACGGCCACCGCAACATCTCTACCAATTTTTTTATAATAAAAATAATCTTTAAAATAATTACAAAAATACTAATTAAAAAAATACACTACTGTTTTTAACTTAACATTTAATTTAAGTGTTTTGAGTTTCATCTAGAGATATAAAAATCAAATCAATTATTTGATAAACTCAACAAAGAAAAAATAGAAATCAATTAAAATAATTTTTTTCTATGTTCGAGTTCAATCTGAATCGAACCAAAGAAACTCAATCTCTGTTGATTTGAGTATGATTTCACTTAATTTAAAATTGACCACCGATATCTGAATAAAATCATTAGACTATATGAGTTGTGTTATCTTAAATATGTGTTGTATTTAAGGATTTTTTTAATGATTTACATATTATTTTTCTCATTGTAGTTTAAAAAATGTTTACGTAATTGTTTTAATAGTATAAAAAATTAGTGTTTGAAAAATAAAATTTTACATTTTTAAAATAAGTATCTTAACTTTTATTAATGTCAACTTGATGGAATATAATCAAATTAACATGCTATTCATCAGTTTGGGTTTAATTTTGTGAGAAAAATTATAAAAACGCAACCAATCTAACTATATTTTTTGTTTAGATTTTCTCATCTCCAAACATATGAAACAAATCAATATGTTATACCCGTAACTCTGCCTCTCTTAAACATACGCAACTTTTCAGTCCAATTCGTCAGCTTTTTGTAGTTGTGTTTGTAAAAAATTTGTTTATTTACAACACATATTTACAACATAAAATTATAATACACAATCAAATACTATATTTAATTTATTAATTAAAATTTTAACATTCGACATCCCAAAATATTTATTCAATTTCCACCACCGATTGTATGAACATCACCCTTAAATGATAAGAGACGGACTAATCTCTAGCATGTTTACTGGATCTCTAGGTTCATGCTCCGGTTTTTTCCAAAAGTAAATTGGGCTAGACAAATGAGATAACAGAAAATAAAAATGAAAACATTGCAAAGTTAGTTTTATACGAGAAAGATTTATGCATATCCCCACATCTAATTTTTTACCCCATATTTTGCCTAAATACATGTTTTACACATCCTGCAACACAAAATAAAATGGATAACTCCAATTTTAAGTTTTTCATAATATTTTGTTTCAAAAACTAAAATTTTGTATGAATAAAATTAGTTGTTATGCATCTTATTGTCTTAGTATTCACCTAACTCCTATAAGTGAATGGGTCTAATAATTGTTAGTAGTCTTTAAAATGACCATTCACTTGCTTATATGTGTCTTTCTTCTGATCATTCTTTCTTCTGAATCAACATATGCAGTCATTTGTTCTAGTGTTTTGATTTCGTAGATGTGAGTCTCAGATGATGAATCAAGCACACTATACACTAGAGGCAAATATGTGACATCCTAAACCCCAAATAAAAAAATTTAATTTTCTTATCTTTAAAACAATGATATCCTTCAAATAAATAAATATATAAACTTCCAAACTTTTTTTTATTAAGGTAAAGAATATCACATAATCATGAACATGTCACATAAATCCAAATTTTCCATCAAACTTAACAACTCGAAATCATAATATCGGACAACAAAATCCTTTTTGAAGTACACATACATAAGTTTAATATTAAGTACAAATGTAGTCCCAACCCGATGTCATTATCAGAGCGGGAATTCCCAAAATAAAATATGTTCAAAAATGACGTTAACAAAAGGTAGATAATAAAAGTCTTCGAGATAAGCAACTTCCTACACTTCGAGAGTATTAGTCTTCACCTGTAGCTTGCAGCTCGTCTGCGTCCATCGCAAACGCCAAACACAAACAACGAGGGGTGAGTTTCAAAATTATGTAACAGTATTAAAATAAGCGAGGAGAACACGCAAGTAGTCAACACATCACAAATAAAGAGAACAAACAAGAATATAATATCAGAAGTTAATCTAATTCAATCACAATAAAACAGTTACAAGGATGAAATGCTATGCATGTCCTATACTCTATACTTCATCATTGAGTACCATTCTACTATGAAGTACTTGGTTAGGAGACCTGATACTATGCCACTACAAGAGTGGATGGACAATTCATGAATGGCCAAGTCCTCATAGATCCCCTCAACTCAACCCGAGACACATATACGCGACGGTCGGGGTACTCTTGTGTTGCATGGTAGCTCCCGGCCTTAGGGAATTACCCACTAATCCACTTAGGAATTCCCCACCAGAGATACCCCCAAGGTCTATCAGTCTTACCTTACAGTTCAACTGTAGCCCTCCACGTCAGACTCATTCAGTTGTACTTCCCCATAATCACTAGGTTTGTCAGACCCTCCCTATATGATGACAAAAGAATCCTAACTCCAAAATCTACAACACATATCTTAGACTTACTCGGTCATCACAACTCAATAAGTTTCAGTTCGACTTCACAATATTCATCATTATATATGTATATCAGTCAATCATAATAAAATCCAAATATTTGGTTTACACTACCCACAATACACAATCCAGTTTCATCAATCACACAATACACACAGTAATATCACAATTTCAATCAAGTAACAAGAACACTCAAGTACATATCATTCAGAAAGTAATAATCAGCATAAGATCTCATAAAATCATTCAACATGCAATCTTGATATAAATAAATTCACGACAATTCTATAGGTTGCTAAATTATATATTAGTCCTCACTATTAGTATTCATATATTATTAATTAATTATTATTGCTCAATAGGGCTCGACCGTACGCAGTGAGCCCCAGATGAATATCTGGGGATTTCGGTTTTCCCGTTCATCTCACGTTTTTTTATACTCATAAAATCGAACCTCATCTCACCCCTTACCTTAGCTGAATTTTTTTTTTCCAATGAATCCGATATGCTAACTTGTCGTGTCTTCGTCGACCCTCGTCTCTAATAATCCGCGAAAAAAAATAAATAAATAAATGCAACGCAACGCAATGACCAAATACAGATTAATTATAAATTTTATTAATCAAAATGGCATTCAAATTACAACTATTTCTATGGAGATTTAATTTGATATTACAAAACTAAACTTTTATCATTGAACTAATATTTTATGTATTGTTAAGAGGATTTCTAAGAAGCATACAAAATATAAACTAACAAAATATAGATTTTCTTTCTTGCTAAACAAAATTATTTGCCAGCATTTTTATTATAATCAAAAATACATATAAGGCACATATAAAAAATCTGTTTTTTACTAAAAAAAATGAATCTTTTTAAATTGAAATTTTATTATAATAAAAACTATATATAAGACACAAACAAATGAATATGCTCAAATTGAAAAAAAATATAAAAACTGCACTTCAAATATAAATTGTAAAATAAAAAGTATAAAATAAACCATCAAGAATAAAAAGCATAAGATAAAAGGAAGAAATTAAGCAAAAATGTGAAGTATGCGAACCATATCATCCAATTACCAAGAAAGTAATCTTTGTTTTTAGCTATATGTATATATCTACCTAAATCTACAGGCCTAGCCACATGCATCGCTAAGTTTTGGATTAATTCTGAATAGGGAGGATACTAGCCAAATGCAATTGCTAATTTTCAATTATTATTATGATTGTCTGAACAAGTACAAGAGAGGAAGAATGGCATACCTGATTGTGATTTGGAATTGGAAGGCGGCTCCAAACACTATGCGCTAATTCTAGTTCTCTGGCACTATGCGTTCCTCTATATATATATACTACTACTACAAGTGCTAAAGGTAACAATTAGTGTAGCAACACAAATTCATTGCTTGTATTAATTTATATATATATATATATATTATTTTATTTTTGTAAGTTAATTATAGTTAATATTAATGATTTAAATCAATTACTAAGGCAAACATACAAGACACACATAAAGAAATTAGAACACATAATAACACTCATATGATAATAGTAGTGTATCATTATACTATTAAATTAAGATAATGAAAAATTGAGGAGTTACAAAATAACTTCTTCTAGTGTAGGTAGAGGAATAACTTCAGCCAAAACAGGTCTTTTTAGGTTCAAATATATCCATGATTTTGACCAAATGATGAGATATTTAAACCCATTTGTTTTACAAACTTATCTAATGGAGGAATCAAATGATGATCTTCCATAAGATAGTTTTGGTCTTTCAGTTGCAGTTCAGACTTCTTCGAATATAATCTTATTAATGACTATCTGTTTTAAGGTAACATAAATTACAAGTAAATTAGAGATTAAGTGTTTTAAACATAAAAAATATCACCACCTAATTAATAAGTAACTATGTCTACTAATGAATCAAGTCGTAATATAGCAAGTATTACTTTATGTAGTTTAAAGACAAGCGTTACAAAGTATACGTTTTGATATAACCTATATCATCTAGTGGTTTGACAAAGTAAAAGGAACAATAAGACTCAACTTCACTCCACTTGTCTGATTCTAATGCAAATGTTCCGATAGTGACAACAATTCTTTCACTCCTAAGAGGCACCTGAAAAGGTACAATGACTCTCATGAATCTCAACGGCAGGATGCCAAAAAGTTGAAGAAGGTCCATATGACAAAAACCTAAAAAGTATTGTGGCAGAAAGTAGAGTAAAGAATACTTGTATGCTATTTATTGAAATAGTGGATTAAGTCCTCGACTGTATTGTGGCAAAATTTCTTTGTAAGGGGAGGACTAGATGTATCAACAATTTATTGTGAACAAGTATAAAATTATATGTGTCTCTTTTATCTTCTTCTATTTCTCGCATCTTATTTATTTATGATTCAACCTTACTCTGTGTAAACCTGCCTTACAAAAGTAAGTTGAATGTTTTGATATAGAAAATCTTTTTGTAAGGAAATCGAATTAGCTTTCAGAAACGGAAAACATAATTCAAACCACTCATTTCTTATGTTTTCCAGCACCTTCACATACAAGTATTATTTACTCTGCCTCTTTAGGCTTTGAGTATTTTTTCAATCCTTCTCCAGGAAGTTACCATTAGCACCCTTCTCAACTTTCTAGTAAGCTATTGTTGAGGTTCATAAGAATTTTATACCTCTTCAGGTACCTCTTATGGATGAAAGAGTTGTTGCCACTATCAGGCTGATATACATCAGTTTCAATTTGTATCTTAATTGACACAAAGTCTGTTCCTAGGATTCTAACTTTCATTGAGAGGATATTATATTTCAAGTCCTATATTCATTCAAGTGTATGAAATAGTTGGACTGATTTAGATCAATTCTAATAACTCTCTACTAAAAGGATTTTTCATTCATTCTTTTCTTTGGATGTACTCTAGGCTTTTAGAGATTATTCTTAACACATTGCCTTTTTTCATTCTCAATATATTTTATATTGATTTGTTTCTACTTAAATACGGAGGAATGCACCCATTGAGGATATTACCATTGGAGATCTTGAATAAACATTATAAACAAATCTGCGTTTAAGATATAATTACAGTTGAAGATCTTGTTGCAATGCTTCTTATTGCTTTATTATGACTTATTCTATTAGTAGACATAATTACTTGGTTATTAGGTGATAATATTCTTTGTATTAAAAACACTTAGATTATTACCTCTAATTTACTCATAATTTATGCTACCTTAAAATAGATAGTCATTAATAAAAATCTTTGTCTTCAAACTCAATCTGCAAACTTAGAAAATACACTTAGGGGGCAATCGTTCTTATATGTTTGTTTTGTTATCATCAAAATATCAACCAGATGATGGTAGCTAAAACCACTTTTGTACTAACAAACGCTACAATAATCACCTGCCATTGACTAAAGTTAACAAAGAGTGAAGACCTTCTTGATCCTTTAACTCTAGACCAAAGAAGAAAGCTATGAACGAAGCCAGTTTTAAAGTCAATGCTCTGGTAAAAGTCAAATCATTTGATGAACAAAGAAGGAGAATTGATTATTTAAGGCAAATAAACTATGAGTCTAAAGAATCTATTAAAGTCGTGTCTGACATTGATCAACGTGCTCTCAACGCGCCTTTGATGAATTTGATAATACAATCTCGCTCTGATAATTGTGCATTTGATAATTCATGCAAACTATTTGATTGTGTGGTATTTGCAAGAAGTCAACACTCTAATAAAGTCAAAGCACTGATAAAAGGTCAACATTATTAAGTCAAACATATGAGCCCATAACTTTGAAAAAGTGAAATTCTTAACATCCTTTGCTCATCAAAGTTGGACTTTTGATCTGATTGAAGAACTACAATGACATCATTTGAAAGCGTCATCCTCTGATATACATGTCTTCTTAAGTTAGATATGTTGAATTAATTGTGAAGATATATATGGACATGTTTTAAAGGCTGATATGTTTTAAAGGTTGATTCAAGATCTCAAACAGTAATATCTTCAACAGATATATTCTTTAGTGTTTAAATATAAATGTCTCTCAATATGGGAAAGAGTTTATACAATGAAAAAGATTTATGTAATGAGCCTAGAACACATCAAAAAAAAAAAAATAATGAATGAAAATTTTTGTTAGTAGAGAGTTGTTAGAATTGACGTAAATTAATCATTTTGTTTTATACACTTGAAGTGGTATATAATATCCTCTCAATGAGAGTTTGCATCCTAGAAACAATCTTTGTATCAGGTAAGACAAACTAGAATTGATGTTAATGTGGCAACAACTCTTTCATCCATAAGAGGTACCCAACGAGGTGTAAGAATACAAATAAACCTTAACAAAAACTTGCCATAAAGTTGAGAAGACTAGAAACGCTTCTAATGGTAACAACTTGGAGACGTTAAAGAAAAATACTCAAAGCTTAAAGAGATAGAGTAAATAATATTGTACTAAAGAAAAATCTATTTGTAAGGGGTGGACTAGATGTAGCTACTGTTTGTTGTGAACTAGTATAAAAATACTTTGGTTTCTTTTCTATCTCTACCCTGCATTTAATTTAAGTTCTTTAAGATTCAACTTTATATTACTCAAAATATTTTATAATCGTAAGATGAATGATTTATAAAGAGCATATCTCCTTGTTTAACCAACACAAATAATTTTTAGAAATGGCAAAACACAATTCAAACCCCCTCTTTTATGTGTTTTCTAGCATCTTCAAGAATGAGTGTTGACTAGCACAAATTATGGAGATATATGTCTCGCTTATAGTGAAACTACCCACACAATTCTCAAGGATAAAAAATATTTCTCTTATTTAGTGAAACGCAAAACTGATATTAGTACCATATCTAGCACTACAAAGATAATTGAAGGCTCCAGAAGAGCAAATGTATTGTTATAGGGAGGAACAAAGTTACATATTGAGAATGCATTATATTCCTCTAAGTTCCACAAAAATTTATTAATTTTCAAGGATATTGCCTAAATAGATTCCATATAGAAACAAGAAATGAAGGAGGTATTGAATACCTTTGTATCACAAAACATGATTTGGAAAAAGCATGTGAATTGGAAAAGCTTCTTGCATTCTCATATGGGTTGTACTGCACTTATATAAGAGCAATTGAAGCACGTGTAATTGTAAACCAAAAGTTTACAATTGATAATAAGTTTGTTGTTTGACATGACTGGTTGGGCCATCATGGGTCTATAATGGTGCGATAAATAAATGAAAATTCATGTAGTTATTAATTGAACATGAGATTCTTCAATCAAATAAGATCTCCTGCATCTCTTTCTCTCAAAGGATGTTGAGATTTTCATTATCACCAACAAAAATTAGAAGCGAATCGATCAATTTTTTAGGACGTATACATGGTGATATTTGTGGGCGAGTACAACCACCATGTGGACCATTTTAGTATTTTATGGTTTTAATTGATGCATCAACTAGTGTTAGAGCCAAGTTGGTTTGAAGAACTATGACCCTTACTTGTTTTATTATAACAAAATTATTTTGTGGAAACAATTTAAAGCACTAACGCTCTATTTAAGTTGGCAATTCCCATATTAGGTTTATTTTGAATGACTTTACATTGCATCCTCTGATGTTTGAACTGAGATAATAGAACATTAAGACTCAGCTTTGAAATTCGTATTTTGAGTCTAACATGCTTCAAAGAATGATGGGTATATATGTTGGATATGAATCTCTATCTATTATAAATTCTCTTGAACCTTCAACAGGTGATTTATTTACATCTCAATTTGCTGATTATCATTTTGATGAATCAAATTTTCCATCATTAGGGGGGGAGAGAATAACAAACTTGAAAAAGAAATCAATTGGAACGAATTATCATTGTCTCATCTTAATCCTCAAACCAAACAGTGTGAACTGGAAGTGCAAAATATAATTCATTTGCAAAGCTTAGCAGATCAATTACCAAATGCATTCACTGATCCAAAATGTGTGACTGGATCATACATACCAGCTACTAATGCTCCAATCAAAGTGGATGTCCCTTGTGGACAATCCAATTTTGCAAATGAGTCTCAACCGTGTCTAAAGCGTAGTAGACTGGTCAGTTCTAAAGATAGAAATCCTTAAACAAAAAAAATGTAGCTAAAAAGAAATATGGCCCAAGTGAGGATATGGAAACTCTAAAAGAATCATCTAACATAATTGACATTTTAGTCCTATAAAAGACTTATCATGTGTACCAGAAATTCATGAAAATAAAAGATCTCAATAAATTATGTATCTAATAGAATTTAATGGAAATGACGTGAAGTCAATGTTGATGATGTTTTTGCATATTACATAACGCTAAATGTGATAAATGATAATGAGGATCATGAACCAATTTCCATTAAGGATTGTAGACAAAGAGATGATTGGCCACAATGGAAATATGCAATTGAAGCTAAACTAAGCTCTCTTTCCAAGAGAAATGTTTTTCGACCTAAAGTCCGAATACATGAAGGTGTGAAACCAGTTGGATACAAATGGGTTTTTGTGCGAAAAACCAAACGAGAATGGTAAAATCGTGAGATACTAATTCCGACGTGTAGCTGAAGTGTTTTCACAAAAACCTGTGATTGATTTTGATGAGACATATTCACATGTAGTGGATGCAAGTACTTTTCGATACTTAATTAGCCTGATAGAAAATTAAGGGCTCAATTTTCACATGATGGATGTTGTTACAATTTATTTGTATGGCTCTCTAGATAGTGATAATTATGTGAAACTCCCAAAAGGATTTAATTTTCCTGAGGTACCAAGTTCAAGCTATTGGGAAGACTATTTAATCAAATTGAATAAGTCTATTTATGGGCTAAACCAATTTGGACGCATGTGGTTCGATTGTCTTAGTGAATAATTGCTAAGGGAAGATATAGAAATGATTCAATTTGTCAATGTATTTTTATGAAGAAAATCAAGAAATGAATTTGCTATAGTTCTTGCATATGTTGATGACATATATATCATAGAAACTCCTAAAAAGCTTCCAAAAGCTATAGATTGCATGAAGAGATAGTTTGAGATGAAGGACTTGGAAAAAGAAAAGTGTTATTGGGATTACAAATTAAACACTTGAACAATGGATTTTTTGCACACAAAAAAGCTTATATAAAAAAAGTACTCAAACATTTCTATGTGGACAAATCTCATCTACGGTGCACTCCAATGATTGTGAGATCACTAGATGTAGATAAAAATCCATTGTTAAACCTCGAGAAGAGGATGAAGAACTACTTTTCTAATTACACATGTTTTGACATATTATTTTTTGTCAATCTGTTAGCAAGATACAGTTCTTCACCTACATAGAGGCAAGCAGATACTTCATTACCTTAGAGGTACAATGGATATGGGTTTGTTTTATTCCAAAGAAAAAAATTGGAATTAATTGGTTTTGCAAATGCATGTAATATATCAATCCTCAAAATGACAAATCACAAACATGTTATTTATTTACATGTAGTGGTAGAACCATTTCACGGAGATATGTAAAATAAACCATAACAACAACATCATCAAATCATGCAGAACTTTTAGCGTTACATGAGGCAAGTGGTTGAGGTCTCTGATTCAAAACATATGAGAGACTTGTGGTTTTGCTTCCAAAAGAACAAAGGGAACAACTATTTACAAGATGAAAAAGGGGTACATTAAAGGAGATAGAAAAACACATATTTCTCCAAAGTTTTTTTTTCACTCACGATCTTTCAAACATGTTCACAAAGTCAGGTTGAGGGGGAGAAACAAAGATGTTTTTTAGTTTTAACAAAAGATCGATCGACGTCAAGAGATAGTGTTATGAATAAGCTTAGTGGATTTTCATGTTACTTCGTATTCCCTTAATTCCAATAAGTGAGTGGGTATAATAATTGCTAGTGGTGTTAGTAGTCTTTAAGTGATCATTCACTTGCCTATTTGTGTCTTATAAATAGAAGTCACGTTGTATTATAAAGATATAATTAGTCACAAACCGACTTTGGTTTGTGGCTAAATTAAATTGAAAAAATAATGCAAACATGAGATTTTTTGTTGGAACCAAGTTGGTCCTAGGAACAATTCCTCTGTGTGGTTTTGATGTTAACAAAGGTATTTTGTGAGAACAATTTATTACAGTAATGGCTTCATTAAGTGTGTAGTGATTAGAACATGAAATAAGAAGAAGATATCAGAAGCAAGAAATAAGAAGAAAAATATCAGAGGAACTGACTAGAGGAAGTCACTATAGGATGTGACCAGAGGAAGTGACAAGAGGAAACCACCAAAGAAATTCATTAGAGGAAGTAAAAAGGTAAGAGGAAACATAATCAAATCAGTCAACTAAATTCTCAGAATTAGAAATATGCACGCTGTGGAAAACTACACACATTTGCCTTTGATAGTGTGTTTCTGGTAGTTCAGCGTGTTTCTAGTAGTTCAAGGTGCTTCTTGTTGCTCGGCGTGCCTCTGAAGAATTTTGTGCCTTTGAAGATTCATTGTATCTTTGGAGTTTCCATGGCTCTAATGAACAATAACTTTAACATGCTTTTGATGAATAGTAATTGTAGGATGTCTCTAATGAACAGTAAATTTAGCATGCCTCTAATGAACATGCCTCTAAAGTCTACTACTTTCAAGCCTGCCTCTGAAGCTCATATTCCGCTGGCCCAAATAATTGCAACATGTTCCAAAATGTTGCCTCTGATAAGTAGCGTCTAAATTTGCACTAACTCTAATAATGCAACAAAGGTGAAGTTTTCCGGGCCTCTAATTCTAAGTCACACATTCTTGCATCTGCCTCTAACTATGATTATAAAAGTCAACGATTCTGATGGAGAAAAGTTAATGACTTTGATGGAAGGTCAAAGGCTTTAATAGATTGAGAAAAATACTGAATTAGACTTAGTTGTATCCTTACTTCTGAAAGGTCCAAGAATAAGTCTAGAATTTTTCCCGTCCTAATCAAATTAACCGTATGAAGGAAGACTAGAGTGAATCAATTTGCAAATATAATTTGAACAAATACACACATTATCTTTCTAGAAGAACTGCTCAAATCAGATTGGGAAATAAAAAATTGTCTAACGGTCATATTATTAATATCGTATCAATTTAAACTATATTTGGAAGAAATAATTGTTGACCAAGCTGAAAAGGAAATATGATTTAGAATCCAGAAAGGACTCAATTGAAACCCTGATTTTTTCTATAAATAGCAATCAAAGTTGAAGAAAGAAAACATCAACAAACTCACAAACTCAGAAATCCTAAAAACCAAAGTTATGCAGAAAACCTCAAGAGCTCAACATTTTATGGTTTTGAGTTCTAGCAAAGCTTTAGTTCAAAGTAAAATATTCTAAGTGTTGTAGTGGGGAAAAACAATTGAAAAATCTTCTTAATAGAAGCAAAACTGAATCAGTTTCAATCTCTTGTAACCCAGCCTAGTAGTGGTTTTAGTTTGCCTCTAACAATCTGTGGATCTTAGGTTTTGTAGAGAAGACATGACTGGTAGGATCAACGTGTGGTTTTCCTAAAAAAGTCTGTAAGTTCATGTTGTTTTGAAAAGACTAACTTGTAGGGTCAGGCGTTGTTGTCATTGAAATTTTGAATTAGTGGATAAATTCTTTTTCTGATGGGACTAGACGTAGCTACCTAGTTGGTGGTGAACCAGGATACAATCTGCTGTGTTATATTTTACTTCTTCATTACTTATCTTGTTGTTGCCTCTGATCCTTTAAAATAGTTAAGTCACCAAAGCCAGAATTAGTTTAAGAATTCCCAAAACATTTAAATTTTGACAAACGCAATTCAACCCCCTTTCTCGTGTTTGGTCACCTTCAATTGGCATCAGAGCTCGATCTCAAGGCTAAGCACTTTACAAAGTTTGAGGAAAGATCTAAGGATTCAATATGTCTAGATTCGGTGAAGAAGGTGCTAGAGGAAACATCGTTAGAATACCTTTGTTTGATGGAGAATGTTTTGAGTACTAAAAGGACAGGCTGAGGAGTTTCTTTATTTCACAAGATCCTTAACTTTTGGACTTGGTGGAAGATGGTTATACTGCTCGAACAAGACAAGATGGTACTTAAATTCCCAAAAACGAGATGAATGATGATCAAAAGAAGATGTATAAGATGCATCATAAGTCCAGGACATTCATGATAAATGCAATCACTTTCTAGGAGTTTAACAAGTGCACCAACAAGGAGACAACAAAGAGCATTTATGATAATCTAATTTTGACTTATGAAGGAAGCAAGTAGGTTCAAGAAGCAAAGGCAAATCTTTTGGTCAGAAAATATGAGTTGTTTCAAATGGAGGATATGAAAACATTGAGACTATGTTTTCCAGATTTCAAACCTTGGTCTTAGGGTTAAGAGTACTTGAAAAGAGCTATACAACTGATGATCATGTTTAGGAGATCCTAAGAAGTCTTCCTAGCAAGTGAAGACCTAAGATCACTACCATTCAAGAAGAAAAGGATCTGAATGCTCTTAAACTGGAAGAATTAATCAGCTCTCTTAGATCACATGAAATTGAGCTTGAAAAAAGATGAGCCCAAGAAGAAGAACAAGACTTTGGCTCTAAAATCCAAGCAATAGAAAACCTTGCAAGTAGAAGCAAAATCAGAGGATAATGATTTAGAAAATCAGAATGAAGATTAATAGGAATAGGAGCTTTCCTTCATATCTAGAAGATGGTACTTATTTAGGAAATTTCTCCCTAAGAAAGGTTCGAAGCAGTCCAGCAGAGTAAAGTATGAAAAATACGATAAGAAAAACATCGTCTACTATGGATGCAATGAATTTGTACATGTCAAGTCACAATTTCCAAATCTGGAGAAAGTTACGATGGACACATGGGATGACTCTGATGAATCCTCTGATAAGGAAGAATAAGCAAATTTGGCTCTGATGGGTGATGCTAACTCTGACTCTAACTCTAGAAGTGAATTTGTAGATGAAGAAATAGAGGTACTCTCGGATCTGACTCATCATGGATTGATTACTGTTGTTAATATTTTTCTAAATAAAAATCACAAAATCACTTTAAAACTTAAAGCTCTCAGAAAAGCAAATGCAAATTTAACTGAAGAAGTTGATACTCTTACAAATGACTTAGCTGAACTTAAAAAGCAAAATTTAATTATGCAAAACAACTACGTCTCTTAACCATCATAAGATACTATATGCAACTCTGAAAAATATGAATTAGCTTGCCTCTATGATTTATGGTGTTAGTAGAAATGGAAAAAGAAGAATAGGATGTGAAGAAATAGTAACTGAACCAAAGTTCATTCCCTCTAATATTTTATGTATTGTCAGCTCTAAGAAAGGTCACTCTAAAACATCTTGTCATATGCTAACCACATGGATAGACAAGAAACCTTTCAAGGCTAACAAACTAGGACCCAACTAAATGTGGATTACCAAAGATAAAATAGTCTATGTTGTAGATGTTATGAGCAGCCAAGTGAAAACACCAGTCACGGTACCTGGATAATGGATGCTTGTGACATATGATAGGAGAAAGGTCTATGTTCCAAGACCTAACTTTAATCAACAGAGACTTAGTGACTTTTGGAGGAAAGCAGAAAAGCTAGATAATTGGACACGACATAGTTGGTAAAAATTCCTTTACTTCTATAAATAATGTACTATTAGTAAAGGGACTAAACATAACCTAATTAGCATAGGTCAATTAAGTGATAGTGGTTATGACATTGTCTTTAATCAAAATGATGGTTTTGTTCTATTTACTGGCCAGAGGCAAGGGAACCTTTATAAAACCAACCTTTTTATAGTAATTCTGTGAAGAGAGTCGTATATTACATGATTTCTCATCCTCTACAACACCTTAGTAGAATGGTGTTATGGAAAGAAATAATCGTACTCTTCAAGAAATGACTCGCACTATGATGTACGAAACGAATGTTGCGGAGCATTTTTGGGCAGAAGCAGTCAATACCTCATGTTATATTTACAATAGAGTCTATATCAAACCTATTTTGAATAAGACTCCTTATGAATTTTGGAAAGGTAAAAACCCCAACATTTCTTACTTTCATCAATTTGGTTGTGTATGCTATGTTGTAAATACTAAATATAACATTGGCAAGTTTGACGCCCGTTCATAATAGTGTACCTTCCTTGGATACTTTGAAAGATCCAAAGCTTATAAAGTGTTCAACAAGGAGACTCACATAGTGGAGGAGTCAATAAATGTTAAGTATGATGACAAACAACTTGACCTTAAAAGATAAAGCAAGTTGATAATATTGTAGGTTTACATGAACTAGAAGAAATTAATAAATCAAAAGATAAAGACAAACCAAAATAACCAGACAAATTAGAGGATACAAGAAAATCAGAGGAACTTGACAAAGCATCACCAGGTGAATCTGACCAAGTCAGAACCAGTCAAGTTAATTCAGAAGCTAAAATTTGATAGAAATACAAGTCATCTCATCCAAACACTCTGATTATTGGACATGCAAATGATCCTTTGAAGACCAAATCATCACTAAAAGACACACATTATTTGGTCTTCTCTCATCAATTGAACCTACTTCTGTTGATGAAGCATTGGTAGATAATGGTTAGATAACTGCAATGGAAGAAGAGTTTAATGAATTTAAAAGAAATGATGTTTGGGATCTAGTACTTAGACCATAGGGTAAGAGACCTATTGGAGCCAAGTGGGTATTTAGGAACAAATCAAATGAAAAAGGAGTATTTGTTAGGAATACAGCCAGACTGCTTGCACAAGGGTACAATCAACAAGAAGGTATTGATTACACTATGACATTTTCTCTAGTGGCCAGGGTAGAGGCAATACGTATCTTACTCTCATTTGTTGCTTATAATAATATCACTTTGTTTTAAATGGATGTTAAAAGTGCATTGTCAAATGGTTACAATAATGAAGAAGTATCTGCAACACAACCCCCAAGAATTGAAAACCTAGAGTTTCCTAATCACGTCTTTAAGCTTAAGAAATCACTATATGGTCTGAAACAAGCACTTAGAGCTTGGTATGATAGGTTAAGTAACTTCTTACTTGAAAAAAGGTTTGATAGATGTTAGGTTGACACCACTTTGTTTAGGAAATCAATAGAAAATGACATTCTTGTTATTCAGATTTATGTTGATGATATTACTTTTGGATCTACTAATGGCACTCTTTGTCAAGAATTTGTTAAGTTAATGCAACATGAATTTCAAATGAGCATGATGGGAGAACTGAAGTTTTTCTTACAAATTCAAATTCAACAAAGTAAAAATGGGATATACATATATCAGACTAAGTATACAAAAGAGCTTCTCAAGAAGTGTAAGATGAATTATTGCAACCCTATGGTACAATAATGCATCCCACTTGCTCACTTGATAAAGATGAATCGGGAAAAAAACTTGACTAGAAAAAATACAGAGGAATGATATGGTCACTTCAATATCTTACTGCTTCCAGACCTGATATTTTATTTAGTGTGTGTGTGTATCATATCTCAGGTTGATCAAATGGAATCTCATTTAACTGCTGTAAGAGGATCCTTAGATACCAGAAATGAACTTCTAACCTTAGTTTGTTCTATATGTTGTCAACTGAGTACAGGATAGTAGGATATAATGATGATGACTATGTTGCAGACAAACTTGAAAGAATAAACACTAGTGGAAATTGTATTTTCCTAGTTGACACATTGATTTATCCTTGTTCACCACTAACTTCACTACATCCAGTCCCTTTATTCAAAAGGCTTTAATTCACTAATTCAAATACCATCATCTACAAAACACCTGACCCTCCAAGCCAGTCTTACCAAACAGCCTAAAACCCCAGACTTTTGAGGAAAAACACTACCTTGACCCAACAAGCCAAGTCTTCCCAAACATCCTGATAACCCCAGACTTCTGAGGAACTAACCACCTTGACCCTACAAGCCAAGTCTTCTCCTAACAACCTAACACCCCAAATTGAAGAAGGAACTAAACCACTATTGGGTTGAATACAAAAGATTGGAACTTTAAGTGTTTGCTTCTAACAAAGCAGATACTAATAATAACTATAACAATCTAAGAAAAATATCCAAAAAATAATTCTCATTCGAATAAGTGTTTCTCTCTTTGAGCTCTAAGACGAATTTGGAATTTGAGCTTGAGTTCTTCTACTCTTTTCTAATTTTCGATGATCTTCTTCTTCTGCCTTCAGTACCTATTTATAGTTAAAATTAGGGCTTCAATTTAGTCCTTGTTTGATTCTGAATTATATCTTCATTCCTAGCTTGGTCAACAATGATCTTATTCAAAAATAATTTTGAACAAGATGCTTTTTGGTAATATGTTCTTTAGCCAATTCTTTATTTCTGAATCCAATCTAAGTAGTTCTTCTAGATTGATTTTGTTCGTATTTTGTTCAGATTGAGTTTGTAATTTCTTCGGATTGATTTTGTTCGTATTTTTTTCAAATTGAGTTTGTAAATTCTTCAGATTGATTATGTTCATATTTGGTTGTAGATAAATCTTGATCAAATCTTATTTTTGTTTTTATTCAATTATAAATCTGAATCAAATATTATTTTAGATTTTCTTCAATTATAAATCTGAATCAAATCTTATTTTAGATTTTCATTAATTTATAAATCTTCTTTCATACACTTTGAAGTAAAAAATATTGTTCTCATAAAATACTTTTGTTATCATCAAAATTCTATGTATAAAACCAACTTGATTCCTACAGTAGGATGTTAATGGTAGCATCCCAGGACTTTTAGTATAAGTTGGTTTCTTAATGGTAGCATCCCCATTGGTGCAATATCAAACGCAACACAATATGTGAGATATGCTCTTGGTTTCTTTCGGATTTTGTTACAAGAGAAAAAAGGGTAGGAACCGGGGAACCAAATAAGCTGAAGCATGTGCAGTTGGAGATTGAAGTTTGTTAACTGGTGAAGTCTCTACTTAACTGTATATAACAACGATAATGTTAACGCATTTCTGGAATCAGACTTCATAGAAAAACAAACATCATGCATCTGACATAGTATAAAGTTGAACCACTTTTCTGAAAATGGTTAGGTTTATTGGATGGTTTAAATAGTTTTAGTTTTACACTCGTCGTTAGTCATTACGTAATCACCATAACATGGATTTAATACTACAAAAGAGTATATTTTTGTGTACTTTATTTTGGTATACTCTATTTATACTTTCAAATTAAAAAAAAATGAATATCATTGTTTCTTTATATGAATACTTTAGATTTGTGTTTTGGATTTGTTCTTGTTTATATTATTGTTTGTTCATACTTATTATACTTTATTCTTTAATTTTTCTATTTTTACTAGCTTTAGATTTTTGTTTTCTTGTTTTAGGTTCAATTTGAAATTTTCTAACTATATTATTGTATAGATTTGAGACAAATGGAACGAGTACAAGAAACTCATAACCAATTTGCTCCACAAGAACAAGAAGCTTTATCACAACAAGCACAAGATTAATCATCTCACCATTGCCGCCAACTCAAGCAAATGATGTAACCAAAAGAAAACCTATTAAAGCCTCTTCTAGTGATTGGTTAGATTTTAATAAGGGAAATGATACATGTACATGTAACTATTGTGGGTAAGTGTACGCAACAAATAGTTCTAGTCATGAAACCACTAACTTGCTTAAACATATAAGTTAGTGCTTGAAAAATTCAAATAGGCAAGTTGATAAGAAACAAAAGATAATTAATTGTTCTTGGAAAGGAAAATGATGATGACCCTAATAGTGTTAGTTTTAAACTTGTTGAATTTAATCAAGAGAGAACTAGAATAACACTTGCAAAGATGGTAATTATTGATGAACTCCCTTTAAATTATGTTGAAAATGAAGGGTTCAAGAAATTCATGAGTGAGACTCAACCTAGATTTAAAATTCCTTCCCGTGTTACCATTGCTATAGATTGCTTGCCATTGTATTTTGATGAGAAGGAAAAGTTGAAAAGTATTTTGTCTGCAAATAAACAAATGGTGTCTTTGACCACTGATACTTGGACATCGATCCAAAATATGAATTAAATGTGTGTAACAGATCATTATATTAATGATGAGTGGGATTTGAAGAAGAGGATATTAAGTTTTGGTTTGATTTTTGACCACAAAGGTGAAACCATAAGGGTAACTTTAAAAAATTGCATGAAAGAGTGGGGGATTAGGTTTATTTGTTGTGTTACTATTGATAATGCAAGTGCTAACAACTTGGCTATTGCATATTTAAATAGAGGCATGACTGTTTGGAAAGGTCGTGCTTTATTTAATGGGGAGTACTTACATATGAGATGTAGTGCACATGTATTGAACTTGATTGTTACCGATGGCTTGAAATAAATTGACTCATTAATTGCTAAAACAAGGGATGCATGTAAGTTTTCCAAGTCTACTCCTAGTAGAGTGGCTACTTTTAAGAAGTGTGTAGAAGTTGTGAATGTATGTTCTAAAGCAATGGTAACACTTGATGTACAAACTAGGTGGAACTCCACCTTTTTTATGTTGGATATTGTTGAACAATATGAGCATGCATTTTATCATTTAGAACATGTTGATGTGGCATTTGTGTCTAATGGTAATGAGATAGGAGGATGTCCTAATAAAACTAATTGGGAACGTTCCCCTATTTTTGTGAAGTTTTTGAAAACTTTCTATGAAGCAACCCTTTCTGGGTCATTACATGTTACAACCAACTGTTTTTAAGCAGTTGATTGAAATTCAGAAAACGTTGACTAAATGAAAGAATATAGAGGATGTTGTTTTGAAAAAGATGACTGCGAATCTGCAAGTAAAATTCAACAAATATTGGGATAGTGGTGAGATAAAATTTCTTCTATTTGTTGTTGTTTTTCTTGATCCTCGTTATAAGCTTAAGTATATTGAGTTTTATTTTAAAAGAATGTATGGCACTGATAAGTTCGATGATATGATGGAGAAACTAAAGAATCTCAAAGGTAAATTGATTGAACACTATATGGTTTTGTATCCTATTACTAATGAAGCTAGTGATTCTAGTACCACAAATCTCAACATGCACTCATAGTCTAACATTGAAAATGAGGAGGAGGATAATTGGGAAAATTTGTTTAGGATGAACCTGAAGAAAAACAAGGTGAGTTTCAAAAAAGTGAGTTGGATAGGTATTCAGATAATGGTGATGAAGAGGAATCCCCTACATTTGACATTCTTAAACGATGGAAAGGAAAAACAAATAATTACCATGTTCTTTCTCGCATAGCAAGAGATATTTTATGTATGTACTGTTGGATTTTTTCTTTTGTGGGAGATTGTTGGATTTGTTTGAGAATTGAATGATGTGATTGAAATTTTATGTTTTTTTTGAGACATTCAAGTATTAAATGTATTTTTATTCAATTAAATTGTTATTGTTGTTACTTGTGTTTCTCTCGTAAAATAGAAACAAGTCAATATTTATGTATAACCCGCCAACCCAACCCACTCTTGATCGGTTAGGTTCGGGTTAGATAAAAAAAATACAGATTTAGAACTCAACCCAACCCAAAGATAATTAATCGGTTGGGTGTCGGATTTTGTCAAAATTGGCCCAACCCAACCTAGGTACACCCCTAGTAATAATACATCTACCATTTTTCTTACTAAAAGTCGAATTCTACATTCTAGTGCTAAACACATAGAAATAAGACATCAATTTATTAAGAACTATGTTCAAAAAGGTGTGTCAAATATCCAGTTTGTAGACACTAAACATCAAAGGGCTGACATATTCACTAAACCACTAGTTGAAGAAAGATTTGAGCTTATTAAGAAGAATTTGAACCTAGTATTTATATCTGATTAATGTTCTAATCTATAGATGTTTGATGCACTGATTGTTATATGCTCATAGGAGTTTAAACTTAAATAGATGTGTGTTTCTAAGCCATTAAAATTTTTATTCTTTTTGTTTGGTGGCAAAAGAGGGAGAAAGATATTTGAGAACAATTTAAATTATTTGTTGTTTGATTGTTTGGGGGAGAAGAAGTTTGCATGTTTGGGGAAAGTGTAACTGCTCAGAGTTAGGGGGAGCCCTGTGTTAGGGAGAGCCATGTCTGTTTGTTTATTTGCATGCTTTTGTATTTGCATGTTTATTTATTAGCATGTCTATTATGTTTGTATTTGCATGTTTGTTTGCTATTTTACTTTATTTTTGTTTAAATAAGTTGTTATCAAAACTATTGTTTTGTCATCGTAAAAAATGGGGAGATTTTTGAAACCAAGTTGGTCCCAAGAACAATTCCTCTGTTTGGTTTTGATGTTAACAAAGGTATTTTGTAAGAATAATTTATTGCGCTAATGGCTTCATTAAGTGTGCAATAATTAGAACAGGAAATCAGAAGAAGATATCAGAAGCAAGAAATAAGAAGAAAAATATCAGAGGAAGTGACCAGAAGAAGTCACCAAGGAAGTCACTAGATGAAATCATCGACGAAAGTCAGTAGAAGAAGTCACCAGAGGAAGTGACCGAGGAATTGACCAGAGGAAATCACCAGAGGAAGTCATAAGAGGAAGTGACTAAAGGAAGTGACTAGGTGAAGTAAAAAGGTCAGAGGAAAAGAAATTGAACCAGTTAACTGTAATATCCCCAAGGTACCGGATTCGATTTCCACGGAAGGCAAAACTTGCTATTTCCAATGGATGGAAATGAGGGGAGAAAATGTCGTGACTAACAGTACCAAGGGGATAAGTACCATCATCCATTCATTCCCACTACAAATTGAGCTACAACAACATTTTTACTATGTTTCCTATTATGATTAGGGACCCGACATAACCAACATTTTCTTGGAAATCTTTTTGTGATGTCCATTGATGTTCTAATGTGCTTACTCTTTGAACCACCTTTCTTGACTCTCCACATTTGAGGACTGTGACACACCCTAAAACCTAAATATTTGGGCCAATATCATTAGTTTGGTATAGGTTTGAACTTTTCACTGTAGACTTTTAGTATTGTTTCCACCTAGTACACATCATGTATAACCATTCAAAATCATACTTTATGCTAGAACATCTTGTTATCACATGTGAACAAGGTATATGTATAACTTGAAACTTTCCACCGTCGCACCACTTGTTAGGAAGGTTGACGCTGAAATGACCAATTGGTCGCTCTTCTCTTTGATTTACCATCTCATGGACCATGAAAGTATGGTTGCTCTTATTGAAAATACCTACTTTATGACTATTAGACTTACTTATTTCTAGTTTCATAAAATTCATGCATTTGTTTAGGTAAACCTTGAAGGTGCAAACACGAGAAAGGGGGGTTGAATTGAGTTTGACTAAGTTGATAATTTTTTCATTATTTGATTAAATTGGTTCAGACTTGATGATTTACTTAGAGTAGAAGCAATAACAAAACTAAGGAGTGCAGGAATAAAGTGACACAAGTAATTTTTCTTGGTTCACCACTGACTTGGCTACATCCAATCCCTTCACTCAGAATGATTTAATCCACTAATTGAACAACATGAATTACAAAGCACCTAACCCTCGAAGTTAGTCTTCTCAAATAGTATGATAACCCCAAACTTTTGAGGAACACACAAACCTTTAGTCCACCAACCAATTCGTTTCCACACAATCTGACAACCCTAAATGTTGAAGGCACACTAACACCACTATCAGGATTGAATACAAAGGTTTGGAACTTGAGTAGTTGCTTCTAACAAGTTGATTATAACAATGACTATCACACTCTAAGAAAAACACTTAGAAATTTCTCATCCGAACAAGTGTTTCTCTCTTTGAACTCTAAGATAAATTTAGAATTTTGAGCTTGAGTTCTTCTATTCTTTTCTTATTTTTGATGATCTTCTTCTTCACCCTTGAGTATCTATTTATAGATAAAATTAGGGCTTCAATTTAGTCCTTGTTTAATTCTTAATTGTATCTTCATTCCTAGCTTGGTCAACAATGATCTTATTCAAAAATAATTATGAACAAGATGTTTTTTGATAATATGTTTTTTAGCCAATTCTTTATTTTTGAATCCACACTAAATAATTTTTCTAGATTGATTAAGTTTGTATTTTGTTCAAATTCAGTTTGTAAATTCTTTAGATTGACATTGATCGTATTTTGTGAAGATATCTTTCGCAAATTCTTCAGATGAAACTTCCTTCCTATTGCTTGTTTTGATCTGGGCGGGAACATAATGTTGGACCAATTCTTGAACTTTCACAAGTAGAAATACGACTAACTCAAATTAAGCATTTTATCCTTTAACAAAATCTGAATCATATATTTGCAAATAATAAATGTATCTTCTTGAGAGTGTTTTTTCATGTAAACAATTTTTTATCATATCTTCTTGTAAATAATTCATATCTCTTGTTGATAAATCTTGATCAAATCTTCTTGTATATAATTCATATCTTCTTGTAGATAAATCTTGATCAAATCTTCTTTTAAATAATTCATCTTTTTGTGATAAATCTTGAGCAAATCTTCTTGTAAATAATTCATATCTTCTTGTGATAAATCTTGATCAAATCTTGTCAATAATTCATATCTTCTTGTGATAAGATGTTAATCATATCTTCTTCAAATCTTGACCATATCTTGTTTCCGAGTTGGTCAAAGATTTTTTCCAATTATAAATATAAATCAAATTTTATTTTAGATTGTCTTCAATAACACAAATCTTCTTTCATACTCTATGAAGTCAAATATATTGTTCTCATAAAATACTTTTGTTAACATCAAAACCCTAAGTATAAAACCAACTTGGTTCCAACATACCTAACCATAAGTATAAAACCAAATATATTGTTAACATCAAAACCCTAAGTATAAAACCAAATATATTGTTCTAATAAAATACTTTTGTTAACCTCATGTGATCCTAACTGCTACCCGCATCAAACATTTTAATTCATCTTTCTTGCGGAATGTTGTTTAGCCATTTTATTGCCTCTCGGTTTACCATGCCAATTTCACCGCAGTAGTATTTGTATGTAGACTCGTTGATTGAGTAACCTGTATTGACTCACACAAAAATGTGTCAAATTTTGTATAAAAAAAATAATTGAAAATTTCATTAATTAAATAGTAACAATCAAATTATCACCCATATAAACAATTTTTTTTCTTCAATGTGTTATACTTAATTCCCTAGCGAAATTTTGTGAAATATGTCGGATGCACAACACATGCTTTGGCGGAGGATTTTGGCTCCCATTATTTGGATTATTATAAGCATTTTTAATGGATTCATGTATATCTGAAAGCAAGCAAAGGTTGGCCTTTGGAGTGACATTTTTTCTAAAATTTCTCAAAAATATAATCCAGCCCTCTCTTGTCTCACCTTCCACAAGAGCATAAGCATTGGTAATTATATTGTCATTCCCATCATGTGCAACTGCTAGCAATAGAGTCCGCTTGTATTTTTCATATAACCATCTCTCATCAACTTGTATAACTGGTTTGCTGAATCTAAACGCATTTATGCATGGAACAAAAGCTCAAAATAGTCGATAAACGCATTTACGCATTTATTCTATTTTGGTTCTTGGAGAAAATGTTTGCATAACCAACAACCACTATGGGAGTTGAATGTAAAACTCCTCCCAATTGATATAAATTTTTTCGATAGCCTTATTTTTTTTTTCTATCCATGTCTTTCTATAACTTATTGTGTAGTTGTGAAAAGTCAGAATATGCGCAATAATGACCTTCACTTTAATTGAAGGTCCACTCTCAAAAGTTGTATTACGCTTGTACATATCATGTTAGAATCAAGCTTCTTATGATCTTGTGACAATGTGGAACTTGCACACGTATAAGGCACATTCGACTTACCAATCACCCAAAACTCAGAATTTTTGCGCTTTGAAGCTCTGTACTTAAACAAATAATTTGGACTTCAACAATTAATAACATATCTTTTGGTATTTAATTTTTGTACCTCAAAATTCAATGATTGTTTTAAATGGTAAAGTTTGATTGCATGTAAGCAATCATCCTTGTTTTCAAACTTCATTCCAAAGAACACAAGGTGTAGGTAAAGTATATCAGTTACCATGATTTTGTCGAGCTGCAACTTTTGTTTAATGACATTCTTTAGACGAGCAATGGTGCTTCCACAATAGACTTTGAACACCTTTTTATAATCATTTACAAAGGTTTTACCATCAATTGCGTCAACAAATGAACCATTGTAATAAACAATGAAAATAACTTGTTGAGCAACCATGAATAAGATTATATGTAAATGATTGAGTATGAATCGTTAGAGGGTGTGATGAGATAGTGTGATTTAATTGTGTATTCATAGAAGGTAGCAGGGTGTGTGTATTCTTTAATAAAATAATCTAATTGATCCAAACAAAATCACAAGGATTCATAATGCACTATTTGTAGCCATTGATAAAATGGATTGCACACACAAGATCGAATTTTAAATAAAATAATCTGATTGGTTGAAACCAATTCACAAGGATCTGTAATGTACCATTCATAGACGTTGATGAATTAGATTGAATGGGCAAGATTGAATATTTAATAGAACAATTTGATTGGTCCAAACCAAATCACAAGGACCCTAAGTGCACCATTGGCAGTCGTTGGTGAGTTATATTCAACGGCCAAGATTAAAGCTGGTGGATTGGAAACAGGTCAAGTAGATGGCTGCAAGGGGGGCATGTGGCCTACTGACGAAATTTCTGCCTGGGGATGCAACCTCGTGTTGCATTTTGGTGATCTGCGTGCTAGTCTTTCTTGGCTTGCCATTGGTCCATTTTATTTTTAAAATCCCTATATAAACACATTACAATCACGTTCATTCTTCGCACCATCGCAACTATTTCTTCCTTTCAAAGTTTATATATAAGCGTTCTCTATCAAAAATTTCTATTTTTCTCATGGAATTATCTACGAATCACAAATCTAAAATTCAGTACATAAATGCATTTGTAAGTATTTTATTTATATTATTTAAGGAAAAAATATAAATAAAATGGCTTAAGGAAAAATTTGACGGTGTTGGTGAAAATGCATAGGTAAAAGAAAAACAAGTGTCATGTCAAGCATGCATCTTACGTATGACAAATTCAACAACCTTGTACATTTAAAATATTTTTCACACGTGCGGGAATTAAATCAAGCATCACAATATAGTTTGGTTCAACAATTTTAGCAACACTTTATAGAGAGTTGTGTCTTGCTATGAAACTCGGTGCGATGTCCATAGGAGGATATGTAGTGTTGTTACATAACTGGGCATGATACCGCTTGTCCTGTGTCGTCCTAGAATGATACAATGCATGAATATTTCTACTTGCACAAAGGTAACTATTGAAAATAAATTTTATTATATTTTTCTTATTTTTAAAGCTAACTACTTAATATATCACTAATTTTATTATATATACATTTTTTTGACATATTTAACTCTTTTGGTCCGAACTTCAGTAAACTTCATCATAACGACATAGAAGGATACCAAAAAACAATCGACCACATGATGGGGTAGGAAGTAATATATTCATTCACACTTATTTATATTTTTTTAATTATATTTTTTTTATACTTCTTATATTTTCTTTAGTATATTTTTTACATATCAATTTTATTGGAGACCGTACATCAGGTTCCAACACGACGTTCCCGAAGAAGAGATGGACACATGGATTGCATGGACCTATCTGCATTTTTATCATATTGTTGAAAAAAAAAATCATATAGGTCACACTTCAGTTCGGCTTCCACCAACAAATATCACAACCACCAAAGGACATAAAAACCTATCAAGAGGTCGACATAAGGTCTGGCATTGATGATAATTAGGACTGGGTTTGAAAGGAAGAGATTAAACATTGGAATGAGCGTGAGAATTATGTACTGCAAGGTCAATTCGTAAAAGGTGTTTTACACCCACACCACATAATATATGAATTGGTTTAGGCAATACGCCAAATTGTATATTTATGTCGAAAAATATGTGCGTAATCCACGTTTGCATCCGCCAGCATATCCTCATGTCCACTCAACCCCATAAGAACAAACCATGCACCTACATACCGAACCATACATTCTATATTATGGTCCACCACTAATGCACCTACAAATCCCTACAGATGTTCCATATTATGGTCTACCACCGCCACCACATTTACATACACCTGCAGAAATATCGACTCAGTATTATGTTCTGCCAATGCCATAAATACAAACCCTCTGTTACTCGACAGAACGCTAGATTTTCTATAATTTTTTTGGAACTCATTGTACAACTCCTGAGTTTGCTTAGGATGTTTTTGATTCCATGTATATAACCTTTTGGCTCAAAATTATATGGAGACAGGTGGCAATAGCTCTAATCCACACACACATTATAAAGGATTTGAGTTGCATACACCTTCAATAATTGAAAACGAATATGAGAAAAATGATCAAAATGAGGATCAACCAGTGTCGTGGCCAAAATTTTTGAGTGTTTCCCGAATTCCATGGAGTCGCCACCCAAATTTATTTTAAAATAGGAAAAATATTGGGAAACCCTTAAAAATAGAAGAAAAAAAAACAATAAAAATGGTATTTGAAACCAAATTTTGATTCGAGAGTCGATTATGCATAGGGAAGGTATTAGCACCCTACGACATCCGTTTAAATACGGTTACCTACAATTAATTGTGAAAAATTAATATTAACTTAAATACACTTATTTCTCCTTACTATTAAATATGAATATTAATTGTTTTTTGAAATAAATGTGTGCTTAAAAAACAGAGGGAAAAAAAAGATTTTTTATTAATGTGCTTGACAAGAGTGTGATCTTGCTCCTACGTATCTGCCGGTGCGACGGAGAAATCAAAGCTACGTAATTCTTGGATAGAAAATGCGGATGTGTTGATTGCTTTTAAAGAAATTATGTTTTGTTGTTGATAAAGAAAATTGTTTTGATAGAAGAAAAAAAAGAGTTTGTTTGATTTGAATAATTATTTTGAAAAAATGAGTTTTAAGACTATCAAGTTGTTCAACTCGTGCCTCAAAAACTCAAAGAGTAAAAAGATGTCTCATCCAGTTAATCCGTATAAGAATATTTTTTTATTTATTATTTTCGGTTTTAAAATTGAGTTTTAAAGCCACCAAGTGGTACAACTTTTGTCTTAACAACTCAAAGATTAAAAAGATGTCACATCAAATTAATCTAATATTTATTAATTGTGAATGTTTTTTTTTTAAAAAAGTAAATAAACACAATAAGAGAGAAATGTGTTTCATTGTTAAGAGAGATAGTGTGAAAGAGAACAAACACACACAAAATGGCCACGAAAGGGGAGTTGTCCGCGATGTTGGTTTGTCGAGGGTCAAAGTTGACGGTGGTGGCTGATTGGACGCTTTAGCGGTAGGGCTCGTGGTACTGGCTCATGCTCTGTCTAACTATCTACATTTTTATTTAGGTGTTTTTCATTTGATTTTTGTTGGTTGTTTTTTTAAAAAGAGTTTGGATTTGTTTATGGTTATCAATTGATTTGATAAAGAAGATGGTGTTTTTCTTAGTTGATCTTCGAAACAAAGAATAACTCTATTTCCTCTATTCTCGTTTTTTAGGAAAATAAAACTCTCTTTGAAACCAAATTTTGTTTCTCAATTGATAGGCTACAAGGATTAATTGTTGCGTCCATGAGATAAATTGAGTTCCGGTTTTTCTATTGTTTTGCATAAATTATGGAGTGACAAGTGAAGATGAGACTTCTACTTTTTAGTGGAGTGCAAAGTTTGTGAAAATGAGACTTCTACTTTTTGATGGAGTGCAAAGTTGGTGAAGATTCAAAAGGAGGGAAACATGGAAGCTTAAAATGTGGAGGAGGGAGGCTTGTACTATTTCTACCAAAAACATTATTTTTATTTGTTTGTTAGTTATTGTTACTTTTATTTATTTAATATTTTTATGACATAAATTGGACACTTTGTTAAAACATCAATGAGAATATGAGCTCAATTATTGGAATCGGTTTATGAGTTTAATTTTGATTTTTTTTGAAAATTTTTAAGTACAATAAAATGTGATCGTAAATATATATAATTAAACACATTATTATGACTTATTATTTTTTTGAATTTTTTTAAATGGCCAGACAAAATTGGGGTGCTACAGCTGCCCCTATTTAATTATATTTTATTAGAAAATACGAATAAAAATGTTTTCATATTATCGTTGTAAAAGATAAGTAAATATAAGAATCCAAATTTTGTTTGTCCAATTGTGAATGTGAAAGTTGTAAAATGAGAAAACAAATACAATGTAGGCGCAAGAAAATTAAAAACTATGAGAATAATGCAAAGGCGAGTATAATGTTAAAATTGATAAATTGCTATAGTGAAACAGGATTGGTTACTGAATTATGAATGGAAATTATTGTCTTCAGATTTATTGTTGGTGCGTAGATCAATAGAAATCAAAATGATCGTCTTCGGGTTGGTTATTGATGCGTAGATCAACAAAAATGTAAATGGTCGTCTCCAGATTTGTTATTGATGCGTAGATTGACGAGAAGGTAAATGGTCATCTTTGGATTGGTTATCGAAGCGTAGATCAACAAAAATGTAAATGACTGTCTCTAGATTGGTTACAGATGCGTAGATCGAAGAGAAGGTAAATGATCGTCTTTGGATTGGTTATTGATGCGTAGATTGACAAAAATGTAAATGACTGTCTCCAGATTGGTTACAGGTGCGTAGATCGACAAAAATGTAGATGATCGTCTTCAGATTGGTTACCAATGCGTTGATCGATGAGAAGGTAAAAGACGTCTTTGGATTGGTTACTAATGCGTAGATTGACAAAAATGTAAATGATCGTCTTTAGATTGGTTACTGATGCGTAGATCGACAAAAATATAGATGATCGTCTTCGGATTGGTTACTGATGCGTAGATCGACGAGAAGGTAAATGATCGTCTTCGGTTCAGTTACCGATGCGTAGATTGAAATAATGTAAATGATCATCTCTACATTGGTAACTGGTGTGTAAATCGACAAAAATTAAGATGATCGTCTGCGTAGATCGACGAGAAGGTAATTGATCGCCTTTGAATTGATTATCGATGCGTAGATCGACAAAAATGTAAATGATCATCTTCTGATTGGTTACCGATGCGTAGATCGATACACATGTTAATGATCGTTACCTAGTAGGTAATGAGATTTGGATGCCAATAGATATTGGAACTCTTGGTTTGCTGGTGAATCCTGGACTTTTGTAGTGCCGATGGATAGTGAAAATTGGGTTGTAGTGCCAATAAAAGTTTGGATTAAGATTGCCAATGGACATTGGGCTTTTGGATGCCAACGGATATTGAGCTTATGCGGTGGTTTGTAGATCCTTGGTGTTGGGTGTCCATGGATAATGAAAACTGAGATTTCGGTGTTAATGAATATTTGGTTTTTTGTTGCCAATTGGTGTTGGGCTTTTGGTTGTGGTGCTATTGATAATTGGAATTTTGGGATGCCAATGGACGTGGGCTTATATGTTGCCAATAAAGATTGGGCCTTTACGTTACTAATGGAACGTTGGGCCTTGGTTGAGTTGCCAATTATGATTGCACTTTTCATTTGAAGTGCTCATGAAAATTGGACTTTTTGTTTGCCAATGAAATATTGGGATTTAGGGTTAGAGGTGCCTTGTAGATCTTAGGCATTGGATTGTAAAGGGTACATGTTGTGAATGCCAATGGATATTTGGCTTTGGTGTATCAAAGCATTCTAAGTTACCAACTAACGACGGTTGTGCATTTCAGTGGATATTGAAGGTGCAAACACTAGAAGGGGGTTGCATTGTGTTTGCCAAAGTTGACAACTTTTTGATAATTTATAAATAAATAAATAAACTAGTTTGATTTTGGTGACTTACTTGGAGTAGAAGCAATCATATTCAGAGATAGCAAGCAATGAAAGCATAAATAATTTGACACGTAGATTTATCCTGGTTCACCACTAACTTGGCTACATCTAGTTCCCTCATTCAGAAGGCTTTAATCCAGTAATTCAAATACCTTGAATTACAAAGAACTTGACCCTCCAAGTCAGTCTTCCCAAATCTTCTTCAAATATTGATCAAATCTTCTTCAAATCGTGACCATATCTTCTTTTCAACTTGTTTAAAGATTTTCTTCAATTATAAATATGAATCAAATCTTTATTATACATTTTCATCAATTATAAATTTGAATCAAATCTTATTTTAGATTTTCATCAATTATAATTTTGAATCAAATTTTATTTTAAATTTTCTTCAATTATAAATTTGAATCAAATCTTATTTTACATCTTCTTCACATACATGACTCTACTTTCATACTCTTTAAAGTCAAATATATTGTTGTCATAAAATACTTCTGTTAACATCAAAACTCTAAACGTAAAACCAACTTGGTTTCAACAATCTTCCCCCTTTTGATGATGACAAAACTTGTATTTTTGATAGCAACTTTTCTTTATTTTTCTTTGACTCTGCCTAACTTAGTGCTCCCCCTAAGTCTTAGTATCATTTTCTCTCCACTTTATCAAATATCTTTCTCCCTTTTTTATTGAGTAACATGAATATATTATAGTACAAGAAAATATATAAACTAATGTAAAACTAAACTACTTTAAAGTTATCACAACATCAGTCAGGTATGGAGATAAGGTTTAGGTTTTTCTTGATGAAGTCAAACCTATCTTCAGGTAGTGGTTTGGTGAATATGTCAGCCCATTGGTGTTCAGTGTCTACAAATTGAATGTTTAGTACCCTTTTTTGAACAAAGTCCCTAATGAAGTGGTGTTTGATCTCTATGTGTTTAGCTCTAGAATGTAAGATAGGGTTTTTGGTTAGACAAATGGCAGAAGTATTATTGCAATAGAGGGGAATGTTGGATTCTAGGATTTGGTAGTCTACAAGTTGATGCTTCATCCAAAGTAGTTGAGAACTGCAGCCAGCTGCTGAAATATACTCAGCCTCTACTATTGACATTGCAATGGTGTTTTGTCTCTTACTTGACCAAGATATTAATTTGTCACCTAAAAATGTGCAGTTGCCACTAGTGCTCTTTCTCTCAAGTTTATCTCCAACATAATCAGAACCACAGTATCCACTAAGTTTGTACTTAGGATATTTCTTGTAGAACAAGGTAAGGTTGGTAGTGCCTTTTAGGTATCTAAATATTCTCTTAACAGTAGTTAAATGTGATTCCCTAGGATCAGCTTGAAATCTTGCACATACACATACACTAAACATGATGTAAGGTCTGGAAGCGGTAAGGTAAAGTAGGGATCCTATCATTCCTCTATAGGTTTTTTGGTCAACTTTTTGGCCTGAATCATCTTTTTCAAGTGAACAAGTAATGTGCATTGGGGTAGCCAAAGGTTTGCAATCACTCATCTTAAACTTCCTAAGAAGCTCTTTTGTATATTTAGTTTGATGAATGTATATACCTTTTTGACTTTGCAAAATTTGTATCCCTATGAAGAACTTAAGTTCTCCCATCACACTCATTTGCAATTCAAGCTACATCAATTTAGAGAGTTCTTGACAAAGAGTTCCATTAGTAGATCCAAAAATAATGTCATCAACATAAATTTGAATAATAAGAATGTTATCTCGTATTAATTTTCTAAAAAGTGTATTATCTACTTGTCCTCTTTCAAAGTTATTTTTAAGCAAGAAGTTACTAAGTCTATCATACCATTCCCTAGGTGCTTGTTTTAGACCATATAGAGATTTCCTATGTTTAAAAACATTATTTGGAAATTCAGAACTTTCAAACCTGAAGGCTGTTTAACATAGACTTCTTCACTTATATAACCATTTAGAAAAGCACTTTTAACATCCATTTGAAATAATGTAATGTTATTATTTGCAGCAAAAGAAAGTAGGAAACAAATAGCTTCTAACCTGGCCACTGGAGCAAATGTCTTAGTGTAATCAATCCTCTCTTGCTGACTATAGCCTTGTGCGACAAGTCTTAGCTTGTTTCTAAAAACCCACTTGTTTCAAATGATGTTCTTATCTGGTATAGGTACTAGATCCCAAACATCATTCCTCTCAAATTCATTTAACTCTTCTTGCATTGCAAGAATCCATCCATCATCTGCCAATGCTTCATCAATAGAGGTAGGCTCAATTGATGAGAGTAAGCCAAACAAACTGGTATCTTTGAGTGATGATCTGGTCCTCAAAGTAATAATAAAACGGTAGTACCAAGTGTCGAACTCAAGGATTGCGTTTTACTATCGAATTATATTAGTTACTGAAATTGAACAAAAACTTCCCGAATTGATCGAAATAATATTTAAAATTAACAACAATAATAAAATTGATCCTTTATAATAAGAAAAATGTCAGGGGATGAATTTCATTTCAAATCCAACCTTGGTGTCTAATTTGATCCTAGTTACCGAATTCCTTTATTGAATTATTACCGAATTCTCTTTATTATTGTTGCCCTAATGTCTTAGTGACAGAACCTTTAATTCTAAAGTAACTCCTAATTCCTTAAAGGATTTAAGATTAGAACTAAGCTTTACAGCACTGGAATTCTCTTGTTAAACTACTGCCTTTGCAACTAATTTAACTCGTTTCATGATCTGCATCTATCCCTAGACTACAAATTCATGAATTTCTCATCTCAAGCATTCGTAAAATCCACTTTCGTTTCAAAATACGAATCGTAGAACATTTTAAAGTTGATCAGGAAATAAAAAACATTAACCTCAGAGATTAGAAAAATAATTCAATAAACTCATTCATATAACTAAAATTCAAATCAAAAAATAAGGGTTTCATCTTGTTACACTCATCCCTAACAAACAGGGTTTAGTTACTCATGATAGAGATAAAAAAGATAGAGATTAGAGATGAATTACAAGAAAGATTCATGAATGATTCTTGATAAAACTACTCTAATGGTTTCTCTGCTAAGGGTTTCATCTTGTTACACTCATCCCTAACAAACAGGGTTTAGTTACTCATGATAGAGATAAAAAAGATAGAGATTAGAGATGAATTACAAGAAAGATTCATGAATGATTCTTGATAAAACTGCTCTAATGGTTTTAGCAACGACCGCCTTTGAGTTTCTCTGCTAGGGCACAAGTCTCCCAACTTCTCAATAGTAAAAAAGATACCTAAAAAGTGATAAAAACGTGTTTTAAAGACAATTTGTGATTATTATATAAAAATCATTTATAGCAGTAATTAAATCAGATCGAGTAAAGTCAAAAAATACCTCAATTTCTTCATCTGCTGATTCACTTCCAGAGTCAGAATCTGTGTTGGATCCAGAGACAGAGTTGGTATGAGTCATCATAGCCAAATCTCCTTGTTCATCGTCAGAGGATTCCTCAACATCATCCCATGTAGCCATCAGAATTTTCTTCTTGGGTCTGGAATCTTTCCTTTGGTGTTACCCTTTCTCCATATTTGGACATTCTGACTTGATATGTCCAGGTTCATTGCATCCATAGCAGATGATGCTTTTGTTGTCATATTTATCACCATTCCCTCTGTTGGATTGCTTGGAATATCTTTGGGGAAATTTCTTCTTTCTGTTGTGCGACATCTTTCAAATTTTTCTAGATATGAAAACAATCTCCTCTTCCTCTGAGTTCAGATTCTGATCATCTGAATCACTATCCTTTAACTCTGATGTTGCCTTTAGAACCTTCTTCTGCTTAAATTTCAAGGCTAGAGTCTTGTTCTTCTTCTTGGGCTCATCTTCTTCAAGCTCAATTTCATGTGATCTGAGAGAGCTGATTAATTCTTCTAGCTTTAGAGTGTTTAGATCCTTTGCATCCTGAATGGCAGTGATCTTAGGTCTCCACTTGCTTGTCAGACTCCTAAGAATTTTCTTCACAAGATCAGCAGTAGTATAACTCTTCTCAAGTACCTTTAATCTTGAGACCAGAGTTTGGAATTTGGAAAACATTGTTTCAATGTCTTCATATTCTTCCATCTTGAACAACTCATACTTTTTGACTAAGAGGTTGGCCTTTGCTTCTTGAACTTGCTTGATTCCTTCATAGGTTAGAATCAAACTATCATAAATACTTTTTGTTGTCTCTTTGTTGGTGCAGTTGTCAAACTCCTTGAAGGTGATTGCATTTATCATGAATGTTCTGGACTTATGATGGATCTTGAACATCTTCTTCTGATCAGCATTCATCTCCTTTCTTGGAATTTCATTACCATTAGTATTCTTCGGAGCAATATAGCCATCTTCCACCATGTCCCAAAGTTCAGGATCTTGTGAAATATAGAAACTTCTCAGCCTGTTTTTTCAATACTCAAAACATTCTCTATCAAATAGAGGTGGTCTATCGATGTTTCCTTGAACAACTTCTTCATTGAATCCAGACATATTGAACCCTAGGATCTTTTCTCAAATATTGTAAAGTGCTCAGCCTTGAGACAGAGCTCTGATGCCAATTGATGGTGCAAACACTAGAAGGGGGGTTGAATTGTGTTTGCCAAAGTTGACAACTTTTTGATAATTTTTAAATAAATAAAAAACTAGTTTGGTTTTGGTGACTTACTTGGAGTAGATGCAATCGGATTTAGAGATAGCAAGCAATGAAAGCATAAATAATTTGACACGTAGGTTTATCCTGGTTCGCCACTAACTTGGCTACATTCAGTCCCCTTATTCAGAAGGCTTGAATCCACTCATTCAAATACCTTGAATTACAAAGCACTTGACCCTCCAAGTCAGTCTTCCCAAACATCCTGACAACCCCAAACTTTTGAGGAACTAACCACCTTGACCCTACAAGCCAAGTCTTCTCCTAACAACCTGACAACCTCAGATTGAAGAAGGAACTAAACCACTATCAGGTTGAATACAAAAGATTGAAACTTGAGTAGTTGCTTCTAACCAAGCGGATAACAATAATAACTTTCACACTATAAGAAAAGAACACTCAGAAAATATTTCTAACTTGAACATGTGTTTCTCTCTTTGAACTCTAAGATGAATTGAGAACTATGAGCTTGAGTTACTCTTTTCTACTTTTCGATGCTTTTCTCCTTCAGCCTTGAGTGTTTATTTAAAGTGAAAATTTGGGCTTCAATTTAGTCCTTGTTTAATTCTGAATTGTATCTTGTTCAGATTGAGTTTGTAAATTCTTCAAATTAATTCTATTTCTATTTTGTTTAGATTATGTTTGTAAATTCTTTAGATTGATTATGTTCGTATTTTGTTCAGATTGCATTTGTAAATTGTTTAGATTGATTCTAATTCATATTTTGTTGTAGATAAATCTTGATCAAATCTTTTTCAAATCTTGACCATATCTTCTTTTCAACTAGGTTAAAGATTTTCTTCAATTATAAATATGAATCAAATCTTTATTTTAGATTTTCATCAATTATAAATTTGAATCAAATCTTATTATAGATTTTCATCAATTATAATTTTGAATCAAATCTTATTTTAGATTTTCTTCAATTATAAATTTGAGTCAAATCTTATTTTAGATATTCTTCACAAACATGACTCTTCTTTCATACTCTTTAAAGTCAAATATATTGTTCTCATAAAATACTTTTGTTAACATCAAAACTCTAAATGTAAAACCAACTTGGTTCCAACAGATATTAGGCTTAAAGAGCCATTGAAGATTGAGTTTAGGGGGATTCCAAAGAATATTGGGCTTTGGGTTTGAGATGTCAATGAAAATTAGACATTTTTTATGTTTTTGCCAATGAAGATTGTACTTTGTGTTTCAGTTGCCGATGAAAATTTGACTTTTTATTTGCCAATGAATACTGGGCTTTGGGGGCGCCAATGAACTTTGGTCTTTGATGTTCAAATGAAGATTGGGATTACTGTTTAAGATGTTAGTGAAGATTGGACTTTTTGTTTGTCAATGGATATTGGGATTTGGAGTGCTAATGGATATTGGACTTTGAGGTGTCCATGTTGGGCTTTGAAGTGCCAATGAACATTGGACTTTGAGGTGCCAATGAAGATTGAGCTTAGTGTTTAAGATGCCAATGAAAATTGGACCTTTTTGTTTGCCAATAATATTGGGCTTTGGAGTGCCAATGGAAATTGGAATTTAAGGTGCCTATGTTTGGCTATGGAGTGCCAATGGAGATTGGACTTTGAGGTGCCTATGTTGGGCTTTAGAGTGTCAATGAACATTGGAATATGAGGTGCCAATGAAGATTAGAGTTAGTGTTTGAGTTGCTAATGAAAATTGGACCTTTTTGTTTGCCTATAATATTGAGCTTTGGAATGCCAATGGAGATTGGAATTTAAGGTGCCTATGTTGGGCTTTGGAGTTACCAATGAAAATTTGACCATTTGAGATTTTATAGGATCTTTAGGACTAGTTTTTGTTGCCACAACTAAATTTATCCATAAACTTTGCTTGTGATAACCAAATAGAATGTACATTCAGTAAGTTACCACATCTCAAACAAAGTATTAGTCATAACCAAGCAAGATGTACCTCTTGAAGGTTACTTCAATATGATCAAATCTTATTTTAATCACTGAGTAGATTGTCCATTGGTCGTTTTGTACGAATATTTAGGGATGGAGTCGTATTTGGGCAATAGTTTTCGTGTCTTTCGAGCGTTGGGCTTGGTGCGAGCATAAGACATGCCATATAATTACAAGATTGCGAGACCTTTAAATGTTCGCATGATGCAAGGTGCATGAATTATGTCAAATTATTCCTAGATGCATGAGGTGGGATGCATGATATGATGCTAGAATGATGCATACATGATTAGCGCAAGATGCATGGATCTACACTCTATGATTGTATCTACTCATGCAAAAACTCAAGATGCACACCTGATCTCTAGTTTTTTGTTTGTTATCATTGTTCATTTTTTAGAACAAAAGGATGCAATGACCTTGTTTGGTGAGAAAGGTGGTTTTTGTGTAAGAAATGAATTTCTTGACTTGATCACTTCCTTGAAAAACTTTAATGTGTAAAACAAGATTTGAACTCAAACTCAAGCAAAATCAAGTATGTCGTGTTTATGTTTATCGTTATTTTCACTCAATTGTTGCAAATAAGTGTATCTTGTTGATTGTAGTCTCCATCAATGATTGAGTGATGACCTCTTGGAAAAAATATGATAAACTATAGTTTTTTTACTACATTCGTCGAATAATTTTCACCACCTTAGTCTTTTCTTTTAACTAGGACACCTTAGAAAAACTAAACTCTTTTTGGTCAAATATGTTAATTGAAGATTTTCCAAAGAATTGTTAGATCATGTCAATGAACTTATAATCTCTTTCTTTGAAACATTATTTAATTAAGTAGGCATGATAATGAAAATAAGTTTGAAAGAGTTGGTTAAGATTTGCCTCAAAAGGAGGATGGAATATTTGGGTGATAGATGGAAAGACATAGGCTTTTAAAACTAAGGTAATTGCCTCAATCCATGAAGGATTAAATTGCTTTAATTTAGATTTTAACAAATAGTTGTCGTAGTCTAAAGAAAGTGGGATTACCTAATTATTCTCCATGAGCTAAGCAAGAAGGAACGTAAAAGTGCCCCATTATGGAAAGATAGTGAGAGGATGTTGAGATGAAATGAGTGATCGGAAAAACAACATCAAAATTAGTTTTGTAGGAAAACAAAAATGAAAGATGGGGGAGGTGCCCCATTTATGCGGTATGTGAATGATGAAAAAAATTCAGATAATATATGGAGAATCAAAGATAATGAGTTTTCCTAAATTTGAAATTCAGATATACTCAATCCTTGAATCAATGACGGAGAAAATGCCTTTAATTTGGAATATACAAAATATTGTGTATGTGATTAGAAAAAAAAAAAAGGTGAAAAGATTGCCCCAAGTTATAATTTTGGAAGGCACAATGTTTGAATGGGACAACGGTGGTGTTGCCCTAGCTTTAGAGTATCAAGTTGAAAGATTTCTCTCGTATTACGGGAGTTTTAATGAGTGTAGAGAGAAGAGCTAAATGAATGAGCAATTGTTTTCTAGAATATATGAATATGAATTAAGGGTAAGAGTATTATTTCGGTTGAATACTAAATGCCTCAATTTTGGTCCATTATTTGAAAAATTTCCCTCATTGATAAGTATGGTAATTATCATCTGTTTATGTATAAAATATTTGATCTCGTTGACGATCTCCAAAATTTTGTCAAAGCGTTCTCTTTCTTTAAAAGAATCCTGAGCGTGCAAGTCCTTAAGGATTATTTTAGCATATTGCAAACGATATTTGTAAATTTGTCCCAAAATTAATAAATTCAGACAATAAATAATCAATCATTTATCCGAATGAACCTTTTAGACATGTAATGTGGTGAATGACTAAGAGGGTTATGAAGAAAAAAAAAATTATGTATCAGGCTCAAATAATTATTCCAAGGTCAATTAAGACAATGATTTTTTAGATCAATGTCTTACCTCATGAGGTATTGATCCAAAATTTGTGTTGCACTTACTTTCATGTTTTCTTTTATTTTTTATTTTTTTCAATCTCCTTTAGCTATGGACTTTGACAGATAGACTAATTTAGTTCCTTTTTTTTATATCATAAGTACAACAAAGGTGATGAGGTATCAAATAAATTCCCAGTATAGAAGTGATCTTTGTCTTGCATATTTGAAAAGGAAAAAAATAAAGTCCCACTTTTTTGGCTCAAAAGGGGGAAGCAAGGGATAGGTTTTTAGTTTATGTTTTTTAGATGTTGAAAGACAAATCGTAAGATTCATTTCAAATCATAATTGTTCATTTTTTAAAAAAATAATAATAATTTATGGACAAAGCTTGACAGATCTATTCAATTGCATCTTTTTTTTCTGCCCTAACTTTTTTGTTTAGGATGCCACTACATGTTTTCAATCCTAACGGACTTTTCCTTTATTCATTTTTTTTTAAATAAAAGGACTTGCACCAATTTGGAACTTTCAAAGTATTACTTTGTGAGATTTGATTATTGGGAATAAATTAGGTATCCCTTTCAAATTCAATACTTGAGACCAAGTTTTTCGAAGAGATTGAGGCAAGACCAAAAAGGAAAGAATAATGAAGGAATGTGTACAAAAGAGGACATTAACATGGTCATGAAAGAGTAGAAACACATGACATGCATGTTCATTAAATGAATGGTTCATAGAAAAGTAACATTAGTTTTTTACTTGAATTTATTTTTAATTATGTCAATCACATAAGTTAACAAATTTGACCATTATATTTAGATGTTTTTTGTCAACAAAAGACTATGACGTGTATTCTCAAGAGTCTCAATTGATTTTGAGTTCATTTATGATTTGACAAATCTTATTTTTCAAAGAACAGTGACCAATTCAACATTTTTTGCAAATAAGCATCATTTCAAGAACACACACCACTCATGAAAAAAACTTTACATGAATGCAACATTATTTTTATTTTTTTTTATTTTTTGCTCCTCATTAGAGAGAAACAAAATGGCTATGATGCAAATGTGTAGCAATGTTTCATAAGTATGAGACTAACTGTTTAAATATTTAACTGTTTTTTAGATGATTAACATTATTTCAAAGTCATATGCAAATGAAAATAATATGTTAACATGCTAAATGAATAAATAGGGAAGTGAACAAATACAAACTTCATTGTTTTTTTTATGCATGTTCAAATGCAACATGAAATTAGATTTAGCCACCAAAAGGATGGACCATTGATTTTTTTTTCAATTTTTAATAAGTAGTGCATGCTAATTTTTTTGAATTTTGGCTATTTACAATGAGTTTTTCATGTACTATTAGGATTGTTAAAATTATATGATGGTATAATAACATATGCAATGTGAACTTTATGCTAATGTCAGTTAGACCTTCATGTCAGACTAATTTTAAGAGTATTATGTGAAAAGATCAATTCGTTTAATGTGAAATTAAAAATTATGCACTTTTGCACATATGAAGATGATTTCTTTATTTTTGATTTCTTAATTTGAAATGTGATGCATGGATGAAAATGACAATGAATTTTATGGACAATATATCAATAAATTTGTATTTCACAAAAAAAAAATCGAAGAATTAAAATTTGGCCCACAATAATTTTTGTACATGCATAAGAATGTCATAATAGTATATTGACACAATAAACTATATGCAAATATGAATGCTAGATCTCCATGTGAGACTACTTTTTCTTCGGAAAAGAATATAATGACTTAAATATGTATTTGGTAAGGACACTTTTTAAGAGTGATTTTCCTTGTGACAAATACAAGAATGTGAAATGACACACATCAAATTTGTTTTTGTTTTTTTAGATGATGCTAATATGAGGAATGATTCGATGTCACATTTATTTTGATGTAAAATGGCAAGTAATGCAAAGAGACACATTATTGCAATTGAAAATGTAACTAATTTTCTCTTGATCATGGCCACTTTATTTTTCCCCTTTTTTAATTTTATGGAATGTGAAAATATTGATAAGGGAATATATATACACAATGTGAAAAAAAATGAGAGTTGAAGAAAAATGAGGTTTTTATTTCGTCTCCCTAGAAAAAAAAATTGAAACCATATAAAGAAGATTTTTTTTTTACAAAAAAAAAAATACTAGTTTTTTCGACAAAGGATAATGTTGATTTGAATATGGAATAGAAAAATGCTTCCATTGTGACCTACATAGGTTTTGCTTATATTTAAAAGATTTGTGAGTTTTCTTAGTTAGTGACCCTCTCCCAAGGTGGCTCTATCATTTTGAATATGGTTCCTAGAGCCATGGATTCCATTTTGGAATATTGTCAATAACAATAGGTAAACTACTAGAAGTGACAATAATTCTCCAAAGAAATTAAACTCTAGGTGAAGTCTTCATGCTAACCAAAAATGATATACATCCAGAAAGCTAACACTACGCAACTTCAAACGAATCTTAAGTTTTACTCAAACCATGAATTAGGGTCTCACATAAGTGTATGTAAGTTAATATGTAGTGTGTGAAGAGAATCACAATCCAAGATTGGAGAAATCTTAAAGTATATAAGCTTCTTAATTCGTAAACACTTTCCTAGGTGGGCTGTACAGTCCTAAAAGTCATTGGTCTCTAGAGTAAGGTACTCGTATTGAAACATCACTTAAAATAGGAAGTACATTCAAAATGTAGGTATTTCAAATGGAGTCACACTCTAGAAGAGGTCTTTGCAATAACCAAATAGGATGTACATCCAAAATGATTATCACTCAACCTCTAACTAAACTTAAGCTTCACTCAGGCCCGGGTATAGGGTCTCACTCATAAGTGTGTGTGTGTGTGTGTGTGTGTGTGTGTGTGTGTGTGTGAATGTGTAGTGTGTGAAGAGAATCACAATCCAATAAATGATGTAAAATATATATATATATATATATATATAATGACTACAAGAAAATAACTAATAAACAATAAAGGCATAAAGTAAAGAAAATGAAAGGAGAAATAAATATAAAAGAAGTAAAAAGAAATTGCACAATTCATTATGTTAGGCTTCACTCTCTAATAGTCCCCAGTGGAGTCGCTAGCTGTCGCAGCCTAAAATTTCGAGTGTTTCTCGAATTCAATTGAGTCGCCACCAAAATTTATTTTAAAATAGGAAAAATATTCTGAAACCCTTAAAAATAGAAAAAAAAAATGAAAATAGTCTTTGAAACCAAATTTTGTGTTCGGGAGTCGATTATGCATAGGGAAGGTATTAGCACCCTACGACATCCGTTAAAATACAGTTACCTATAATTAATTGTGCAAAACTAATATTAACTTAAATATACTTATTTCTCCTTATTATTAAATATGAATATTAATTGTTTTTTGAAATAAATGTGTGCTTAAAAAAGAGAGGGAAAAAAATAGATTTTTTATTAATGTGCTTGACAAGAGTGTGATCTTGCTCCTACGTATCTCCTTGTGTGATGGAGAAATCAAAGATACGTAGTTCTTGGATAGAAAATGCGGATGTGTATTGCCTTTAAAAATGGGTTTTGTTGTGAGAATAAAAAGTTGTTTTGACAAAAGGAAAAAAAAAAAAGAAAGAGTTTGTTTGATTTGAATAATTATTTTGAAAAAAATAAGTTTTAAGACTATCAAGTTGTAAAACTCGTGTTTCAAAAACTCAAGGAGTAAAAAATGTTTCATCTTGTTAATCCGTTTAAGAATGTTTTTTTATTATTTTCGGTTTTAAAATTGAGTTTTAAAGCCACCAAGTGGTACAACTTGTGACTTAACAACTCAAAGATTAAAAAGATGTCACATCTAATTAATCTAATATTTCTTTATTGTGAATGTTTTATTTTTTAAAAAGTAAACAAACACACAAAGAGAGAAATGAGTTTCATTGTTAAGAGAGAGAGAGTGAGAGAAAAAACACACAAAAAACGGCCACGAAAGGGGAGTTTTCCGCGATGGTGATTCGTCGAGGGTCAAAGTTGACGGTGGTGGCTGAGTGGACGCTCTAGCGGTAGCGCTCGTGGTGCTGGTTTGTCGGAGGTCAAAGTTGACGGAGGTAGCTTTGTGCACACTATGACGATAGTTCTCGAGGTGGTGGTGGTTTGCGGAGGTCGATTTGATGATGGTTTCCTAAGGGACTTGCAAAGGATGATGGAGGTGGTGATGTGTGGATTATGCTCTCTAACTTTCTACATTTTTATTCAGGTGTTTTTCATTTATTTTTGTTGGTTGTGTTATTAAAAAGGGTTTGGATTTTTTTATGGTTATCGATTGATTTGATGAAGAAGATGGTGGTTTTCTTTGTTGATCTCAGAAACAAAGAATAACTCTCTTTCCTCTATTCTCATTTTTTACGAAAATAAAACTCTCTATGAAACCAAATTTTGGTTCTCAATTTATAGGCTACAAGAATGAATCGTTGCATCCTTGAGATAAATTGAGTTCCGGTTTTTCTATTGTTTTGCATAAATTATATAGTAGCAAGTGAATATGAGACCTCTACTTTTTAGTGGAGTGCAAAGTTGGTGAAGATGAGACTTCTACTTTTTGATGGAGTGCAAAGTTGGTGAAGATGAGACTTCTACTTTTTGATGGAGTGCAAAGTTGGTGAATATTCAAAAGGAGGGAAACATGGAAGCTTAAAATGTGGAGGGAGGCTTGTACTATTTCTACCAAAACCATTATTTTTATATGTTTGTTAGTTATTGTTACTTTTTATTTTTTTTATAATATTTTTATAATATAAATTGGACCCTTTGTTAAAACGTCAATGAGAATGTGAGCTCAATTATTGAAATCGATTTATGAGTTTAATTTTGATTTTTTTTTTTTTTATAAATTTTTTAGTACAATAAAATGTGATCGTAAGTATATAAAAATAAACACATTATTATGCCTTATTATTTTTTTGAATTTTTTTAAAAGGCCGGACAAAATTGGGGTACTACCACCAAAATAAACTCAAGTCGTTCTAAAAGGTAAACGAGTCCGGCAACTGCCTAGATGTGGGGTTGGGGACACTTATATGGACATGGTTTAAAGTTAATAAATATTTCCTCTATATTTAATGTATTTTGTTAGATGTTATTAATATAATTCAATTTTTATTATTTTTATTTTATTTTATGTATTCATTTAATATATTTTTCATTTGTTACAAAAAAAAAAAAAAAATCGTCTATATGATAGAAATGCGAGTTTCTGAATGTCTTAAAAAATAGGACATCTAGTGAGGTATTTTAAAAAACAAAAATTTCAAAAGGGGATATATGAAAAGAAAATCCGCAAACATGACCCAAGAGACCAAGAGTAATTCATATAAATTTTTAAACTTACCAACGATTAATTAACTGTGGCAAGCTTTTATATGTTATTTCTAAAATAAATGATGTTCTAGACAATTGAATTTCAGAAAATTACAATTTTGAGTTGTCCAAAAAATGAGTTTGACACACAAGTTATTGAGTATGCGTCAGCTTTCCTCAATGACTGGAATTGGGCAAAACAACATGTTTTTGTGCAGGTTTATGCAGTACATGCAGTATCAGTCTAACTTTAGAACGGGAACTGCACCATTCCTTTTGAATATTCACGTCCATCGGTGCTCGCCTTCGTTGTCCTGTGTGCGCTCTCATCCTTCATTTTGTTGTTTTCTCATACAGAGAGGAAGCCAATTTTTTGTTTTGTTGGAAAATGGAGGCGGTGTGCGGCAGCATTTTGGGGTCGTAGGAATCAGGAGTGCTTAAGATTTGTTTTTAAATAATAATTATTACATGTGGCTTAATATGGAGTATTTGATTATTCAAAAGGCAGGGTGTAGTTCCTGCCTTAAAGACAGACAGTCCGAATTCTCATTACGGAGTCTTTAGTATGACACGTATAAATTGGACTTCAAGTAGGCTTTGTTTTGGTTACACCAAAAAGTTTCACATCATTTGGTATTAAAGCTAAGGGTAGTTTATAAACTACTCCCACAGTACTCTTTAAACCACTGAGACAAGATGCCTTTTCACAAAAGATAAAATCGTGAGGGTTCACGGCAGACCCAAAACAGAGAACACTTCAAAGATTTGATGTTGGAGACTTGAGGTCGGAACAATCAGAATATTAGCATCATTTGTGGTGACAAACTCACGTGGGTTTCTACACAGCTGACGGACCCTCTAGCTCCTTAGTCTCGACTTGTGGCTACTGCTTCAGTTACACTAGAAAGTCTTACATCGGTTGGTAATTGAGACTAAGGATAGTTTATAAAATACTCACACTCCTCAAACCATCGAGATGCCTTTTCACAAAAGACATAATCGTGAAGTCTCACGGTAGACCTAAAACAGACAATACCTCAGATACGTGGTCTTACAAACTTGCGATCGGAATAGGTTGGTTATCCACTTTATCACGTGATCTTTTAGTTAGATTGCAAAATCATTATTGAGAATATTATAGTACTAAGATTGATGTATCAGAATTTGGTATTCTCATAGCTTTATGTAAGCATATTTTGTCTAGCCACTCGAACTTTAACGTGGCTTTTAAATAGAGACGAGAGAATATAGTAGCTCACCACTTAACGAAAACTCCCATTTCTTATGCTAGTTCTCATTTCTTCTACGAAACTCATATAATAGTTATGATTTGAGCTTAGATAGTTTTCCTCTCCAAACTCTAAATTTTCAATATACTATAGCCATTACGCTTGATGGCTCAAGCCCAATTTTATGCAACACAGCACTTATACTCTTTTTTTTTTTTTTTGCCAAAACACAAGAATATGAATTATTACTTAAACTCCCATTTATTATCTTAAACTCCCCCGCATTTTCTCTATATTTTTCCTATTTTATTATCTTATTTTAAAGTTAAATAAATATTTAATCCCTATAAAAATTTTGTTTTTAATCTATGTAAAAATATCATAATTTTTAGTCGCTACAAAATTATTCTACAAGTTATTTTAGCGTTTGTTGAAACGAAACTTCCATCAACTTTTAAATCTTTAAATGATTTTTTGCAAGCATATTTAGAATATTATTAAAAATTTATCAACACCAATTTAGAATTTTTTAACTTAAGATGAATTATATATGAATTTTTATATATATGCATATTTTCAAGATAAAAGTCCATATACTACAAGAATTTTTCAATTTTGCGACACTTGGCCTGCGACGGTTCTGAAATAACCGCCCTCGCCACCACTTTGCGACGGTTCTTGGGGCGGTTTTTGTCAACCGCCGCTGCCATTTAAAGCACAAATAACCCTGCGTTTCATTTTCCACACTCACCACCACTTTGCGACAGTTCCTGGGGCGATTTTTTTCAACCGCCGTCGCCGTTTAAAGCATAAACCCAGAGTTTCATTTTCCAGATTTTGTACTCTCATTTCTCACTCCCGCGTGTATTCCTTTCTCAGTCCCGCGTGTGTTCCTTTCTCAACCCTAAAATTTCTGAAAACCCCCAAATCTCAACCTCTGTCAACGCTGAAGGAAACGAAATCCATCTTTGAAGAAAAACGAAATCACCTCTGTCAAAGAAGGTGATTTATCATCATGGAAACAAAATAAGCTCTTGCAAAGGTAATCTCTCAATCTATCAATTTCTCAAATTGCTAAAAGTGAAAAACGAAAACTGATAACTCCAATGGCACCGTTTCTCACTTCAATCTTTGACAAAAACTAATAACCCTTTCTTTGTGTTATAATGGCTTGGATTGTAATAATCATGTGTGTGCTTGTTACTGATTTAGATGCTATGAATGAACTTTTCAGAGGATGATGAAATGCATCCTAGGGGTTATATACATTTGGGGGAAGTCACTGTTGTTTTTGGTATATTAGGTTCATAGCTTATGCTTAAATATAGGTTATATTAAATTTTGGTGTTTCTTAAAACTTGGATTGTTTTCAATTAGTTTAGCTTTGTGATTGTGCTAGTGCTTATGCTAATCCTAAGTTATTTTGCTCTTCTCTGCAACCATTTTTTCTGCTTTTCAATTTCTGCACCAACAATCCCTGTTATTTTGCTTAATATTATGTTTGAATATTAGTAGCAATGAACTTTGATGATTAGTTATGAATGTGTATGGAATAAAGCGTTTGAATTGTTTCCCTCAACTTCGACGTAGCGGCCATACCGCTACACCGCTGTGACGTTTTGGGGGTTTCAATAATAATAATAATAGTTAAATAGCATCACATAATGGTTTAATAGCATCACATAATTTCATTAAAAAAAAAGTCTTAATGTGCACTTTGAGTGCTAAGTTCTTTTTTTATAATTTGCCTTGCAGCTGTGTCCATTCAATACCACTTGCCACAGTTGAAGCAGAAGAGATATCTAGTGCAAGGCCTGCTGAAGTTTTGAACTTGGGTAGGCACTACTGCAACCATTGTTGTTTCTGTTCTTATGAATTTTGTAACACTTTGAATGATTTTATTACACACTTGAATGCTCTGTATCCTCAAAGCTCACGGTATCTCTCTCTCTCTACTTTCTGTTGTTTCGGTTTCTTTACTATAAGATGTAAACGTATGTCTTGTTTCACTTTTGGATGAAGAAAAGTTGAATCTAGAGATGTAAAATTGATTTTGATATGTTTGGATATGTTAGATTTACAATTGATTATGTCTTCAAAATTGATTCTCACTTAAAATTTGTAGTTTTGTCTCTACATTTGATTTTTCCGTTAGACATAGTTTTTATAGTTTTTGCCGCTACAATAGATTTACTTTTCAATTTACTTTTACATGAATGTATTATGTTTTTAAACATTATATACTTTACCTTAAAACCACTTTTAGTTAGAATTGATTTTATTCAAAACAATTTTTTGTGCCGTAGAGCCAAATAACCATTTATTCATCCGTTGTTTTCTTTGTTGCAGGACTTGCGCCTGAGATTCCTGAGGATTTGTACCATTTGATAAAGAAGGCCGTTTCAATCTGTAAGCATTTGGAGAGGAACGGGAAGGACAAGGACTCCAAGTTCAGACTCATCCTTGTTGAGAGCAGAATCCATCGACTGACTCGCTATTACAAGAAAACTAAGAAGCTTCCCCTATGTGGAAATAGTAAGATAATCATACCCACTCCACTGCCTTTTGTTTTGGTTTTTCATCCTCTTAATTGTCCATTCTCTTTCATGCTTGTCATTTAGATTCAACTGCAAAGCTAAGTTTAGTCCCTGATTACATATTTTTCTCTTTTGGAACTAGAGGGTCAATTATTTTTGTTTCTATCATTAGCCAAATCTTGACCTTAGGCTTTGTGGGTGGACTTCAATCTATCGGCCACACTTGCAATTTACGTTATTCTACACTATATATTTTGATTTCCTTTTACTTGTTGGATAATAATTAATTTGAGGTGATGACTATTGATTAAATATCAATTTATTTGTGGAATATCTTAAAAGTTAAAACTTTGGGGACCTAGATTCACTGTATCGTAGGCTGGGAAAGATGGTGTAAGTTCAAGTAAAGAAAAGCAACAAACAGAAAACTAAATGAAAGGGATGCATCTTAAATAAATAGAAACTTTATAAATTCACACGTTATAAACAGACCTAGTTCTTTGGGCACATGTTTCTATCCTTTTGTTTTAGCATTTTTAAAATCACTTTATAGCTTAGAATAATTTTCTAGTTTGTTTCTAAACTTTGGGTTGAAATTGAATTACAATTTTATTATTTGCATTTTAACCCGTGCTCGCTTTGTAGGCCATAACTTGAACTCTGGATATCCGATTGAGGCATGCGAGCAGTCGTTGGAAAGCTAAATATTAGAGCTACAACTTTTGTGTCGAAAAAAATCTGAATTCCGAATTCTACTGAGCTTAAATTACAGATTTCGTAATATGGACCTTTGTAATAATTTAAATAGTGGGCTACATGTTTTAAAGCCCAAAAGCCCGAGCACTATATATTTGGGATTTCTTTCCTTTCTTGGATCAGATTATTTTCGGACAGAATCATATTATAAACGTATTTTTATTTTCAATTCCATGGAAGGCTAATTTTACAAGGTTAATCCACGAGTTCAGAGTTTCATCACACCTGGAGATTCAGGTTACATTGTCGATTCTGATTTATGATTCTAATTTCGTTATTTGATTATATTGATATTTCGATTGCTTCAATTGAATCTCAATAGGATCGATTAAATTTATTTGACAGAATTTGGTTTCAGTCTCTAATTGAATTATAATTTTGCGACGCTTGTTCGTTAATTGTAATATTTTAATGATTGTGATGCTTAATCCAGTCAACGAAACCGAATTCAAGTAGGGTTGACTGTACGCTTATTTAATCAATTCTATAGTCAAATAATAATAGAATCATGAATTAGAAATTAAACTCATTGATAGAATATGTGATAGGTCCGAAACTCGAATGAGTGGATTAATCATTTTAATCATCTGTCCAAACTAAATGATTATAAAAAACCCGCAATTTCGAATTTCAACTCGGTTAATATCATTATATCAGGAGTCCTTGCGAAACGACTTGGGTTATTACCCCTTTCTGCACTTACTTCAAATCGTATTTGATCCGTGTGCGACAGCAGATGAAATTGGCACCGTTGCCGGGGACTCTCTGATAATAATATTAACCAGTTTTAGAGTATAACTAACCATCCTAACAATTGTTTCTTTGTTCTTTGTTGTTCTACAGGTCAAATAGGGTTGTGCTAGCTCGTAGGCACGTTGCTAGTCCAAAAAAACCGGTTTTCAGGTGACTGTGGCGGATTAGGACTCCCATATAAGGGACTTTTTAAGGGATTTGACGCTCAAATTCCCAAATTCCTTCATCTGGACCACTTTTTAAATTTTTTGAATTTTCGATATTTTCAAAAAAAATCCAAAAAAAATTTGTGTGACCTTTATTTGATTTTTAGAGATTTTTTGTGGTATTTTTATATTTTTTTGATTTTATTTGATAGTGTTTTCAATTTTTCATTTAAATTTTAGCAATATGGACATTGTTGGAATTTTCAGAATTGTGATTTTGTATTGTATTGTTATGATGATGCATGACTAGGGCTAGTTCTGTAAATCTGCACCCCCTTGACCCTAAAATAGATAGGACCTTCCATTTACGGTGTAGACTTAATAGAGCTGCTGCTAGTGCTAACGTGTGAAATATAGAGTCAGATAGTAATAGTGATAGTGATAGTGATAGTGATAGTGAAAAAAGTGACATTTTGCTGCACAATATGGCTGATATCAATAATAGAACTTTAAGACAACTTGCTGCACCTGATGTTACCTATAATGCATTGTGTATTGAATATCCTGAAGTTACTGTACCATTTGAACTTAAATCTGGTTTAATACACTTGCTTCCAAAGTTTAATTTTTTTTGCAGGTGAGGATCCCCACAAACACTTGAAGGAGTTCCATGTGGTGTGTTCTACCATGAAACCTCAAGGAGTCACGGAAGATCATATCAAGCTGAGATCTTTTCCATTTTCACTTCAAGATGCTGCCAAGGATTGGTTATACTACCTTCAGCCAGGTTCTGTTACAAGTTGGAATGAATTGAAGAAAAATTATTCCCTGCCTCAAGAGCTGCTTCAATCAGAAAAGAAATATGTGGCATTAAACAGATTGACACGGAATCACTACATGAGTATTGGGAGAGATTCAAGAAATTGGTGTCTAGTTGTCCTTACCATCAGATTTTTGATCAATTGCTCATCCAATATTTTTATGAAGGTTTGCTGCCTATGGATAGAAGTATTTTGGATGCTGCTAGTGGGGGAGCACTTGCCAATAAGACCCCAGAAGCGGCAAAAGCTTTGATTGAGAACATGTCCATTAATTCCCAACAGTTTACAACTAGAAGCAATTCAGCTATTTTGACAAAGGGAGTGAATGAGATTCAAGCTTCTTCCCATAAGAATCTAGAAAGCAGACTTGATGAGCTTACATCTTTAGTGAAGAAATTGGCAGTAGGTAAAACCCAAGCAGTGGTATGTGGTATTTGCACTTCTCTAGAAAATCCTACAGATTCATGTCCTACCTTGCAAGACGATCCAGTTGCTGATGCTCCTCAAGCATATGCAGCAAACATATTCACCCCTTAAGCCAACTATGATTTGTCGTCTAACAGGTACAATCTCGGTTGGAGAAACCATCCCAACTTGAGATGGGGGAATTCATCTGCACAACAACAACAGCAACAGTAGCCTAGGCAACAAAACATTCCGCATCAGCAGAACATTCCACATCAGCAGCAAAACAGTACACCTTCATTAGAGGACCTTGTCAAGCAAATGGCTGTCCAAAATCTTCAATTTCAACAAAGAACAGATTCCACAATTCAGAATTTGGAGACAAAGATTGGCCAACTAGCCACTTCAATTAATCATATGCAGACTCAAGGATCAAACCAACTACCTGCCCAGTCGGTAGTAAATCCAAATGCCCCTAATGTTAGTACAATTACATTGAGGTCTGGGAAAGCTGTTGAAACACCAAAGGTATCTGAAACTGTTGTGAAAAATAACAAGGTTGCTGAAGAAATTTTGATACCTGAAATTTTTGGTGATGACCAAAATATACCACTTCCTTTTCCTCAAAGGGCGGTGAAGACTAAGAAAATGGACGAGGCAGATAGGGATAGGGAGATCTTTGATACATTTAGGAAGGTGGAAGTGAACATTCCCCTCCTTGAAGCAATTAAACAGATTCCGAGATATGCCAAATTTCTAAAAGAGTTGTGCACACACAAGAGGAGGTTAAAAGGTACTGAAAGAGTAAACATGGGGCGTAATGTTTCAGCCCTCATTCAGCCCATGCCCCAGAAATGCAAAAATCCAGGAACTTTTTCCATTCCATGTACCATAGGCAGTAGTCAATTTGAAAATGCCATGTTAGATTTAGGAGCTTCTATTAATGTTATGCCTACATCTATTTTTAACTCTCTTGCTCTTGGACCTTTACAGAGTACAGGTGTTACCATTCAACTGGCGAACAGAAGCAATGCTCGCCCAGTTGGACTTGTGGAGGATGTACTTGTTCGAGTAAATGAATTAATATTTCCTGCAGATTTTTACATTCTGGACATGGAGGGAGAGAATAACTCCAACAGGGCGCCTATCATTTTAGGCATACCATTTTTGAAAACTGTTCGAACTAAAATTGATGTACATGCTGGAACTCTATCCATGGAATTTGGTGATAACATTGTAAAATTTAACATCTTTGATGCTATGAAACACCCCATGGAAGAGCATTCTGTTTTTCAAATTGAATTACTTGCTGATTTGGTTGATGACACTTACCCTGATATGTTTACTGCTGATTTTCCTTCATTGTCTAATTTTGATGATACTTTTATTTGTGAATTTTGCATAGATAATCAGTTGTGCTCTGTGTGTGCTGAGATTGAAGCTGCTTTACAGGTTGATCATTATGCTGATGTTGATACTTCTACTAACATGATTGATTTTGCAGACTTAGCTTCAGCCACTGGTATCATACCCTCCATTGAGCAGCCACCGACTATAGACCTTAAACCACTTCCTGAAAATTTGAAATATGCATATTTAGATGGAAATGGCAATTTACGTGTGATTATTTCAGCTAAACTTGAAAATGAACAGGAAGAGAAGCTGTTGCAGATTTTGAGAAAACACAAGAAGGCAATAGGATGGACCTTGGCTGATATTCCTGGTATTAGCCCATCCATGTTCATGCATAGGATACTATTAGAGGATGGAGCAAAATCAGTAAGGCAGCCCCAAAGGCGACTTAACCCATTAATTCTGGATGTTGTGAAAAAGGAAGTGACCAAGCTTTTGCAAGCAGGCATTATATACCTCATCTCTGATAGTCAATGGGTGAGTCCGGTGCAGGTAGTTCCTAAGAAAACTGGACTCACAGTGGTTAAAAATGAAAATAATGAACTTATCCCCACACGAGTGCAGAACAGCTGGAGGGTATGCATCGATTACAAGAGACTAAACCAAGCAACTAGAAAGGATCATTTTCCTTTACCATTCATTGATCAGATGCTTGAACGGTTGGCTGGTAAGTCGCATTATTGTTTTCTTGATGGTTTTTCTGGTTATTTTCAGATCCATATTGCACCGGAGGACCAAGAAAAGACCACATTCACTTGCCGTTTCGGCACATTTTCCTACAGGAGGATGCCATTTGGCCTATGCAACGCTCCTGGAACTTTCCAACGATGCATGATTAGTATTTTTGCTGATTTGATAGAAAGTTGTATCGAAGTTTTCATGGATGATTTTACTATGTATGGTTCCTCATTTGATGTATGCTTGAACAATTTAGATAGAGTTTTGCATAGATGTATTGAAACTAACCTTGTGCTGAATTATGAAAAATGTCATTTTATGGTTGAACAGGGCATAGTTTTGGGACATGTGATCTCTAAGAACGGGATGGCAGTTGATCCTGCCAAGATTGATGTGATTTCTAATTTGCCTTACCCATCTTGCATCTGCGAGATTCGTTCTTTTCTTGGCCATGCAGGTTTTTACAGGCGCTTTATCAAGGATTTCAATAAGATAGCTCTTCCGCTGTCGAATTTGCTGCAAAAAGATGTCAGTTTCACTTTTGATGACAAATGCAGGAAGGCGTTTGATTGCTTAAAGGCAGCACTGACCTCCACTCCCATCATTCAGCCACCCAATTGGACCCTCCCTTTTGAAATTATGTGTGATGCGTCTAACTATGCAGTGGGAGCGGTTCTTGCACAAAGGGTTGGTAGGGCTGCCCATGTTATTTATTATGCTATTAGAACTTTAGATTCTGCACAGGCTAATTGCACTACCACTAAAAAGGAACTCTTGGCTATTGTTTTTGCTCTTGAAAAGTTTAGATCATATTTGCTAGGTTCGAAGGTAGTTGTTTTTACTGACCATGCAGCTTTGAAGTTCTTGCTGAAGAAACCAGAAGCAAAACTAAGATTGATCCGGTGGATGTTGTTACTCCAAGAATTTGATTTAGAGATTAAAGATAAGAGTGGAGCTGAAACTCTGGTGGCGGACCATTTGAGCAGAATAGAACTGGATGAGGACCCCACCCCCATTCAAGATGACTTCCCTAATGAGCAACTGCTACAGTTGCGTGAGGTAATTCCTTGGTTTGATGATTTAGTTAATTATCTAGTTGCTGGAGTCTTTCCCGCATATGCATCCAGAACACAAATACATAAACTTAAAAGTGATGCCAAATATTATGTGTGGGATGATCCATATCTGTGGAAATTCTGTAGTGACCAGGTGATTAGACGATGCGTTCCCCACCATGAGGGTCAATCCATTCTTCATTTTTGTCATGCCTCTCAAGTTGGGGGACATTTTGGTCCTCAACGAACAGCTAGAAAAGTCTTAGACTCGAGTTTCTTTTGGCCCACTTTGTTTAAAGATGCTTTTGAGACTTACAAAACTTGTGAAAGTGTCAAATAGCAGGAACAACAATCTTTTGTAGGAGCGAGATGCCTCAATAGCCTATGCTTTTCTGTGAAGTATTTGATGAGTGGGGCATTGACTTTATGGGCCCTTTTCCTGTATCTTTTGGTTTTGTCTACATTTTACTTGCTGTTGATTATGTTTCGAAGTGGGTGGAAGCAATACCCTCTAGGACTAATGATTCTAAAGTTGTTGCAGGTTTTATCAGATCAAATATTTTTTGCAGGTTTGGAATACCCCGGGCCATCATAAGTGATCAAGGCACTCATTTTTGCAACTGCACCATGGACGCTTTGCTTCGGAAGTATCAGGTTGTGCACAGAGTCTCTACACCTTATCATCCCCAGACTAATGGGCAAGTTGAAATCTCAAACAGGGAAATCAAACAAATCTTAGAAAAGATGGTGCAGCCAAATAGGAAGGACTGGAGCCGTCGGCTGGAAGTTGCTCTTTGGGCTCACAGAACAACCTACAAAACACCAATAGGAATGTCCCCTTATCGACTTGTGTTTGGTAAGGCATGCCACCTCCCAGTGGAAATAGAGCATCGTGCTTATTGGGCTGTTAAGAGCTGCAACCTTGAGATGGAGAAAGCAGGTTTGGAGAGAAAGCTTCAATTGCATCAACTTGAAGAGCTTAGACTAGAAGCTTATGAAAACTCCCGGATCTATAAAGAGAAAACTAAGTACTATCATGATAAGATGATTTCTAGGAAGGAATTTTCCATTGGCCAAAAAGTTTTACTCTTTAACTCCCATTTGAAAATTATGGCAGGTAAACTTCGATCCAAGTGGATTGGCCCTTTTGTTGTTACTAACACTTTTCCTCATGGTGCAGTGGAAATAAAAAGTGAAAACACCGACAAAGTGTTCAAAGTAAATGGACAACGCCTCAAGCTATTCCATGAGAGCTATGTGCTTGAAGATACTACCATAGAAGAACTCTACTTGGAAAAGCCCACCTACACTGAAGATTAAACAGGGAGCTCCATTTCCTTACTCATAATTCATACTTGTTACTGTCATTGAGGACAATGTGTAATTTAAGTGTGGGGGGTAGTATTGAGGATTTTATTTGTCATAGGATTTAAAAAAAAATTAAAAAAAAAATTAATTAAGTAATAATAAAAATGTGCATTGCATTGCATGCTTTTTCATCAAATTTTGTGGTTGTAAATGTTGTGAGCAAATGTTGTGAGAAAATGTTGTGAGTTTGTTTGGACTGGCATGATTGGATATTATCTTTGCATTCTTGGTAAAATAAGTTGGATTAAAATGCTAAATTGTGTATCATTTGTGATAGGTCATTAACCCTTGTGAGATTTTGAGCCTATTATGAATGGAATACATTTTTCCATCTTCCTTTTTTGTGTGATATCTCACTCATGATTGTTAGTTACGCTAGAACTTGACTTGACTCTTGTCCGCATGCATATATTGAAATGATCTAGGCATTTGTTTCTTGTTAAGCTAGTAGCCAAATAAGCCTACCTTTCAATCATCTATTTGTTTAAGCCCCTTTGAGCCTAATTATCCCATTCTTTGTTATATAGCTCATTACAAGCCTAAAAGTGAAAAACAATGAATTGACCCAATCTTGGGGGATAAAGGAGTCTGTCCTTAAATAAGTGTGGGGGTGCTCAACTCAACTTGTTTGTTTAAATTTGAGGTTTACAAAAAAAAAAAGAGAAAAAAAATAAAATAAAATAAAAAAATTTAAAAAAATTAAAAAAAAAATTGAAATGAGAAATAAAATGAGGAAAATGGTTATGTTGTGAGTAAAGAGAGTTGATAATAAAAGTCAATGATACTTTGTTGAGTTACTTCTCAATGTTATTTTTCTCTCTTGATCATTACTCCTTTATCCTCTTTGATTTTTAGCCCTAGTCTCCTTAGGATTATCTCACCCTTACCTTGGCCACGTTACAACCTGAATAAAGACCTTTTGATCATTATGTGCATGTGTTTCAATTATAGATGTTAGAGGCTTGTCAAGCCTATGGTAGTGCTAGCTTTCATGATGTGCTTTGAGGGTAAACAGTAGCCCAAACACTTGAGTGATTGAGAGAATTTTATGTCTTGTGAGGACTCTATCACTTATGATGCATTCTTTGGTTAATTTATCCTCTTGTTTGCCTTGGTTGTGAAAATTATTCATAAATGTCATATTCTTTGAAGTTTGAATTTTTTTTCTTTTGCTCACAACTTTGCATTCCTGAGAATATTTGGAATCACATGCATTGCTTTGCACGGAGTGCAAAAGCTTAAGTGTGGAGGAATTTGATCATAGCACTTGGGCACAAGTTTCTATCCTTTTGTTTTAGTATTTTTAAAATCACTTTATAGCTTAGAATAATTTTTTAGCTTGTTTCTAAACTTTAGGTTGAAATTGAATTACAATTTTATTATTTGCATTTTAACCTCTGCTCGCTTTGTAGGCCATAACTTGAGCTCTGGATATCCGATTGAGGCATGCAAGAACTCGTTGGAAAGCTACAAATCAGAGCTACAACTTTTGTGTTGAAAAAAAATCTGAATTCCGAATTCTACTAAGCTTAAATTACAGATTTCGTAATCTGGACCTTTGTAATAATTTAAATAGCGGGCTACTTGTTTTAAAGCCCAAAAGCCTGAGCACTATATATTTGGGATTTCTTTCTTTTCTTGGATCAGATTATGTTCGGACAAAATCATATTATAAACGTATTTTTATTTTCAATTCCATGGAAGGCTAATTTTACAAGGTTAATCCACGAGTTCAGAGTTTCATCACACTTGGAGATTCAGGTTACATCGTCGATTGTGATTTATGATTCTAATTTCGTTATTTGATTATATTGATATTTCGATTGCTTCAATTGAATCTCAATAGGATCGATTAAATTTATTTGACAGAATTTGGTTTCAGTCTCTAATTGAATTATAATTATGCGACCCTTGTTCGTTAATTGTAATATTTTAATGATTGTGATGCTTAATCCAGTCAATGAAACCGAATTCACGTAGGGTTGATTGTACGCTTGTTTAATCAATTTTATTGTGAAATAATAATAGAATCATGAATTAGAAATTAAACTCATTGATAGAATCTGTGATAGGTCCAAAACTCGAATGAGTGGATTAATCGTTTTGCTCATCTGTCCAAACTAAATCATTATAAAAAACCCCCAATTTCGAATTTCAACTCAGTTAATATCATTATATCAAAAGTCCTTGCGAAACGACTCGGGTTATTACCCCTTTTTGCACTTACTTCAAATCGTATTTGATCCGTGTGCGACAGCGGATCAATAAACCTATTTAGTAATTTGAAATGAGACTTATAGATGTAGTAGAATCTAGCTTAGTACGCAAATCTGAAACAGGCATGCTGCATTTGTTGTGTTCCTAAAATGAAATTATTGGCTGATAAGTTGTTTCATTGTTGCTTTTTTTACAGAATGACATCAAGAAGGCATTTGAAAATAATTAAAAACAAAATGAATGTATATTTGGTAGATGTTGTTACTTCTAGTGATTAATTACTTCCAGTGAACCAATAAAACCAATTAGTAAAGTGTAAATAAAAAAAATTGGATGAAAAAAAATGCTTATTTTTGTTATTTCGGTTATATATAAATAGTACTAATATCATTATAATGCACTTATAACTGTTGTTTTATATTTTATATTTTTTAATATTTGAATTAGTAGCTTATTTCATCACTAATGTTGCAAGTAGAATACTATTGTTTTGAGTCTTTGGAAAAACAACGGCTAAAAAGATTCTGTATTCAGTTTATAAGTGAGTATTGTTGAAGGTTATAAACTTTAAAAGCTTGCTAAGGTTAGTTAATGCTATCACTTTCTAACAATTTCTTCATTTGATTGGTATTTGAGATAATTTGAAACCATGAAAGAAATTTAGAAAAATGGTTCAAAGCATGAGTATGAGGTTAATTAAGCACTTCTAACTTTTTATGTATGAGTATGAGGTTGTTGTGATCTTGTTCTGGTGGAGTTGTTCCCATAGTAGACAGGAAATAATGGCTTCCTTTGTTTTTGCATTTTTTATGTTTATTTAGACTTGTTATTCTTTAAGGACATTTGTTTTGTGAATTTGCTTTATGACTCTTTTGCATGTTTTGTTCATTTATGCATGGTGAATCTACTCTGTTTAAGGTTAATATCTTTTTTGTTCTAATTTGAATTATGTTCTTTGTGTGTCAAAATAACATATGTTAATCTTCTTTGAAGCATTGGATAAGTCAGGGATTAAAAAGCCACACACATCAGCTGAATATGATCAAGGGATGAAGGGATTTACTACTTTTGCCTTTTGAGATGAATTAGAAAATGGCGAAATAATATGCCCTTGTAAATGTTGTGGTTTCAAAAAATCGCAAAGTAGAAGTGCAATGTACCATCACTTAAAGTACAAACCATTTCCAAAGGGGTACACCCTTTGGGTACATCATGGAGAGTCCATGGGAGAAACTAGTACTATCTCACCTAGTATTTTTCAAATATAGTTCGTGACACAGATCTCGTTGATGATCATATGCAAAACATGATCAATGATGCTTTTGGAGTCCAAGATCATGCAAATGAAGTACCCATTGAATCAAATGTAGAGATTGATCAGAATGAAGATATGGTGCCAAATGCAAGTCAACAAAGGTATGAAGAGGCCAAAGAGTACTATGAATTAAGTAGAGAGGGAGAACAACCTTTGTATGAACGGTGTGTTAAATATTCAAGACTGTCTTTTTTGGTAAAGTTGTATCATACAAATGTTTATGTGGAATGACTGATAAAGCCATGACAATGGTTTTAGAGTTATTAAAAGATGCATTTGAATTTGCAAATATACCAAATTCATTCTATGAAGCCAAGAAAACAATCACCAAGCTTGGTTTAAATTATGAAAAGATCCCTGTTTGTCTGAATAGTTGTATGCTTTATCGGGGTAATAAGGAAGATGAAGAGAAGGAGACCTACAAAATTTGTAACACTTCCAAATGGAAATCAAAAGCAAAAGTTGGTGCAATTGGAGTGTTTGGTGATGGCAATAATCGAAAGAAAGTTCCTGCAAAAGTTCTTCGTTATTTTCCATTAAAACCACGGTTACAAAGATTATTTTTGTCCTCAAATTTGGCCGAGGATATGAGATGGCATGCAATTGATACTAAGAATGATGGTATGTTGAGGCATCCTAGAGATTCTGAAGCTTGGAAACATTTTGACTTGACACGCACTTGGTTTGCATCAGACCCGCGAAATATGTGTCTTGCATTGGCTAGTGATGGTTTTAATCCTTATAGTATTTGGCGAGTTATTCTCATTCCATACAACACTCCTCCATGGGGGTGCATGAAAGATACATCTTTTATAATGTCAATTAATTCCCGGTAAAAAAATGCCAGGAAGTGATATTGATGTCTACTTACAACCTCTAGTCAAAGAATTAAAGGAGTTATGGGCAACAGGTGTCGAAACATATGATTCTTTAAAAAAAAAGATGTTCACATTACATGCAACTTTGATGTGGACAATTAGTGATTTTCCGGGGTTGGGTATGGGTGGAACACTTACACCGAACTTGCTTTCCCATCGTGTAACATTGACTCTACTCCTCGTCGTCTTCCTCATAGAATAAAATGGTGTTTTATGGGTCGTCGTCGTTTTCTTGATCGGACACAAGATATGTCAACAAGATTGAACAAGGTCCTCTTTGATGGTCAACAAGATATGTGTGGTCCACCTAAAATGTTATCTAGTCTTCAAATTCTTGAACAGGTTCAAAACATTGATGTCACATTTTGTAGAAAGCCAGAGAAAGAAAGGTCGGGAAAAAGAACACGTGGTGGATGACCTACACAAGGTGTCAATCAACAATGGAAAAAGAAAAGCATATTCTTTCAACTTCCATATTGGAAGGATAATCTTCTGCGCCATAATCTTGACATGATGCATATTGAGAAAAATGTGTGTGATAATATCATATTTACTTTGCTAAATGATAACACAAAAAGTAAAGATCATTTTAATGAAAGAAAAGACCTTAAAGCTTTGGGCATAAGACTTGACCTTTGGCGCAATGAAAATGGAAGAATTTCTCTAGCCATCTTTACTCTAACTAGTAAAGGTAAGAAGAGATTTTTAACAACTTTAAAGAATATCATTGTGCCTGATGGTTATTCGAGCAACATTTCTAGATGCATTGACATGGAAAATCTTAAGTTGAATGGAATGTTGAAGAGTCATGATTGTCACATATTGATGGAACAACTTCTACCGTTATCCATTCGAACAACATTACTTGAAGATGTTTCAGCTATATTGATTGAGTTTTGCTCATTCTTTAGACAATTATGTAGTAAAGTATTGAATGTTGATGATTTGGAAAAATTGCAAAATCAGATTGTCCTTACTTTATGCCACATGGAAATGATATTTCCTCCCTCATTCTTCACTGTTATGGTTCACTTGGTTGTTCACCTTGTTGAAGAAGTTAAACTTGGATGTCTTGTTCATTATCGATGGATGTATCCTGTTGAAAGGTAAAATATGTGTGATCTTGTTCCATCAATAATTAGTGGTTGACAATTTTGTTCTAACTAATATTATTGTGGTTCAATAATAGGTACTTAGGACAAACTTAAATCGTATGTACGTAATAAAGCACGACCAGAAGGGTCTATTGCAGAAGGATACCTTGTACAAGAGATTTTTACAATTTGTTCAAGGTATCTGCAAAACATTGAGACTAGATGGAATCAACTTGGTCGTGTAGATGATGAGCCTATTAATGAGATACAAACTAACTCACGTGTAGTAGAATGATTTCCTAGAGTTGGAAAATCTGTTGGTGGATATTCATACTACACCCTTACACCAATTGAAAAGTTACAGGCTCATAGACACGTTTTAACAAACTGCATCATAGTTGACTACTATCTAAGGTAAGTAATTTTATTCTATTTGTATTATTTACCACTAAGTTTTTTTTTCTATAGATCTGATTTGAAATAACCAAATAGGCAATATAGAAGTATTATTCGAAGCCAAATAAGGAGTGGTGCAATGAGTGCTTCTGAGGTAGACGAGAAGGTTCATAGAGAGTTTCCTCATTGGTTCCGCAATCGTGTTAGTGTTCATGACAAAATTGGTGATTGAGTTGCTTTGGTTTTTAATAAGAATGTGACTAATTGTATATTTTATGGTGTTCAGATTTGCAACAATCTCGACAAAATTAGTGGATCAGATAAAAATGTTCTCGTTAGTCTTGCTCAAGGTCCTTCTGATAAAGTTAGAAGGTTCAAATTTTGAACATTAGCACGAGACAATTTATTAAAAACTCAAAATAGTGGAGTTTTTGGCATGTTCGAAACACGAATCACTCAAGCAATAGTGATGCCCAAATGAGATTTGGAGGGGTGCCTTACTATGGAAGATTGATAGATATCATTGAGCTTTCCTATGATGGCTTCAAAGTTCCCATGTTTAAATGCGAATGGGCGAATACCACAAATCCAAGAGGCATTAAGACGGATAAGCTAGGTTTTACCTCTATAAATTTTGCAAGACTAATACATATTGGAGAGCATGAAGATGATGAGCCATACATTAAAGCGTCAAAAGCTCAAATGGTTTATTATGTGGATGATGAAAAAGAACAAGGATGGAGCATACCTATTCATTTAAAGCCAAGAGACTTGTATGACATGGGTGGAGATGACAAAATTATGGCACCCATTGAACCATACCCATCTCTAAATTTGGAACAATTTTTTTCTAATGAAACCACACATACAATTGGCAAGAATGGCTACAAATGATGATCCTGAAACTTCAACTTTTAATGATGATTTTTGATGACAACAATCATGATATGAATTTATGATTGTTAATAATTCTAGTTTGTTGTTTATGATATGGTACTCTTCGATCTATGCTATTTTTTTACTACTTTTTTTATTGTTGCATTTAATGTGCTCATTTTTGTTATTGTGTCTGTTTTTGTGTTAGGCATAATTATGATTGACATCTTTGAAAATCCTATTTGTTTAGCTATTTGCATCAGTCTAACTTGGTTGTCATCAATGTTTGTAGTGTAAGTGTGTTTGGAGTCTCAGACTTGTGAACAAAATGGAATCATCATATGAGGATATTCGACGCAAAACAATGGAAGAGAATAAAAAAAAGGATGGAGGCTCTCAATCTAACTCATCTCTTTCAATCCCTTCACAAATCTTCTTCTACCATTTCAAAAACCTCACCAGTTAGTAATAACTAAAAATACTAACAATATAAGATGTTTCTTATTCGTATTATATGTTGATTTTTATTTATTTACATGGATCATAAATGATTTTAGCGTTTCACGAATGGTCGCTCGAGGCTTATACTACCTGGAGAACTTGAAGTAGCCAAAATGAAGCACCTGCGGAGACATGGTTTACAACCAACAGTCCAAACGAAAGCTCTGCCACCTACCTAGGTTACAACACCACCAGTAAAGCAAGCGATAGAACCATTACCATCTCCGATGACAACACCACCAACTGCAGTGCAATCGACAAATCCACCACCTTCTAAAGCAACAACATCGCCAGTAGTGCTAACGATAGAACCACATCCTTCTCCGGTGACAACACCACCAACTACAGTGCTAGCGACAGAAGCAACACCTTCTCAGGTGACAACACCAAGAGCAGTGCAAGCGACAGAAGAAACACTTATCCAAGAGACATCCTCTCACTCTGACGATGTGGTAGAAGATGAGCCAGAAATTTCACAAAAAAGGAATTCAACATATTGGCATGTAGAAGTTATTAGTATGTTATCTAATGTCTAATTATATTTATAAAATTTAATTTTTTTACATGATTGTGGTATGACATATTTCGTTGAATTATGTGTTAGATGAGGCAGGACATATTTCGAATACACGCTTAAGGGTATCAGACGTGCTTGAAGCTCCTCCAAATGTTAGTAGAATAATAACTAGATAAAATTCAAATAGGCAACCGGTAGGATCAGCTGCTGTTTTGTTAGGCGGTTTTTTGGGTGAAATTGCAAGGAAGTTTAAGGATTTTCCTATAATGTACGACAATTGGAAACTAGTTCCATGGATAAGAAAAAATGAAATTTTTAAGGATAAAATACAAGTATCAATGATAAACTGATTATTCTTTATTTAGTGTTTTGATTGTAAACTAACTTTTTTTATGATTATTCTAGTCAAAATTTGTTGTTGATGATGGAGACAACAAAAAATATATCCTTACGAGCCTTGGAAAAAATAGCGAGATGCACGATGTAGGTTGTTTAAGAAATTTTATAAGTGGGATCTTTCTTTGGAGGAAAACCTACAAAATTACCCACGTTCTATTAATCAAGACCATTGTACTATTTTTTGTCCAATACAAGCGTAAGACAGATACAATGGTAACCATTCTTTTGTTGCATTGTCATTTGTTTTCTACTATTTAGTTTTCTGATGACATTTGTTATCACTGCAGGAGAAGACTGATAAAAATGCTGCAAATAGAGAAAAACTAATGATCCTTCATACATTAGGCTCTAAGACGCTTGCAAGGAAGAGGGAGGAGTTGGTAGGATTCACCCAATCTACTATTGATTGCATACTTAATTGAGCAGGTACTTATTACATGTGTTTACTTGTAGGAACTGAGAGATGGTCAAAAATACAGTAGAGATGAAAGTTATTCAATTTGTCATAAAAAGTCTGATGGGTCATTTGTCAATGACGAGGCCAAGGAAAAATATGTAAGTGTAAATAATAGAAGTGTTATGTGATTGTAACTATTTCTTATTGACCACTTTAAAAATCAAACATGCAACTGTTAGTTTTGGTAATAGTGAGATGCAAAGCTATAAAACTACTTATTTGGTTGGTAATAGTGAGTTGCAAAGTTAGACATTTCTGTTTCAGAGAGGAATTTAGTTTGCTTCATCGGTTTGCGCAAGAACAATTGCAAGCTGAAATTGGGAAGACTCATTCTCCAAATGAAGCATTTGTTAATGTGTTTGGAAAAGAACATCCTGGATATGTTCGTTGTATGGGACTTGGAATAATACCGTCTCACATTACTACATCTACTTCTCACTCTGTAAGATCAATGTCTTCCTTCGAAGCTAATGAGAAGATGGAGAAAATACAAGCTGAAATCGATAGGCTTAAGAAAAGGGATTATGTGGTCGATATGTTGAAGGAGCAAATTGCTTTCTTGTTGCAAATGCAAAATTCTAGAGAAAAACAGGTAAAACGTTTTCATAGCTAACCTATTTAGAAAATCATGTGAGAACTGTTTGTCCTTGTTTAAAAATATCAATAGTGTAATGATTGCTTCTAGCTATATAAGAAATTCTGTTAATTAGTATTTGGCAATATTTATCAATATTCATTGAGGTTATTAAATACTTTTTTTTTTAGACAACAGACATAGAACCGCCAATTGATGGTAGACGTTCATCTGAGTCTAGCCACCAACCTGATGATCGTGGAACAACATCATTAGGGACTAATTAGATATTTGGATGAACTTCTATGTTTGATGGAATTGTTTTGTATGTTTAGCCACTCCACTAATGTTTTCAATATTTAAACTACTTTATTTATTGTTTTGGTTAACTTCAATATATGAATTGATGATATTTCTTTTGAAAAAATTATATAAATTGGATTTAGGTACAATAGTTATATAATTATGTATTTAAATTATGTGGATGATATTTATGAATATTTTTTATTTTAATTAATAAAAAATAGGAAAAAATTGTATTATATTTTTTTATTTTAAGTTATTATGTTTGCGACGGTTCAACCTGCCTCAAAATAAATATAGCGATGGTTGATAACTGTCGCAAACTGTATGTAGAAGCGGTTGGGAACAGTCGCAAACGTTGTCGACGGATGGAACGATGATTTTTGGAACCGTCGCAAACTGGCCTCGCGATGCACGAATCTGCTACAGTTGTAAAACCGTTGCAATCATCTTTTTAAGGCGATTATAACCGCCGCAGGTATACCTTGCAACCGCCGCAAACCATTTTTTTTTTTTGAAGTGATAAAATATAGGCATAGAAAGAGAATTTTGAATGTATTTTTTGAAGAGGAACTTTTTATAGTGTTATAATTATGTATGTAAAACAACTATTCAAAAATATATGTTGATCCTCCAATAAAGACTACAACTATCTGCATAATAATTTTACAGAGACTAAAATATATATGTGAATTTTTTTTACCAAGATTAAAAACAAATTATCAAAATTTCAAAAGATTAAAAATATATTTAACTATATTTTTTTTTTTGCCACTCCTTTTTTTTTCATTTTGTAGACTTGCTTTAAACTTCACATTTACGTGACATATTTCCAAAAATGTATACCGTAAAGTACATTTTTTCATACACGTCTTTTAAAAAAAAGTTTCATAAACTATATAAAATTCTATCATTATATATATTATATGTGGAGGGTGTGGATAAAAAAATTGTGGGGTGTATGAAAAATATATGTGAATTTAATTATCTCAAAATGTTTTTACACGGCTAAATTAACCAATTTAAATATACATAAAAATATAAGGGGGGAGAAGAGAGTGCGTTAGGTATATACGCTAAGCTATGCCAAACACTTCTCACCATGACTTTAGCCTTTATACTATACTTTCAATCTAGAAAGTTGGATTTCGTACCCCATTTAAACATATTTCCTATTTAAAAAATTTATGTTTAAACTTATTAAAATATCCTTAACCCTACCATAAAAACAAAAATTATTTGTTGGTACTCACAATCTGAATTTTTCAGAACAAGTAAATTTTTCTCTCATAAAATTTCTTACCAGAAATTTCATGAACGAAATATCCGGTAGCTATTTTTCAATACCGGAAGTTTTAAAAATGAAATTTCCTGGAGTTTCAACCGAAAATTTCAAACTTCCGGTTAACACTCCCGGAAATTTCAAAAATGAAATTTTACGTTATTGAAAAATAACTACCGGAAATTTGATCCATTCGTTCTTGAAATTTCCGCATTGCAAGCCCCACATTGCAGTTAAAGTGTGGAATGGACAGGTTAGTAAATAATTTATTTTATTACATAGTATGATATAGCATAATATGTATAGTTTAATATATTTATAGTATAGTTTATTACAAAACTGATTTTAGGAACTCAAACGCAAGATATGTATAGTTTAGTTTATACAAAGCTGATTATGGTATAGTTTGTATGTAATTTTAATATATTTATAGTATAGTTCATTAGAGTTTAATAAATTAATCGTATATTTATAGTATAATTTATTGTGTTATTTTAATTAAACAGGATAGACCTACCTTGAAAGTTATTTCAAATGGTAAAAAACAAGATAAATTCATTGATATCACATATGTATTACCTACTCAGATAGATCAATTGATTACTATATCTGGGTTACGTCCTCTGCAACGATGTAGTTTGCACATGACTTACGGTAATCTCACATCTGCTTTTACTGAGAAATGGCACAAAAGACTAGCTCATTTCACCTGTCATTTGGTGAAATGACTATTACTCTTCATGATGTTAAGGGTCTTTTGGGCATACCATTTTATGGAGATTTTTTCACACCTCTCGCTAATTTGAATGAAGATTTGGCCATTGCTACTGTCGTTGAGTTATTGGGAGTTGATCGTGATGAAGCTGTGCATGAAACTAGGATCAATAGAGGTGCTTCATATAGTTTTGAATGGTTGAAAGTTGTATTCTTTAAGAAACTTCGTGAAGGAAGATTCGACTATGCAGCGAGGGCATATCTACTTTATTTGGTAGGGTATACCATACTAGCTGATAAAAGTTTTACCCTTGTATCTGCAAAATATTTGTTTTTTTTTCCAAGACCTAGATACTTGTGGTAAATGGGCATGGGGACCAGCTGCTCTTGTTGTTTTATATGACTATCTTAGATATGGTTCACTTCATGCAACGATGCAGATTGGAGGATATTTATCTCTATTCCAAGTACTATTATATTATTTTTTTATACTTATTATATTGTTATTTGATAAGATGCTTATTTAATTATTTGTACTTTTTTATTATTTACATACATGGATTTTATGAACATTTTCCTGACATTTCTAAGCGCGGTATGACTGAGCCAATATCTTCAATGCCACGAATGTTTCGATGGATTGCAAAACAAACATCTTGGAACGTTGCATACTACAGAGCAAAATTGGGTGCTTTGGGAGATACTGATATTATCTAGACGCCAAATTACGATGAGGACTCCATGACAAAATTTCAGTCTGTGTCAATGTTTACAAGTTACATTCGTTGGTGTTCCACAATGGTACCGTATTTACCAGAGAGGTGCATACGATAGTTTGGGTATACTCAGCACATCCCTCCTACACCACTAATGCTCGTTGTACGTGATATTGATGTTGAATGGAGTATGTACATGAACTTTGTACGATCCCTTCGTACTAAATTGCATCCAACTACATATTCACACGACTTTGTTGAGGGATACATTCAGTGGTACTATAGGATATCTCATCTTCGAATGATCCCTTACGTTGCTGTAGAACCTCCATGCTTCGATGTTCCTAGTCATGATGTTGGTGTTGGCCCTAGTTATGATGTTGGTCCTGGTCCTAGTTATGATGTTGGTCCTGGTCCTAGTTGTGATGCTGGTCCTAGTCATGATGTTGGTTCCGATACTACTCATGATGAATGGTATACACGCTGTCAGCTAATGAGTGGTCTTATACAGAAGAGTTTAGATTTACATAGGCCAAATCCAGAAGATGAGATGCATGTCTTATTAGAGAGAGCTTTACACATATCTAGAGGAGAGGATTATCATTAGTACTATAGTTGTATTTTTATTGTCTTATTTTATTGTTCATACTTATTTATTTAAACTTATTTATTTAGACTTATCTCGATTGACTTATTATTCAGAATTTGCTTTATTGCTTTAGACTTATTTTGTTAAAAGTTGAAATGATTTAATCTTTTGTATATTATGTGAATGAATTTTGTTACAAAAAGGAATGTGAACTGCAGAGTAAACAAACTAACTAATTGAAAGTGTCAATCATCTGCCAAAGACATATAATCTGATGTATGTTCTAAATCTAATGAACCCCAATGTTGCAGACGTCTTGCATAAGTTATAGCCCATGATGTAGACTCATCATTGCGGTGCTTCTTTCAATGCCATGCAAGTGGAGGCAACGGACATGCCAATTTTAATTTAACTTGAACTCAATGAGTTTCATTAACAAAATCAATGTTGATAATACGATCACGTGATAGGTCTCCATTGTGTGCACCCCTCAATGGGAAAAAAAGTCAAAGAAAAAGTTTTCCCAATGTCACAAGAACGAGATTATATTTTGTTGTTATCACGTAATCCATGCTGGAATGCTCATCCACTTCTCGTTGGGTTGGTTTCTCAAATCAGTTACAAGTAAAGAATTTGTCACTTCTTGCAAACGTTCCTTGAATAATGCAACATATAAATTAAGTTTGGACTTAATCTCTGTATACAACTATTGACGCACAATGCTCCAATATTCTTCATTATGGCCAAGTAAAGCACCAATAGCACAATATCCACAGTTTTCATCCACTTGAACATTAACTATGTCTTCAATATATGGATGAATTAGAGGAGGAAACTCGTCCAAGTATTTTCTAACTTCACTCGTCATAGGTGTTTGCTGAGAGACTTGTTCGGATGTTTGATGGGAGGCTTGTTTGGATGTTTGCTGGGAGACTTGTTGAGATACTTTCATGGGTCCTTGTCGAGAGACTTGAGTATTTGCATTATCAAATTAAAATACATCAACATGCTCAAAAAATGAAGGATCGCGATATATGTCAAATCCCTTCGGCTTTTTGCCTTTTTTCCTCTTCAAACCACCCTTTGTTTTTATCTTATTTGGTGGTGCACACACTGATGTTGTCTATGGATATGTTATTTCACACAACTTGCTCTTCAATGTCCTCTTTCAAGCAACATTAAGTGTTTTCCATGTTTTCCAAATTATATTCATCTCTAATGTAATGTCCAACTCTAAATCATTTTCCAACTTTTCTTCCTCTGGACCACTATTCATGGTTAATTTCCTCCAATGTATATGAACAGCATCCAATGGGATTGGAACACCTTCCAACTTGTATTGTGTCAACTCACATGCACAAGGTAATTCATGAGTGTATCTAAGTATACAACAACAAACAGCTTTGTCGTTATCGACATAGCTGACTCTCTTGTATTCATGAACAAGATCAACTAAAGTTTTATTGGATACAACCCAAGTCAAATTCTCATAGAATGGATTGTTCTGTATATGCTCTTTGCGATCGTTACTTATATCAAATGAACCTTTTATCTTAATAATGTAGAACTTCAACATGTCATTTATACCATCCTATGCCTTACAAAAATTTATTTTACTATGTTCCAAAAATTTGATCAGTTGTGAATGCTTCATTCAAATTTATACATAATGGTGTTTTTTCCATCCCTACTTAAAAAAAAGTTGAAAAAATCCAAAAAGAAATTAATAATACATACTAGAAATTTCAAATTTTGAAATTTCCGGTAGAGTAAAATAACTACCAAAAATTTCAAAGCATAAATTTCCGGTAGAGTAAAATTAACTTCCGAATATTTCAAGGCACAAAATTTCCAGTAGTATAAATAATATACCGAAAATTTTGTACCTTGAAATTTCCGATAAACAAATTAAATCACCGAAATTGTAAAGAGGAAATTTCCGGTAGTTATAAAGTATATCGGATATTTGGGGGGAAAAGATTACTTAATAGAAATTTTGGTGACGAAGTAAAATTTTGGAGTAATTTTTTTTTACCATTAATTGAATGAAAATTAAAGAAACAAATTTAGATTTTTAACATTTTGGAGAGTACAAGTCCAACTGGATGGGATACAAAATCCAACTTTCTCCAATCTAATACACCGAAAAGCACACATGGAGATATGCACACACTAACGCAGAACACGTTGTTAACAAAAATCACCGAACATTTTCTGTCCAACTTGTCCAATTCATTAATATACAACCTTCATTCTAAAATAGGTGGATTTTTTATTTTAAAAATATTAAATAATTATTCAATTTTTATGATAAAAAATTATTAAGAAAAAAGGAAAATAAAAATTGGACAACATAAACATAACCTAAAAAAAGAAAATTCAAAGGTTCGCCAAATTAATTAGGCTTTTTTATTCTTGAGTGTGTATTATACACGTTTGTAAAAAATTCATCACTTATAGTAAAACAATCATGCAAATATATAATAGTTAATGGCTTGTCTTCTTCATCAATATATATCTTATATGATATGTTTCACTACCATCTCTATGTTTCAAAAATATTTGCAATATCTTCAAGTCACAAGCAATCATGGGCTTCAAATTATTATTTTTAATAATAACATTCGAATATGTCATACTCAGAACTATATCTTTTGAGTGTTAAATGACTTCTAAATCATAAGAAATTTGATGTTCTTGAATATTGTTCTCCTCTGACAATGCATCACTCCAAGATCCCACAATACGCATATCTTGATAGTGATGATCCTGTGTTTGTGGGTTTGTGTTCTCTAAGTGAGATGAGTTAGATACAAAGACCTCTTGAATTGTATTTGTAGAGCTCGTAGGTGAATGATTTTTGTCCGTAGGTTCTACAGGAGACGGTGGAGACTCTTTAGTATGACCATTCACTACTAGATCTATCTTTCTGAGCAACAAACTTATCATTAGAACCAAGATTCTCAATTAAATATTTATGAATGAAACCCAAAATATGATCAGTATCATAATATTCATTTGTTGAAATTGTTTATTTGTTGACATTTTTGTATCTGTAACATTGACTTCCTCTATCGTTTTCTCTAACAAAACCTCAGAATCTCTAGCAGATCCAATTTTGGACTTTAGAAGATAAGTGAGTTTACTAGAAACTGGCAAGTCATTCCCTTTATTTTACTCTAAGAGTGTGACCAATAATGCATTAACAAAAAGAGCAAAAAGAAGACAATTTTTTGAATTCTAAATCAACAAAAAAAAAAAACAAACCTTTTCTTTCTACTATAATTTTATCATGCAATTGTTGAGACAAATCAATATCCACAACGACACAAGCAAAATGACCAAAAGTACATAGACTTGTAGCTTCATCTAATGAGATAAGAACTCCAACACAGAAAAAATAATTTTAGGTTGCCATTATTCAAGTAAAAGTTCAAAAGTCATAACGCAACGTTGAGTATGAGTTTGTTGTTGCTCGGTAGGAAAAAAAATATGACATCCATTTAGAGAGATGTAAAATACCTGATTGGACTAAGAGTCATGCGACCAAACTCTCATAAGATTTTCTTCCGAAGAGAAGAATTAAAATTCATAGTATCCTTTATCACGAGAAATCAAATGCCATGAACTACCCGATTACTAAATAGAAGACAACTTAATATGCATATCAGCCACTTTTAAAAGAGCATCACCTTTAAAGTGAACCAAATGCCTCTGAAGGTGTTTTTTGCAACTCTCTAATCCAGCTTTGTATTAATCTTCTGGTATTTGAATCGCCAATGCATCCCCTTTAATGGATGATTTAGGTAACTGTGATATGACAATCTCACAAGATTTTTTAAAAACTTGTGCAAAAGATTTAATTTCACCATTGCCAATTATTAAATCTTTTGCATGAGATCGCGTTCTCAAATTACCTAATTCTTTCACTCCTATAAGGGATGAAATCTATTTCTCTAAATTTTCCATATCTGGTATCTCTTCAGAGACCAAACACGCATTAACAGAAGTCATTTCTTATCAGAAACATTATGCTCATGTTGAAGCATGAGATGTGTATGAAAAATCTAAAATAATTGTCGTTTAAAATTCTTTTACATAAATTAAAAAAACAATAAATAAATAAATGTAACAATTTTACAAAATTGTCTTCGTTAACTATTAGCTATTAACAACGGCTATAAATGCATAGTGAGATAAAATTTGATTGTTAAAGTGACACTTATTTTGGAATTCCTTTGTTAGGGTGAGACGATGATGTCTCAGTTTAAGATAGGGAATATCTTAGAGCTCACTAAGTCTTACAAAATGATTTACATTTGTCTCTCTTCAATGACACTAACGTAGATCGAACTTGCAACCTATCCAATTTAATGTCTGCCTTTTTACTACTAGAGCAAACTATTAGAGTTAATTATTAACCATTTCTAAAAATATGCTAGTTAATTATCAAAGTATATAGTTAAGATTTGATGATTAATGAACAGGTACATTTTAAAGGGAGCTCAAAAACTGTATTGTTTTGTTTTTTCCATGTGCCTCTGATTGACACAGAATAAGGAAAAGAAAAAAAAAAAGAGAGAAGTATGTTCCACTCCAAACACAGCATGCTTGTGTTCTGAGTCTTGAATGAGCAGCAAACAACACTAGGAAGCACTTCTATACTTTTTCTACTTCATGCTTTTACATCTTGTTCACTTTTTGAGCGTGTGGAAAGATCTTTATGTGTTGAAGCAACATCTTCAATTTCATGATAAAAATATATTGCTAGTTTATTTATTTAATATGCTCATTTGTGGGTTTCACGTGCTTTATTTATTTACCGCTTTTTTTATAGGTAAATATGGTTAGTTAATTTGTTAGAGAAATAGCAAATTGTTACTACTATTGGACACTGAACCTCCCAACACAAGGTTTTAAAAATGATTGGCGGTCGAAAAAACAACTGCGACCAAAAAAAATAAAGGTAATGGTGGTTATCGATTTTATCATAGAAAATGACCACGGGACCCACAACACTTTTCATGACAAAAATCTAAAAATCACATAAAAATCATCATATTTATGAAAAAAAATCCAAAAAATTTTATATTTTTTTAACCTTAAATAGACACAAAACACATTTTCAGCATGAATTTAAACCTAACAATGACCGCAATCCATAACACAATATATACATTATTGCTTTTCTTTTTTAGTTTTGATATACACCTTACCTCTTTCTCTTCTGATATTCTCTTATCTTTCTACAAGTATTATATATTATATAATAATATAAATAATTTTAATAAAATATGTGTAATGTTGTGATTAATTTATACCGCAACAGTGACAATATATAACACAAAATCCGTAATAACTAATATTGCAAAATCAGTAACATAACGACAACTGCTATTTAAAATATTCGTCATACCTATTTACTTTTCATTTCCAACCATACTAGTGGCTAATATTTTCTTTTTGGGAAATTGTTGGTTTTTCATTAAACCCCATGTGTGATGGTCCCATTATGGCAAGAGATTTATGCACATGTTATCTTGTTACGTTTCCTTATGTTTTGACCAACTCCAAGCAACAATTTAAACATAATTATTCACCATGATTCTCTCTTATTGTGTTCCTTTTTTATCTCTATATTGATATTGATGTAGATAAACTAACCATTTCTCTCTCCTCTCTCTTCCGTATTTTCAATTTCCACGTTACGCCAAAAATGACATTTTATAGCGCGTCTTTTACAGCGTTTATTAAATACAAGCGCTGTTGTATAATTTTTTAAAAAATAACGGAGGATACAACAGCGTTTTTTTTACAAGCGCTGTAAAAGGTGCATAATAATGCATCTATTGAATGCGCCTACTACAGCGCTTTTTGGAAAAAGTGTTGTAAAAGGTGCATTATGCATCTATATAAATGCACCTACTACAGCGCTTCCTGGAAAAAAGCGCTGTAAAAGGTGCATTATGTATCTATATGATTGCACCTACTACAGCGCTTTTTGGAGAAAGCGCTGTAAAAGGTGCATAACAATGCATCTATATGGATGCACCTATTACAGCGCTTTTGTGGAAAAGCGCTGTAAAAGGTGCATAACAATGCATCTATATGAATGCACCTATTACAGCGCTTGTTTGAAGAAGCGCTGTAAAAGATGCATAACAATGCATCTATATGAATGCACCTATTAAAGCGCTTGTTTTGAAAAGCGCTATAGTAGTTGCACGCAAATGAAGCGCTATTGCATAGATTTAAAAAACGCTGTAACAGAGAGTTACAGCGCTTTTTCAAAAAAGCGCTGTAAAACGAGAATAACAAGCGCGCAATACATCCGCCTATTTTACAGCGCTTTTTTATTTTTAAAAGCGCTGTTGTATCTTTTTACAGCGCTAGTAACTACAACGCTTTTTTTTTTAAAAAAAAACGTTGTAAATGGCTTAAAAAAAGCGCTATAAAATGAGTTTTTTCGCGTAGTGCCAACAATATTTAATTCAATTTAACTCCACAAAGACGAATGATCCAAACCAAATTCGAATTACACTAATTATAATATTCAATTCAATTCATCTCGTAAACTTATCATGAGTCTCTAATCTTCAGTTATTGTTTTTCACCTCTTTTCATTTCTACAAAAATATATAGTTTTGTTTTTACTCTTAACAAATGTCCAAATAATATTTTAAAGAATTATTTCAAAGATAATATCAAATAATTAAAATAATTTTTTTTAAATTTTTATTTGACAAATAACACTTTTTTTATAGACAGATAATTTGTTGTTATGTAATCTTATAAGTATTAATATGACTATTAATTTTATATTATGTTACTCATGTTATATATATTGTATATGTAATGAATAAATAAAATTAGTTGAACGTGAATTTTTTAAATTACATCAATTTTCATATTTACTTTTAAGGTGTGTGTGTGTGATACTTCAATTTGAGTGTGTATAAAGTAGTTCATATCATGATAATGACTCTCAAAATATAAATGAGTTGATAACTTTTTAATGAATCCTAAAAAAAATTAACTAAGATGATAATAATGATGACTAGTATAATAAATTTTCAGAAAAGTTATATATCATGATAAAAATTCTTAAAATAAAAATATATTATTAATCTACTTCATACATCCTTAAAAAATATGTAATAGAAATGATAACAATGAGTATCAGATATCCTTGTGATAATGATATGGTGAAACGTCTCTTTGAATAAAAGGCCGCTAAAAGACTAATAGATATGCTTACAAAGGTGAGGAAAAAAGCGACTCGACCTAGTTGGATAAGTGAGGAAGCTTTGACTGGTCTTCAAGCATATTGGGAAGGTATATCATTCAAGAACATCTCCAACCAAAATAAGACCAATCGAGCTTCGACAAGAGGCGGGGCTGTCCACACCTCAGACCGCAAGGCTCATATTGATGTTGCACTTGAGCTCGTATGTATTAAATTCCCATTTACCTAAAATTAATGCAATTTAATGTTATGATATCTACTTGTGAGTTGTGATCCAATAATCTCGATTTTATTTGTAGAGCAATAACCTTCAAAGAGATTTACTTCCCGATGAGTTATTTTTGACAACCCACAAGAGGAAAAATGGTGCTTGGGTTGATAGTCCCGCATAACCTACCTATGTATGTTCTTTATTTATGTAAATTCTTTATGCAAATTCTTTATATTACAAATCAACCAAAAAAGAATATGATCTCATTTATACTAAGAGTTCTAGAAAAACAATCCCTTTATTATACATGTATTGGTGTAAGTTAGTATGTTATCTATATCTCGACTTGTTTGTTTAATTTATTTTAGAAATTGGATCATATATTACCTTATTAATTTATTCCATTGATTAGGGAAAATTTTAATAAAAAAAATTGGAGGAAGTACAAACACAACTTGGGGAAACAAGTGTAGATGGTGCTAAAGAGGTAGATGGAGCGACAATACTTAAGTTATGAACACAATCTGCAAGGGGTCGCACTTGTGGTCGAGTTTATGGTACGAGAGACTTGTCTATTAACGTATGACATGGGTGTATATCGCTTACACAACAATCCCAGAATCCTTCTAATTCTATGACTGGGATGTCTTAAGAAGTGGAGAGGGCAGCTAGAATTAGGGCTGAACAAATTGCTCAGAATGCAGTGCCCCAAGCTCAAGTGGCTACCAAAGTCGCCGAAGAGGCTAGGGAGCGTTCAAAGAAGTTAGAGAATGATTTTGATGCATTAAAGCAATTTTTTGGAGATAAAATTGACGCTTTGCATCGTCAATCAGTTGGTGGATCATCTATTGCGAGTCATCCTCCTTTGCATCCTCATTACAATGATGATTTGGACGATGCGTCGCTGTACGAACCTTGATCTCATAGCAATGCTTACTTTTTGTAGTCATTGGTTGACAATTAACTATTAAGTAACTTTGTTAAGTTGTTATTTGATATTTTGTTATTATTTTGTAGTTTCAGAACAAATGATACTTTGTTAAGTTGTTATTTAATACTATGGTGCGTTTGTTATGTTGTCAATGCAATGGCTTTTAATGTTTCTTAAGTATCAATTATTTTATAAGACGTTAAAATATAAGTGATCAGGTGCTAAAAAAATTTAAAAAAAAAATTAAATAAATTTACAATTAGCGTCGGTCATGCCCGACGCTAATCATTTGTTGAATTTTCAATGTTGACTACTAGCGTCGGCCTAACCGACGCTATTTTATAAATAGAGTTGACTTATTGTTTGACCGTAGCGTCGGAATGACCGACGCTAACTATTTTGTTGACTACAATTAGTTAACTTTGGCGTCGGCCGCCCAACGTTAATATTTTTTTGACGTGGCAACAGATATAATTAGCATCGGATGTTTTATTTTTGATGATAGCGTCGCCTTAGCGTCGGCCTTGCCGACGCTAATATAGCGTCAGATGGCATTTAGCCGACACTATGAATTAGCTTCGACCGTTTTAGCCTGGGCCCGACACCGACGCTAAATCAACAGCCGACGCTAAAAACAGTTTTTCTAGTAGTGACGATTATCGAAATAAAAATAAATTGTTAAGTTATTCGTGCATCATAGAAGATTATGTTGATAGAATAATTATGATTGTCTTGATTTTAAATATATGAAATTGAATTTTGTAAGAATAATTTAAATTTTAACAAATATAAAAACTTTATTAAGAATATTGTGCTAGAGACTATTGAGTGTGTAATAATTTTCTTTAATAATTGTTTAAAAATTCACTAAGTCCTTTGAAATTTTATAAATTCATTAAAAAAAATTAAATGCTTTGAAATTAAAATTATAACTTTAGAAAATCTTTTAAACTTTATAAGAACTTTTTTTATAGAAAAATTATATTCTAAAATCCTAATTTAATACACTCCTAAACGTTGATGAAGAATAATTTATGTTTAATTATATATATTAATTATAAGAGCGGTGCTAATATATCTCTGAAGAATACTTCTCGCGATAAACCCGAATGCATATGTGTCATCATGCCAACTGTACAACTAAATCAATCTCCGTATTTGACGGAAATCATAAGGGTATAAGAGTATGAAAACACCATATTATAAATATGATTCCTAAATTCAAATCCAAATTACAAATGGCATTTCTATTATTCATTCAGCATCAATTACGATATAAGTGGCGCTTTCACAATGATTTTCATTGAGAGTTCTATTTATTGTATGGTTCTTCTTTATTCACTCTTCTTAATTGTATATCGATGTTACTTTTTAAATAAAATCAAAATATCAAAAAGCAACATTGTAACAATATGTTTTTTTATGGCATAAAAGAATAATATACTTAAAAACTCAATATTAATGATTTTATGATAAAGGGGATGAAAATAGATGTCAATCATAAGTTATTTTCAAATCTTATTGAACAAAATGTTTCTTTTTGAATGAACTATTTCTAATAGTTGATACGCTATTTAAGATATATGATGTAAAAAATCAATTGTTATTTATTTTTGTTATTTGAACTAATAATTAGGAGGATAAAAACTAAAATAAAATTATTACAATTTTAAGGTGAAATTAAAATGCACATATTACAAATAGATATTTTGTTTAGAGAAGAAGGAAGGTGCATTGATAGTGTAAACCAGTTTTATCTCATCACATAATTGTAATTACTATCATAAAATAACTATATAATTAACAATTTTTATTTGTTGTCAATATAAAATAATTTACACCGATAGTGTTTGATAATTAATCATTTTCCTTTGAGAAAAAAGAATATGTATTGTGAGTATAAACTAGTTTTATATTGACAAATAACAATTGATTTTTTTTATCTCATCACACGATTGTAATTGTCATAATAAAATAACTAAATAATTAATGGCTTGTATTTGTTGTTCGTATAAAATTATTTACTCTAACAGTATATAATCATTAATTCATTTTCTTTATATTTTTATTTGGCAATTATTTATAAATTTATGAAGAATTAATGAAAATGATTTATAAATTCAAAGATGTTATAAAGCAAATTATATTTGATTATTGTGATGAATAATGACTAGTGAACGTGATTATATTGAATTTTGTCATTACTAATACAAAAGTTTTGTTCTCACAAGAAGAAAATGAAATTGAGTCAAATTCAAATGGGGAACTAAGGTTCAGGTGATATGTTAATAACTAATTTTGATACACAGTCAATATGTTAAATGTATTATAATATCAACAAATCACAATTATTTATATATAATTTTAAAAATAATTATGATTAAAATTAAATAAATTTTATACTATGACGATTATAAGGAGTTGATGGTATAAAAAGTAGTTGCACCATTATTAGTTGATACTATAGGAATTAAATCATTTGTTAATAAATATTACTATGTGTAATTGATGATATATTTTAATATATATATATATATGTAAAGACCTTAATATATTGTTATAAGTTTTAAATAAATGTTATAATAATTATCTAAATAGACTATTTTACCTAAAAATATATTAATCGCCGTATAATAGTATACGAGTTATTAGATAAAACATAAGAAATAAATAGTTTACATGAAAACATATTATTATCTATTTTTTTTTTAATAAAATCAATGATATGCAAATATATCATTAAACAAGAAGACATTTCAACTGAGTTGAAACCTCTTCTCCTCACAATCATTTGCAACACTTTATAGTAACGTACTAGGCCAAAATTCAAAGAAATAAAAAGTACAAACAACTACCTCTTATTAAAAATCTTACTAAAAAATTTCAATGGAATAAAATCTGGTGAAGGAAAAAAATGGCAGTTTGAACAAGACAAAAATAATTAATGAAGTTTGAAGCTTGGAAACCCACGTCTATTTTTGAAAAAGTCCTCTTGAATACAATCAGGAACTGAATTCGACAAAACAAAGTCGTTTACCCCAAAAGTTGCAATAACAAGACGATCAGCGCAAGTATTCCTAATCCCTAAAGATGTGAGCCACTCTAAAATGCAAACCTCTAATTAGATATAAACAAGACTATTGATTTTTAAGCTTTCAAGGAACAAATTTGGAATTTGAGAAAACTTGAATCACCAACGTTGACTCACTCAAGCCAAAAATTAAGTCATCCTTTAGAATGAGCAAGCTCCACAACTAGCATTACAGTAGTCACCTTTTCACAAAAAGAGTTGGACATACCTATGGGTTGGGCAAAAACACCCAAGGAATCGCTAGAGCAATCTCTGAAAAATATATGCACTATAAGATAAACTAGGTGAACCTCTTGAGGACCCATTAGTGTTACACTTAATCTAGTGCACAAGAGGAGCTACCCAATTGACTTGGGAGATATTGGGAGCCTTTAATTATAGTAAACTCTCAGATATTAGAATAAGTAGTCCATTTGGAAACGACAACTGAGAGTAGAACATTTATTTTGATTCTATGCATAAAGAAGTGCAACTCCATCTTGACATTGTCAAATTGAAGCTTGTTCATGCAAAATCAAATATATCAAATGATATTAGTAATGGCAGAAATCAAAGCGACCTTCACGTGAATACTTGAATTGTTCTACATAACATCTAGTAGTTGAAAAATTTAAAGGAGCATCCGTCAAAGCGTCAAAGCTGAGAGTCAATACCATATATGAGCTGAAGGGGGCTTTCAAAAAACAAATGATTAGCATCCTCAAAAGCCTGATTACAAAGGCTACAACAAGACACCATTATAAACTCTTTCTTCCTGAGGTTATCATCACTTGGGAGTGAAGTAGCTATGTCAAGTTACAAGGAAGGGGGTTTGAATTGTAATCTTGCCTATTTAAAATTTCCTGTCAAAAGCTTAAGAAAACAACTCAAGAATGATCTTGGTTATGAAAATAGAAATGGAGAACGTTCTTGGTTTTAAAACAGAAAACGCAGAACGTTCTTGATTAGTTAAAATCACAATTTAGTTTCTCTATTTAATTTTGACACTAACAATAACTGAATGTAAATAGAGATAAGGAAGAGATACCACACAAAATATATCCTGGTTCACCCAACGTGGGCTACGTCCAGTCTTCACAACTGTGAGATTTTCACTAAGTGTTCAAAGAACGGAGAACAATCACAGTTAAAGATCAACCTTGATCTGTAACTACACTTCCTTTCCACCCAGAAAGGATTCGATCAAGTCACCTAACTAATCTGTTAGGATTTTATAGTTAACTCTTTTAATCACACTCAAACTATAAACAAGCCTTATAGTTATGAGTTTATACAATAATGATTTGAAAGGTTTGTTTGAATCTAATTATGCTCAACTCTTGTTTGAGAAAAGATTCGGGACAAATAAAGAACTCAGTAGAATAAACTGAAAGTATGTAATGGGTTCAGCCTAATTTCTTTTGTGAATGAGATAGCTTCAAGAATGCAAGTGAATATGATTTAGCGAGAATACTTGGCACTTGAAGATCTGAATGATGCTTGCGAATTTGCCTTCCTTTTATAGATGTTTTGAGCAATTAATTCTGGTCAGAAAGAGCCGTTGGTAGTGCTCTGTTTTTCTTCTAACAGAAGCAATAAATCTGTTGACAAAAATGCACCATTCATGTGACAATTTTGGGCTTTCTGTTTTGGGCTATTTTGCTTAATTTCAAACAGACTTGCTGCGCGCTATAATGACCCATTAAGCTTTGATAATTCTTGATGATAATTGGGCTTCGATCTGGATACTTAATTCGATCCAAAACTATTTGAAAATGAGTGAATATTTTTCTGCAGAAATGAGAAGTCTTCTTCTGCAGAAACAAAGATTGTTCTTCTCAAAAATGGAGAACGTTGATTATAGGTGGAGAAAGATAATCAATCTGGTCTGATAGACTTCTGGATAATCTGAACACTTATACTCAATCTTAAAGTTCAGTTTTGTTCAACTTTCTTGACAGTTCCAGACTGGAGAAAGTTGCAGTCCGTTTTTTGATATGCTTAGATTCATGAAGATTTATCTTAGTGATCCGAGAACCGTTTTGAGTAAAAATGATTCCTATATGTTCCTTGCCATGTAATGATGAAATTGATATAAAGAATTAAGGCAGAATCAATGTAAAAGAGTTGGAGAAAGATTGGTGAAGTGTCTGTGACAATCATTCTTGATTTTGCTGATCTTTCTCTGTTTTGTACAGTTTATGATCATGACTATTTTTTGATCTTATTTCTTTGCTTTGCTTGGTTCCTATCTTCAATAAAAACACTCAAGAAGACAGATTAAATTAACATAACATTTAGAATCATAATTAATATTCTTAATTAATCTTTGTTTATTTTCATCAAAACTTAATTTGAGAGTTTGTCTTAACAGGGAGGACATCATGAATGAGTTTTCAAAGGGTTAAAGAATTAGCAAGGGGAATCGCTGGAGATCATTAAGCTTGGTCTAACTAGCTGTCTGGCCTGCAGACGACAGGGCTGAATAAGCTGCCTTGAAATTCCAGTCACCAGATACTGAAAGGTTCTAGATTAACTGATCATTGGAAAGTTTCAGACGAACTTTCTTGAAAATCTATTATGACTTGAATTATACACTAAACTTAGATTATTAAGATATTGAACATTTCACATAAAGAAAATTATTTTGTAACATATTATGGATAAAACTTTTAGAATTTTTATATATTTACCACATTATTTCTTTTTATTATATAAATCAAATCATATTTACTTTATTAGTAATATAAAAAGTATAGAGATATAAATTTTCAAAAGATACACAAATAAAAAAAAAACGAATTGCGGGTATTAAACTTGATTTTATTGTTGCATTTTGATATAATGCAAACAAATATTTTATCATCAAAAAAGAAAATTAAATTGCATCAAATATGAGAACATTAACATTCAATTGAATTGATATTATGTTACGCATATTTTGTGTCAAGACAGGAGATTAACAATACCTATTCAAAATACAAGTTGTGTCAAGAATAAAAAAA
>JBBPBP010000003.1:35462003-35506450 GCA_037974735.1 Cicer chorassanicum | reverse complement strand
TCTCTTCAAAAAAATTCATCAAACAATATTCCTTCAAATCTTTTATGTCAATAATTTTGATCCGTCAAGTAGTCAATTCATGTATATTAGTCGAATTTTTTTAATAAATATTTGAAGATATGTTTAGAATATTAAAAGAATCACCCATATAAAAATTTAGAATTGTTTAATATAAATTTTTTCATGTCAAAAGCTTAAAAATTCATATTTATTAATTATATTTAAAAAAATCTAAATTTTTGTATGAGAGATTTTTATAATGTTTTAAACATGTTTGCAAAAAATTATTCAAAAATCCAGACGATACTTGTGAATTGATTTAAAATCGGAGACAAAAAAATTGAAGACGAAAAATATTTGAGGAATCATTATTTGAAAAAAAAATTTAAAGAAACTAGAAACAAAATATATATATATATATATATATATATATATATATATATATATTTATCTTAGAAGAGAGGTTAAATTTCACCATAATTAACTCAAACAACGGTGAGGTCTCGGATTCAAATTCGGGACAAGACGTACAATCTAATAATATCGACATTTATCAATTAAATTAGACTTAAATACAAAGAAAATATATTATTATTATTATTATTATTATTATTATTATATAATAAAAACATGCCATATCTGGCTGGGAAATAAATGCAACATGGACAACCACTATGGCTTATGTGTGGTTTTTCAAAGATGTGTAAACAGAATCAAATAACAAAATTAAATAATGAAATCAACCACAACAACCATAAGTAATGGACTCCTTAAAGAGAGGTATGTCCCAATTTAGACACAAAGAGGATGCAAAGACTTGTCATCTGTAAAGTGACAAAATTTACTATGTATCCAATGGTGGGTCCTTGCTCATTAAAATACTACAGTTTATGGTATTGATCATGTCCCATGTATTATGTTATGTTACGCATATTTTGCATTGGACTTCCTAGTTAGACCAATGTTTTGCTGGCTCAGTTTCAGACCAAACAGTGAGAATACTTTACCTTAAAATAAAAGTGAAAGTGGGTCACTAATTTAATTCTTTAATATGTGAGATTGGATGAATTAATCTTGAAAAATAACTACAATTTGAATAAATCACTGAAATTAAAAATACTTAATTCCATAAATCTATGTGAATTTTATCAAAAAGTAAATTCAATTTTGAAATAATTTAGAATTAAATTTATCAAACAAAAAAACTTATAACATAATCAAGAAATTATTTCAAAATTTTGTTAAACTCGTAGAACAAATTGATATTAAGATTAAATATATGTATTCTAATGTGTATGTTTAATTTTATATGGAATAAGATGATTAATGTACTTCAATTCTAGTTCAACTGAAAAATATAATCTAATAATATTATTAGATTTGATGTCTTGTTTTTTATTTGAATCATTCTTCATAGTTGTGAGTAATTACGGTAGTATTTACCGCTCTTCTAGCATATAAAAAACAAAAACAAAAAACAAACGGTTCTACTCAAAATTTTCTTTTCACTTAGAGGTTATTACATGATATGATTTATACCAAGAATAATTTAACTAAGTGTGGAGTTGTAAATAATGATTTGTTACTTTGTGTTGCCTATTGTGGAGAGGAATAGACCCATGTGCAACTTTTTTGGGTATGTTTTTTGAAAATATTTTGGGGTGCTCATTTTGAATTGGTTAGTAGTGTCCAGGGCTTTAAATGGGTTTGCAATCATGTTCAACAATTTTGTGTATTATTTTTAAATATTAAAGCTGTTTGAGATAAATTACATGTTTTTTGGTTGACTAGCATTTTAATTATTTGAAAGGAAAGCAATAACATGATTTTTTGCCACAAAGAGAATGATTTGGATGTTTTACTTGATCGTATCAAACTTCATTCTTGGTGGTAATTGAAGTCTAGATATAAAAATTTTGCTTTTAGGTTTAATCAATGGTAGAATAATTAGAATAATCCAAGAGAATGGTTTGATCTCATAGTTGGTCACTGGTAGCGGAGTGGTGGTCCTATTCCTTTGTACTTTTATGGTCTTTTTTAGATTTAGCTTGTGTTAGTTGGCTTCAAGAAAGCAATGAGATTGTAATTTTGTTTTTGGTTTTGTTAACATACCTTGTGCTATCTTAGCGCGTAATTTAATATTTTTTGGCATTTAAAAAAGTAGTATGATTTTACTATAAAAAATGTAGTATGATTTTTTTTTCTAATAGAAAGTTACAACAACAATTTTTTAGGAAAAAAAAAAAAAGCATTTTTATAGATTCAATCGCATCATATAGCACTATTTAGACAGCTGTCAATGCTTGTTTATAGCCTTGTTGTATTGGTGGTGCTCCGAAGTCTTACTTAAGGCTATACATGTTTTGTATTGTAGTGAATAGAAAATAAATTAATTGATTTTTAAAAAGAATTTGGAATTATCAAATTCACCGACATATTTTTATCGACCTTAGATTTTGGAATGTTGTCATCATATAATGATATTTTCTGACTAATAAATTGGGTTGAAATGTTTAATGAGATTCCGTTAATTATAACTTAAATTTAATAATTATTTTTTTATTCAATCCAATTTTGGATCATAGATGCTTTTTTTTTCCCTTTTTTATTACTCAACTTTTTTTTTTCTTATAAAATAGAAGATTTACACTAAAAAAATAATGATATTTTCTGAAATATATTATGCTCAATATTTTCCTTATGGGTAAATTAAAATATTTGCCCCAATTTAGCTGCAATTTAAGAATGTAAATTTTTTTATATACAAATAAGTATTAGAAATCAAACTCCTAATTATTTGTGTTAAGAGACCTTAGTCCCTTTATCACTCATAGCAACTCATCGTTGGTAAAAAAATTTAAAAGAATTAAATTCTACAATTTATTAGTCAAATAAAGTTTTAATACACCTTAAACTCCAAAATATAAATTATCGTAATTATAATTGATTAGATAAAATGGCAATAAAATAAATTCGGATTTTTTGAATTCATAAGAATTAAGAATATCATGTTTGACATATACTAACCATAACCTGCAGCTTCAGCTTCTAAGAGACAACGCCAATCACAAAAAGAACAAAAGGTGGGCAATAGGATATCATGTTAAGATATAAATACATATACATTTTTTACTCGAGTAAATACATATACATAACACGCATTTGTCGCACATATCAAAATAAAATAACGTAATAATAATCTTCATAACATATAGTAACACCATTTAACTACATATACCAAGATAATAACAATTATCATTAACAATAACACTTAATTATACATCATATGGCACACAAATAGCAACATCATCATTAATTATGTTATGCAATATCAAGATCACTTCTTAAGACACTTCAAATGATAAGTAGTGAAGTAGAATAAATAGTCACAAGAAGAATGACAGACTTACACACTTCGTTAAGAGTCACTTAAGACTTTACAATGAATCTAAATCAACCTAATCACTTTTTCAATATAAAAAGAAACTTTAGAAAGTTTACAACTATTGATGAGATTGGTTGTATCTTGAATTTCTTAGTGAAAACTGAGTTTGTAGTGAACTTGTACACTCTTGAGAACTTGGTTTTACAGATACGAATAAACTTGAGTGTGCTTGAGCATTTTAATCAAGTCTTACACTTTGTTGAAAAGTGTTTTTGATATTTACTTGATGTAAGTTCATAGTCTTCAAGTTTTGATGTCTTCTACTTATATAGGTGAGAGAGACCTTCATACTCTTCTTTTCTTTAGATTTGATGATCAAGAAGGAACTTTGAATGAGTTTGAACGCTTCAGTAAGTTGCAAAGACTTTCATCTGTTCATTGGGCACAAATTCCAACGCATGATAACCTTTAATGATGAAAATCTTGAAGATTTATGAACATTCTGAACTTTAAGTTGACTTAATAATGTTTGTTGTGTTGTTTTTGTTCTTGCAGTGATGTAGGAGAGATAAAACTTGGGGTTGAATCCCATTTTTTCGTGCTGATAATGCTCATAGCAGTAAACAGTGCTAGTGCAGTAGTCTTTTGTCACTTTTTTGTTGTTTTTGTACTTGCGTACTTTTGTACGAACGTTTTGAACTATGCACTCATCATTTTGATTCTCATAATTGTTGATGTTTTTTCCAAAAAGGATGAATTGTGCATTTCTTATTTGATCTTTTTCAATCTTAATTGTAGTGTATAGTGAGAGGCCACTTTTGTTGACAATTATAATGATCTTTCTTTATCATAAATGTGAATATTCTTCTTTGCATTTATTCATCCTTCTTTCAAGTAAATGCCTTGAATATTCTTGGTGGTTTTACTACTATTATTCATCTTTTAGATTTGAATAGGGAGGAATAATTTCCATGGATAATGATTATGATCATTTCTTTATGACATAAGAGAATACTCTATTTGTATTTATTAAAACATTATTTGTTATAAATAACTTTCAATATTCTTGCGGGATTTAATATCAATATCCCTTTTGATAATATGTGATATTGATGTTATATTATCCTACTTATTCCAAAGTAGTTTTAGTTCTTTTCTTGTACGTGATGATGAATATTTTGAATTTTGTTCATATTTTGTTGAACACTCTGAACTTTGTAATGAACATTCTCAACTCTATCCATTTAGTATTTACATGTCTTAATGAAATCACTCAAGAGCACACATTAGGGATTTTTTCATTTAATCATTAAGGTTTGTTATCTTTGAAACATCACTAGGAATTTTGTCTCAACAATCTCCCCCTTTATTGATGATGATAAACTTAATGATTTAAGATTACAGATTTTGAATAATAAACTCAAAGGCTGAAATAATTGTAAATAATTTTTAAGCCCCCCCTCAATTTAATCCTTAAGATTCGAATTAAACTTCCGCTAAACACATGCAAGAGGTTGATCGATAATATTTTTCATTAATTGTTGTCATCCAATATTTCTCTCCCATCATATATATCATCCTAAATATCTATCCCCCTTTTGGTAACAACTATCTAAAAGGTTGGGGAATGATATAAAATATGAAGTAGAAGCAAGAATATGAATATCTTGCACATAAAAATCAAGCAATTTAGAAATCTATTTGTTAGAACCAAATTGATTTGAAGAACTATGACCCTTGTTTTGATAATAACAAAATTATTTTGTTGGAACAATTTAAAGCACAAATGTTCTGTTTAAGTGTGTAGTTCCCAAATTAGTTTTATTTTGAATGATTTTACGCTACATCCTCTTATGTTTGGACTAAGTTAAAGGAACATCAAGACTTCGCTCTGGTTTCTGTATTTTGAGTTTGATGAACGCGCTATGACACTCGCCTCTAGTGATTCTGTTAACGCATCAATGTGCTGACTAGTTTGGCTCTGATGACTACAACAAGCATCTAATCACTCTGTCTCTGAATAAGCAAGTGATTGTTTGTTTCTGATAATCGCATCAAGCATGTGATCTCTGACTCTGTATAAATCTCAATGCTATAATAAAAAGTCAACATTCTGAAAGTCAATGCTCTGATAAACAATCAACACTCTAGATAGTCAAAATTATGCATCCTTTGCTCAACACTCTGAATCCATTATTTGTCTGAAGGTATATATGACAAACTCTGATCATGATATGCTCTAATCTCTCTGTTTCCATATCAAGATACACAAAATCAATTCACTACAACGAGAAAAGCCTTATACAACCTTTTTTTTAAGCATTTGATAGTGTTTACAAGCGCAAACACGAGAAGGGGTTGAATTGGGTTTGCCAAAATTGATAACTTTTTGATAATTTATAAATAAATAAAAAACTAGTTCGGTTTTGGTGACTTACTTGTAGTAGAAGCAATCGGATTCAGATGCAGCAAGCAATGGAAGCATAAATAATTTGACAAGTAGATTTATCCTAGTTCACCACTAACTTGGCTACATCCAGTCCCTTCATTCAGAAGGCTTTAATCCACTAATTCAAATACCTTGAATTACAAAGCACCTGACCCTCCAAGCCAACCTTCCCAAACAGCCTGACAACCCCAGACTTTTGAGGAACTAACCACCTCGACCCTAAAAGTCAAGTCTTCTCCTAACAACCTAAAAACCCCTGATTGAAGAAAGAACTAAAGCACTATCGTTAATTGCCTACCTCAGATGTAAAAAAAATACATGTAAACTTCGCCCATATGCTAACCATTTCAATCTTTCAGAAATTGAAGCAATGTCTACAAACAACTTTTAATAAATATCATTTTTGAACCATGTTATAAAACTTTATTGTTTTCTGGTGCTATCCAATTTTCATTTTTTATTCGGGTTCAAACTCCTTAGATACTCCTTGTGTATTTCAACATACTGTTCAACCTCATCGGCCTTATGTAGCCGTTAATTGCATACCTGATGTATGAAAATACTTGTAAATTTCGACCATATGCTAACCATTTCAATCTTAGAAATTGAAGCAATATCTACAAACAACTTTTAATAAATATCCTTTTTGAACCATGTTATAAAACTTTATTGTTTTCTGGTGCTATCCAATTTTCATTTTTATTCGGGTTCAAACTCCTTAGATAGACCTTGGGTATTTAAACATACTGCTCAACCTCATTGGCATTGTGTAGCCATTAATTGCTTGCCCGATGTAAGAAAATACATGTAAACTTGGATCATATGCTAATCATTTTAATCTTTCACAAATTTAAGCAACATCTACAAAAAAAAAATTAATAAATATAATTTTTAAACCATGTTATAAAACTTCCATTATTTTCTCATGCCATCCAATTTTCATTTTTATTCGGGTCCAAATTCCTTATATAGACCTTGTGTATTTTAACATACTGCTCACCCTCATCGGCATTGTGCAAAACATACAATTGTTCTTGCTCCCATTTTGTCCTTGATGTGATCACTATTTATTTCTAATTATCCATTTCCCTGTTATTCTTTCCAAATTATAAGACTTCTGAAATCCACTGGGTTAAACATCAGACATATATTTAGTACAAAATGCAAAAGATTCTTCTACAATGTATCGTTTAACAATACAACCATCTAGTCGACTTTGACTTTTCATGTAGCCTTTTAATATTTTCATATAACGCTCAATTGGGTACATCCATCTTCTTATAAGCTAGTCCAAACAACAGTGTCTCTTTCAAAAGATGAACAGTTAGATGAACCATTATTTCAAAACATGAAGGCGAAAAATACATCTCAAGCTCACACAAAGTAACAATGATTTCTTATTGCATTAATGGCAAGCTATTTGGATCAATCACTTTACTACAAATCACCAGGAAGAAGAAACATAGTGGAGTTATGGCGCGTCTAACTTTTTTAGGCAAAGTGGAACATATACCTATTGGTAGTAAATAATCCATGAGAACATGACAATCATGAGACTTTAAACCCTTTTGGAACTTTAACTTCACTATGAAACTTACAAAAAAAACTATTTTCTCCTTTCTAGATAGAGTTTGAACCACTGGTGGCGAATATGTTTGTTTTCCTTTCTTCACGGGTCCCAATTCACTTCTTATTCCCATGCTTATCAAGTCCATCATTGCATTGATGCCATCCATTGACTTTCTAGGTGCATTTAGTAATGTACTAATAACACTATCAAATATATATTTTTCAATATGCATCGCATGTAGAAAGCTTCTGACATATAATGATTCCAATGTGACAATGAAAAAAAATTGACTTTTTCTTCCACCCGCTTTTGACAAGTTCTCCTGCAAAAGGTTTGCCTAATTTATTGTATGTATCTTTCATCTTATCAAATATCTGATCATCTGTCAATGCCATAGGAGCTCTTCCTTCTTTTGATTTTCCATTTAATGCTTGTCCAAGAAAGACATTATTTTTACAATGTTCCAACCGCATCCAATGTGTATTCTCTTCACATATAGGACATGCACACTAATCTTTAATGCTATATCCTGATAGATTGTCGTATGATGGGAAATCATTAATAATGTCGAACAACATTGCCCTAAAATTAAAATTTTGTTTCCTATATCCATCCTATACCACCACACATGTCTCACATGTGCTTTAAATCATCAATTAAAGATGCGAAATATACGTCTATATCATTCCCTAGTTGTTTGGGCCCATAAATTAACATAGACAACATCATGAACTTGTGCTTCATACATAGCCATGGAGGTAACTTATTAATTACCAAAATCATAGGCCATGTGTTGCGTGAGATACTTTGAAGACCATGTGGGTTCATTCCATCAATTGACAATACCAAGCGTAGATTTCTTGCTTCTTGCCCAAAATCGGGATAATCGCGATCAATTTTTGTCCACTAGTGGAGAATCTACATGTGCCGAAACTTTCCATCTTTAATTATTTTACTTGCATGCCATATGAATTATTGTCCATCACATTCAGTATGATACATGCACCTTAACCTAGGTATTACATTTATGACACTCCTTTAACAAAACATATTCATTTCAAAACAAAATGCAATCGTTTGGACACGCATGAATCCTATCATATTGTGTAACTTTTTGATTGGTCCAAACTTGTACTCTTAGACTTGTCCATCTCAAAAGTTATTTTTATATTGAGATAATTATGAACTTTCTGAAGTGTCCAGACTTGTACTCTTAGAGCATTTTGAGATGGTCAGATTGTCTATATTAGTTGATATACATAACCTAATCAAATTAACCTTTACCCAAGGATTAATTTAATTACAAATTAATCATTCCTAATTTTCCTTTGAAGAAACTAAATCTTTCTTTAACTAGGGGTTTGGTAAAAAATCAGCAAGCTGATTATATGTGTCAATGAATCTTAATTCAATTTCTTTCTTTTAAACATGATCACGAATATAGTAAATTTGAACATATGCTTTGATCTAGAATGTTGAAATTTGATTGCATTGGTATTATCACATAAGAGGAGAATGTTTGAGTACTTTAATGAGTAATCTTCTAATAGATTCTTCATCCAAATGACTTGAGTACAATAGTTTGCAATTGATACATAATCAACTTCTGTGGTGGATAAAGCAATTGTGATTTGCTTTTTATATTTCCAACTAGTAAGAGTTTGTCCTAGGAATTGGCATGCTCCATTTGTGATTTGATTTTGAACTTTGTCTCTAGCATAATCAGAATCACAAGATGTTTGCAACTGGAGCAAATGTTTCATCATAATCAATGCCTTCTTCTTGGTTGTAACCTTGAGCTACAAACCTTGCTTTGTTTGTTTTGACATTTTTGTCTAATTTGTTTTTGAAAAACCATCTTGTTCCGATTACAATTTTATCTCGAGTTAGTGGAACCAAATTTTAGATTTTTTGTTTCAAATTGAGAAAGTTTTACATTTATTGATTTTGGATATATTTGAGATGACATAGCCAAGTTGTTGTTGTCACTGTAGGAGAATCTAATTCTTATCCCATATGTTTTCCTTAAAGATTGTTGCATTTATCATGAAGGTTTTGAACTTCTGATGCATCTTGTACATCATCTTATGTTCAGCATCCATCTATTTCCTTGGAATTTCAGTGCCATCAATATTTGTTGGATTAGTGTAGCCATCTTCTACTAAGTCCCATAGTTCAAAATATTGTGAGATAAAGAAGCTTCTGTGTTTGTCCTTCCAATACTCAAATCTTTATCCATCAAATAGAGGGGGTCTGTTGATGTTTCCACTAGAGGCTTCTTCACCGAATTCAGACATGTTGAATCCTGAGATCTTTCCTCAAACACTATAAAATGCTCAACCTTGAGACCAGGCTCTTGATTCCAATTGAAGGAGCAAACACAAGAAGGGGGTTGAATTGTGTTTGTCTAAGTTGAATTCTTTTTAATTATTTATTCAAGAAATAGTTCCGGTTTGGTGATTTTAACTAAAATAGAGGCAGTAGCAATCAAGCTTAAGTAATCAGAGGCAACAGTAAAGTAAAGAGTGCATAAGTAAAGTGACACAAGCATATTTATCCTAGTTTACCACCAAAATGGTAGCTACATCTAATCCCTTCACTTAGAAGTATTTAACCACTAATTCAAATCCTTGAATTACACAACACTTGACATTTCAAGTTAGTTTTCTCAAAACAACCTGACACCTACAAACTTTTGGAGGCAAATAAACACCTTAACCCTACAAGTCAAGTCTTCTCCACACAACCTGAAAATCACAGATTGTTGAAGGAAACAACACCTTGACCCTAGTAGTCAAGTTTTCTTTACACAACCTGAAAACCACAGATTGCTTGTAGAACACTAAAGCCATTATCGGGATGGGTTTCACATGTTTGCAGCAGATTAGGTTTTGCTTCTACTAAGAAAATTATTGTAATTGATTTCTCACACTAAAACACCTAGAAAATATTTCTTTGACCAAGTGCTATTGTAGAACTTAAACCTTTGAACTTTGAATATTTAGAAAATTTGATCTCTCAAAAGTTTTTCAAAATTGTATGGATTTCTTAGTTTATGAGTTCGTGCTTTTTTCTTTAGCCTTGAGTATCTATTTATAGAACATATTAGGGTTTCAATTTCTTCCTTGTAAAATTTGGATCATATCTTTCTTGGGAACAACTTATGAGTGTATCTTCTTGTGAACAAATTAAGGGTGTTTCTTGTTGTAAACAAATTATGATTGTATCTTCTTGGGAACAATATTTTGGCTATATCTTCTTGCGAACAATATTTTGACATTATCTTCTTGAGAACAATATTTTGACCATATCTTCTTGTGAACAATATTTGGGCCATATCTTCTTGTGAACAATATTTTGATTGTATCTTCTCGTGAACAATATTTTGACCATATCTTATTATAAACAATATTTTGACCATATCTTCTTCTGAATAATATTTTGACCATATCTTCTTCTGAACAATATTTTGACTATACCTTAATCGTTGACTAAAGTATACCTACCGTTGGGAATACTCAAAAAATCAAATTAGTTTAAATAAAATAAAATAAAATAAGGTAAAATAAACTAAAATACTAGGGATTAGAAAGTTTGGCTAAAGTGGTTGCTAGCGCTGATTTAATATCAGCTCGTTCTGGAACATCTTCTTCATGTCTTTTGTTGGTCACCTAAAGGATTGGATTACAATTTTACTTAGTGACAAGCTCTGGTTGCAGAGCATTCTGGTGAGTAATTTAGAAAACGTTTGTTTAGAGAGGGTTAAAGATAATATTTTTTATCAAAGCTAAACCTCGGTGAGTAATATTCCTTTGATATAGCAAGGTCGCCTACTTCAATCTGTGATTTGAAGTACCTTTTATAGAGCTTGAGAAAAGATTCATTGAAAGATAGCCGAGTGAAATGTAGTCGATCATGGTAAAGATGTGTAGCACTGGATTTTCATAATTAGAGCTACTTTAAAGGTTGTTAGTGTACAATCAATTGATTCAAATCCTTTTTACATGGTTGTCTTCGTTCTTAGACTCGTACCACTTAGAAGTGCTTTTTACATGCCTCTATCTAATACTTCACTTATACTAGATGACGTCATTACCAGAAGAAGATGTTGAAATGCAGGCACACATTTGACTTCGTTGACTAACTATCATCTAGACTTCAAATAGAGAATCACTCGAAAATGTGGAGTTCATTCTCAATTGATTTATAATGTGACATCATGAGATGATAATAATAAGATTATTACTATCAAATGTGTTCAACTCTTTCTTTGATTTTGTTGGATGTATTCTCTACATATTTAAGTAAATCTCAAAGGAATTATTATTCTATTATTTTGTTTGTTGGAACAAAGTTGATTTTATACTTAAATTTTTTATGATAACAAAAATATTTTATGAGAACAATATATTTGACTTCAAAGTGTATGAAAGAAGATTCATGTTTTTTATTCTAAAATAAGATTTTATTGAAATTTATAATTGAAGAAAATCTAAAATAACATTTTATTCAGATTTATAATTGAAGAAAATCTAAAACAAGATTTGATTTAGATTTATAATTGAAGAAAATCTAAAATAAGATTTGATTCAAATTTATAATTGATGAAAATCTAAAACAAGATTTAATTCATATTTATAATTGAAGAAAACATTAAGCCAAGTTTAAAAGAATATATGGTCAAGATTTGAAGAAGATTTGATCAAGATTTATCTACAACAAAATATGAACAGAATCAATTTGAAGAATTTACAAATGCAATTTGAAAAAAATAAGAACAAAATCAATATTAAGAATTTACAAACTCAATCTAAACAAAATAGGAACATAATCAATCTGAAGAATTTACAAACTCAATCTGAACAAGATACACTTCAGAATTAAACAAGGACTAAATTGAAGCCTAAATTTTAACTATAAATAGATACTCAAGGTTGAAGAAGAAGATCATCGAAAATCAAAAGAGAGTAGAAGAACCCGAGCTCAAATTCCAAATTCATCTTAGAGTTCAAAAAGAGAAACACTTGTTCGAATGAGAAATGTGTTCTGAGTGTTTTCTCTTAGAGTGTGAGAGTTATTATTATTATTATTAGCTTTGTTAAAGGCAAACACTTAAAGTTCTAATCTTTTGTATCCAACCCGATAGTGGTTTAGTTTCTTCTTCAATTTGGGGTTTTCAGTTTGTTAGGAGAAGACTTGGCTTGTAGGGTCAAGGTGGTTAGTTCCTCAAAAGTTTCGGGTTGTCAAACTATGTGGGAAGACTGACTTGGAGGGTCAGGTGTTTTGTAATTCAAGGTGTTTGAATTAGTGGATTAAAGCTTTCTGAATGTGGGGACTTGATGTAGCCAAGTTAGTGGTGAACCAGGATAAATCTGTGTCAAATTATTTATTTTTTCATTGCTTGCTGCCTCTGAATCCGATTTCTTCTTTTCTAAGTAATTCATATAAACCAACCAACCTTCATCAAATTAGCAAAAAGTTATCAACTTTGGCAAACACAATTCAACCCCCTTCTTGTGTTTAGACCTTCAATTGGAATCAGAGTTCGGTCTCAAGGTTGAGAACTTTATAGTGTTTGAGGAAAGATCCAAAGGTTCAACATGTCTGGATTTAGTAAATCAGCAAATAAAGAAATTGATGTATTTTCTGAATTTACTCGATCTGATTTAATTACTGGTATAAATGATTTTTAAATAACAATCACAAATTGTCTTTTAAACTGAAAACACTTAGGAAAGAAAATACAAATCTAACGGAAAAAGTTAATGCTTTAAAGAATCAAATTGATGAATTTAAAACAAAAAATGCAACTCTGAAAACTGATTTTACTGAACTTAAAACAGAAACGCAACTCTGAAAACTGTTATTATTGAACATAAAATCGAAAATGCAACTATGAAAACTGTTATTACTGAACATAAAACAGAGAATGCAAATCATAAAATTGATATTGATGAACTTAAGGCTGCAAATCTAACTCTGAAAAGTAATTACTGTTCAACATCAATTGAAAATACCACATGTAACTCTGATAAGCATGAAGAAGTATTTCAAGATTTTCTTGATAATGGTATGGAAAGAAGCAAGTAACATCTATGATTTATGGTGTTAGTAGGAATAGTAAAAGAAGAATAGGATTTTATGAAAAACTAAACGAACCTAAGTTTGTTCCCTCTAATAATTTATGTACTATTTTCTATAAGAAAGGTCACACTAAAATATCTTGTCCTATGCTAACCACATGGAAAGACAAGAAACCTTTAAGATCTAACAAATGAGGACCCAACCAAATTTGAGTACCAAAGGATAAAATTGTTTGTGATGCAGATGTTCTAAGCAACCAAATTGAAACATCAATCATGGTGCCTTGTCAATGGATGCTTGCAATATATGAAGAGAAAAAGGCCTATGTTCAAAGACCTACCAAACAGATGCCAACTGACTCTAGTGGAAGAAGGACTGATCAACACAATATCTATCAGAACTAGAACCATATGATGAACCGGAAATATCAGAAAAATCTGGAGTATCAACAAGATCAAAACTGGCATAGAAATCACACATATCAATAAAAATCAAAACTGGCAGAGAAATCCCACATATCAACAAAACTGGAACTACCAAAAGAATCAGAATTATCATCAGTTCCAAAATTACCAAAGGAACCTGATACATTAGCAAAAACAGAAGTATCAGATTAACAATCAGAATCAGGAGACTTCTTTGAACACTGCAATCAAATTCATTAAATCCCTTCATCCTGACCCTCTAATCAGAGGATATGAAAATTCAAAATCTGAAAACTATAAAAGAAAAAATAAGAGGGTTTTCAGAGTGAAACTAAAACTATTGACATATAGGTTACATCTTCTTTAAATTTAATTATTGTCTGATATCATATTTACTATGATAACAAGAAGCTTGATCTTGAAAATCAAAGCTAGATAAGTATTTTGCAGGTTCTCAAAAATTTAGAGGAACAAGGAGATTCACATAATCTGAACACTTCAGCAGAAGTAGCACACAAGTTTGGTTTCCAGAAACAAGTAGAAACCACCAGCAACAAAACTGATGTTTTGGTTGTATTGTTTCATTCTTAAGTTGTCTAATTTATATTATGTTATATGCAAACAACTTGACCTTGAAAAGTCAAAGCAAGTTGAGGATACTACAGATTTACCATAACTAGTGGAAGCAGATGCATACAAGTAAGAAGAACTTGAAAAATCAGAGGATATAAGCAAAATCAGAAGAATATGACAAATCTTCAAAGGATGAATCCGTTCAAGTTAGAAACAGTCAAGATTAGTCAAAAGGAAGATCTGGATGGAAGTACAAGTCATCTTATCTTGAAACTCTAATCATTGGAACTACAAGTGATAATTTCAGAATCAGATCACCACTAAAAGATACCACTTTGTTTGGTTTGCTCTCATCAATTGAGCCTACCTATATTGATAAAGCATTGGAAGATGATGGATGGATTCTTGCAATGTAAGAAGAGTTAAATGAATTTAAGAGGAATGATGTATGAGATCTAGTACCTAGACCAAAGAAGAACATTATTGGAACCTGGTGGGTTTTTAGAAACAAGCTAAATGAAAAAGGTGAAGTGGTCAGAAACAAGACAAGAGTTGTCAGACAAAGGCTACAGTCAGCAAGAGAGCACTGATTTCACTGAGACATTTGCTTTAGTTGCCAGGTTAGAAGCTATTTGTATCCAATTTTCTTTTGCTGCAAATAATAACATTACATAATTTCAAATGGTCGTTAAAAGTGCTTTTCTATATGGTTATATAAGTAGAAGTTTATGTTAAATAACCCCCAGGTTTTGAATGTTCTGAATTTCCAAATCATGTTTTTAAACTTAGGAAATCTCGGTATGGTCTAAAACAAGCACCTAGGGCATGGTATGATAGACTCAGTAACTTCTTTCTTAAAAATAACTTTGAAAGAGGACAAGTAGATAATACACTTTTTAGAAAGTCAATAGGAGATGACATTCTTATTATTCAAATATATGTTGATGACATTATTTTTGGATCTACTAAGTTGATGCAGCTTGAATTTCAAATCATATGGGAGAACTTAAGTGCTTCTTAGGGATACAAATTCAGCAAAGTCAAAAAGGTATATACATTCATCAAACTAAATATTGCAAACCTATGGCTACAACAATGCATCATACCTGTTCACTTGAAAATGATGATTCAAGCTAAAAAGTTGACCAGACAACCTATAGAGGAATGATAGGATCCATACTTTACCTTATCGCTTCCAGACCTAACATCATCTTTAGTGTATGTGTATGTGCAAGATTTCAACCTGACCCTAGGGAATCACATTTAACTGCTATTAAGAGAATTCTAAGATACCTAAAAGGCACTACCAACCTTACCTTGTTCTACAAGAAATCTCCTAAGTACAAACTGAGTGAATATTGTGATTCTGAATATGCTGAAGATCAACTTGAGAGAAAAAGCACTAATGGCAACTATACTTTTCTATGTGACATCTTAATATCTTGGTCAAGTAAGAGACAAAACACCGTTGCAATGTCAACAGTAGAGATTGAGTACATTTTAGGAGCTGGTTGTAGTTCTCAACTATCTTGGATGACACATCAAATTGAAGACTAAAAAATTCTAGAATCCAACATTCTCATCTATTGTGATAACACTTCAGTCATTTGTCTAACCAAAAACTCTATCTTACATTCTAGAGCTAAACACATATAGATCAAACACCACTTCATTAGGGACTTTGTTGAAAAAGGGTTACTAAATATTCAGTTAGTAGACACTAAACACCAATGGGCTGACATATTCACCAAACCACTACCTGAAGGTAGGTTTGACTTCATCAAGAAAAACTTAAACCTTACCTTCATACCTGATTGATGTTGTGATAACTTCAAAGTATTTTAGCTTTACATTAGTTTTTATATTTTCATATAATATGTTATATTCATGTTATTAAAAAAAAAAGAACAAAAAAATAAAACGAAAAAGGGGGATGAAGATGTTTGATAAAATGGGGAGAAAATGATACTTAGACTTAGGGGGAGCCTTAAGTTAGGGGGAGTCAAAGAAATATAAAGAAAAGTTGTTATAAAAAATACAAGTTTTGTCATCATAAAAAATGGGGAGATTGGTGGAACCAAGTTGATTTTATATTTAGAGTTTTGATGATAACAAAAATATTTTATGAGAACAATATATTTGACTTCAAAGAGTTTGAAAGAAGATTCATGTTTGTGATTCTAAAATAAAATTTGATTCAAATTTATAGTTGAAGAAAATATAAAATAAGATTTGATTCCAATTAATAATTGAAAAAAAATCTAAAATAAGATTCCATTCTGATTAATAATTGAAGAAAATTTAAAGTAAGATTTGATTCAAATTTGTAGTTGATGTAAATCTAAAATAAGATTTGATTCATATTTATTATTGAAGAAAATCTTTGACCAAATTGAAAAGAAGATATGGTCAAAATTTGAAGAAGATTTGATCAAGATTTATCTAACACAAAATATGAACAGAATCAATCTCAAGAATTTAAAAACACAATCTGAACAAAATACGAACAAAATCAATCTAAAGAATTTACAAACTCAATCTAAACAAAATAGGAACATAATCAATCTGAAGATTTACAAACTTAACCTGAACAAAATATAATTCAGAATTAAACAAGGAATAAATTGAAGCCCAAATTTTAACTATAAATAGACACTCTAGGCTTAAGAAAAATATCATCAAAAATCAGAGTGTGAGAGTTCTTATTAGAGTGTGAGAGTCATTATTATTATTAACTTTGTTAGAAGCAAACACTTAAAGTTTCAATCTTTTGTATCCAACCCGATAGTGGTTTAGTTCCTTCTTCAATCTAGGGTCGTCAAGTTCTTAGGAGAAGACTTGGCTTGTAGGGTCAAGGTGGTTTGTTCCTCAAAAGTCTGGGGTTGTCAGGCTTTTTGGGAGGACTGGCTTAGAGGGTCATATGTTTTCTAATTCAAAGTATTTGAATTAGTGGATTAAAGCCTTCTGAATGAGGGGACTAGATGTAGCCAAGTTAGTTGTGAACCAGGATAAATCTATGAGTCAAATTATTTATGCTTTCATTGCTTGCTGCCTCTTAATCTGATTGCTTCTTATCTAAGTAATTCATAAAAACCAACCAACCTTCATCAAATTAGCAAAAAATTATCAACTTTGACAAACACAGTTCAACTCCCCTTTTTCGTGTTTACACCTTCAATCTACACGAATCCCGAAGACCACTATATGTGTGTCTTTAATTAATCTACACGAATAATTGCATCGAAATATGTAGTGCTACTTGAGGAATGATTAAGTAAAACTCTATCTTTTCTTTTCTATGAATCACATTTGGCTTCTTGTGAGGATAGGGAGAAGGGATACCGTTGCCCCTTCTTTAACATTTATGGTTACTCCAAGAAAAATACAAAATTAAAATACGGCTATGAGAAAAATAGACACAAGAAGTTGGTTGAATTATAGTTTAAAACTTTTTCTCTTTTGTAAGATATTTGAAAGAGATTTTAAATAAGTTCTGAAAGAGAATATAACAATTAATAAAAACTTGTTTATTCTTAAAAATAAAAACTTATTTAAAAAACATTTTCCAAAATCCAAATTAAGAATCATATTTCTACATAAAAATAAGACGCAAATGACAAAAGGCAAGATGTAAAACGATAAATAATTGAACACACAAAGATTTACACAACATTACCAAACTGATAATTACGTAAAGTCTAATATATCCTAGAATGATTTTACCTATAATCAAATTTATTGTAAGACTTGTGAGTATATTATTATATACGACATAAGTGTGTATGTTAAAGAAATATTTTTTTACGGAATACAATAGTTCACATAAAGATTTTATTTTCTAAAGCTTGGACACTATCAGAAAGAGCGGCAAAGACTTTTAAAAGATCTAAAAATAATAAAATAAATTTCAATGAAAAATTAATAAAACAATGAAAGGTTTAAAGAAACTTTGAAAGAGAGGTGCAGGTTGAATGGTACCAACACAGTAAAAAATCAAATTATATCAAGAATAATATGTTAAGTGTAATTAGCTCAAGTCAAGTTAGTTAGTTATTTAGTATTAATTACTCTTAGTAATTCAGTTTTGATTAGTTGAATTAGTTAAACTTTGTAACTGAATTTTCACATGACTATATAAGTCATTGTGTACTATCAATAAAGCTAAGAGGTATATAAACATAACGAACAAGAATTGCAATTTCTTTTTCAAGAATCTTTGGCGAATACGAATAGCAATGAAGGAGTGTTTGTGCAAGCATCCATACCAAAGATCGACGGTCACTACGATCACTAGAGTATGTTGATGGAGAATTTTCTTCACTCAAATGAATATTGGACCTTGATTGAAACGGGGGTTACAGAACCAGTAGAAGGTGTAACGCTAAATGAAGCTCAACAAAAGCATCTTGATGAATCGAAGCTCAAGGTTTAAAGGCAAAAAATTACTGGTTTCAAGCAATTGATCAAGCAATCTAGGAGCTGTCATTCCTTTCTTTATCTCAACAGCGATAACATCTTCTATCTGTTTTGAGAGTAGCTTTCTTTTAGCCAACCCAGCATCCATAACACTCAATTCCAACAGACCACTTTTTGACCCACCACCTATATCATACAACATCATTTGTTCATTTGATGCCATGACCTCGATAATTTTGCGTGCTTCTGATGCGGTCTTGTAATTCAGAGAACCACCTGTTGCAGCATCCAACATAATTCTAGTGCTATGCCTTGAACCATTATAGAATATTTGCATCTGAGCAGTGTCGTCATAAGCATGATTGGGGCATCTTGCCAGTAAACTCTTGAACCTCCTGTAAGTGTCATGAAGAGATTCTCCTTCTTTCTATTTGTAACTGGAAATCTCTTGCCTTTTTCTAACGAACACGGTTGGGGGAAAGTATTGTTCCAAGAACTTATCTTCAAGTTCGTCCCATGTGGTGATGCTACCGGTGAGTAAAGAGTTAAGCCACTCTTTAGCATCATCTTTCAATGACAATGAAAATAGTCTCAACCTCTTGCCTTCTTCAGAGCAACCATCCACCTTCACTGTTTCACATAGTTCAAAGAAGTTTGTGAGATGTCTATTATTTCAAAAATTTTGACTGTAACCGGTTGGTTATGGAAAGCCAACCGAGCACGGTTTCTATCTCGATTCCCATACTCGCCGAGGGTACGTTCAAGTGGTGGTGGATTAGCCATCTCCGCAAATATGATGAAATCCCCCAGATCCTCTTCTTCCACTACTAATTGTCTTTCTCTATGTCTCCTTTCTCGAACCACCTTTCGATTTGCTTTCGCAGTTTTTTAGATTTCTGGATCAAAGAGAAGTTCAGCTGAGGACTGGCTTCGCATACCAGGTTAGAAAAATTGTGAGTAATGAAAAGTTTTAAAATAAAGAAAAATAAATAAAACAAAAACCAAAACAAATTTTATTGTAGAGCAAAAAATCCTAATTAAGTAAATAAATTATAACTCAATAGTGATATGAAAATCCCCAACAACGGCGTCAAAAACTTGATAGCGTTTCAGCAAGTGTACTGAATCGTTGCAAGTAATAATTAAAACGGTAGTACCGAGTGTCGAACTCAAGGATTGCGTTTTATTATTGAATTATATTTGATTACTAAAATTGAACAAAAAATTTCCAAATTGATTGAAATAATGTTTAAAACTAACAAGGGTAATAAAATTGATCCTTTATAATAACAAAAATGTTAGGGATGAGTTTCACTTCGAGTCAAACCTTGGTTTCTAATTTGATCCTAGTTTATGAATTCCTTTATTTAATTATTACCGAATTCTCTTAATTATTCTTGCCCTAATGTCTTAGTGACAGAACCTTTAATTCCAAAGTAACCCCTAATTCCTTAGTGGATTTAAGATTAGAATTAAGCTTTACGGTATAGGAATTCACCTATTAAACTATTGCCTCTACAAATAATTCAATTGGTTTCATAACATGCATCTATCCCTAGACTACAATATCATGAATTTCTCATCTCAAGCATTCGAAAAGTTCACTTCCGTTTCAAAATACGAATCGTAAAATATTTTAAAGTTGATCAAGCAATAAAAAGCATTAAGCACAAAGATGAGAAAAATAATTCAATAAATTTATTCATATTACTATAAATCAAATCAGACAGATAAGGGTTTCATCTTGTTTCACTCATCCCTAACAAACAGGGTTTAGTTAATCATGAAAGAGATAGAAAGGATAGAGATTAGAGAAGCATTACAAGAAAGATTCACTAATGATTCTTGATAAAACTACTTCAATGGTGTTAGAAACAACCATCTCTGAGTTTCTCTACTAGAGCACAAGTCTCCAAACTTCCCAAATGTAAAAAAGATCCATAGAAAGTGAGAAAAACACGTTTTATTGAATTCTAATGCACGCCGCGCACCTTAGGCGCGGGATCTGCGCTCCGAGCGCGCCTGGTTAGAACCAAGATGTGAAAATATTGTGGAAATGCGCCTCTGGCGCGCTTCAAGCGCACAACATCTTCTATCTGACGCTTAGTGCATTTTGCTCCTCTTTGGATTCGGAATTTGGTTCCAGTGTCTTCATGAAAGGTGTAGCTATGGATCTTAGCTTTCATTTGCACTTGGTTTGACTCCAATTAGACATCTACAACTCCAGATATGGATGAAATACTCCACATAGGTCATGCTGATTTCTCACCAAAATTCAGCATTGCAATAAAACAAAGAAACGATGCAAAACTACGAAAAATCTCTACTTAATCAAAGAAATAAGAACATAAGAATTTTATTAAATCCAAGAACTAGAGTCAACAAAATATATCAAATAACTCTTTAAATTAAATAATGATTGAAGATAAATAAGTCTAAAAACAATGAAAAATATGCATATGATGAAGAGTCATCAAAGGTACTTATAGTTCTTGGTTCAAAGATTGGCAAAGATGAGCAGGGAAACAAAGTTGACAACACTAGTTACAAGCAACTGGTTGGGTACCTCCTTTATATGACAGCTACAAGGCCTGGCATGATGTTTGCAATCAGCCTATTAGTAGATATATGAGCAATCCTACACACATTCGTCTACAAGCCTCAAAGAGAACTCTAAGATACCTACAAGGCATTATCAATCTGGGAATCATGTATAAAAAAAGAGGAAATGTTGATTTACTGGGGTACACAGACAATGATTATGTAGGTGACTTTGAAGATAGGAAAAACATCTTTGGTTATGTATTTTTGTTGAGTAGTGGTGTAGTGGCATTATCCTCTAAAAAGAAGCCCATTTTCACTTTGTCAAGCACTGAAGCTGAGTTGGTGGCTTCTGGACCAACAAAATGTCAAGTTGGATAGATGAGAAAAATTCTAAAGGAGCTGGGACAAAATCAATAGGACATCATTACTATATTGTGTGACAATAGTTCCACAATAAAGCTGTCAAAGAATCCTATTCTCCATGGAAGAAGTAAGCAAATCGATGTTAGATATCATTATCTAAAAGAGTTGGTCAAGACAAGCACCATCAACATGACTTACTGTGGCACCAAGGATCAAGTTGTAGACTTACTAACCAAGCCACTGTTGATTGAGAGTTTTTTGAAGCTCAGGGATCAACTTGGAGTATGTGAAGTTCCAAATGTAAACTAATTGATTTGTTTTGTATGCAATTAGTTTACGAGAGGGAATGTTAAGTGTAATTAGCTCAAGTCAAGTTAGTTAGTTACTTAGCATTAGTTACTCTAAGTAATTCAATTTTTCTGTTTTGATTAGTTGAGTTAGTTAAACTTTGTAACTCTAAGTAATTCTCACATGACTATTTAAGTCATTGTGTACTATCAATAAAAATTAAGAGATCATTTTTGCTCTATTCTCCTTATAACACAATATAACCTTTATTTTTTGATAAAATAAATATAAGAAAATAATTTATCTTATTATGTTTGTTGAAGTGTCATAAGTAATACAAATTGAGTTTGTTACAAAAGAATGAATGATCATGTACACATCATTTGGTAATGAATAACTCAGAGTGAGTGAGTCACACACAAGATCAAAATCCTCTGATGTTTATCATCTGCCAACGCTGGAGCAAAGCACAAAACATGTCGAAAAAACAAATTTGATCTATCGTTCACCATCCGCCAACAAAACTAATGCACAAAAAATAAATTGGGACAAACCTTTCAACATTTGGCCTAAGACATAATCTGATCAACTGAATCTTCATCTCATAAGCTCTAAATGGGAAGATATCATCAACAATAGCTTATTTCATATTCAACAAAGTCAACAAAGACAAAAGCAAAGTCATACGAAAATTAAGCTCAATGATCGAAGAATTTCTAAAGAATCAACTCTTTTTTTTTTCCCCCTAAATATTTTTTAAGAAAAGTAAATTTGTCTTTTGAAAATCAATTCTAAAATAATCAAAATGAATAAAAGACTACAAGTATTCACAATTTGATCTAACTTAGAAATGTTTTTCAACAAGAAATGTTTGAATATCTAGGTTGAACTTGTTTATTTCATAAAAAAGTTTCCTTCTTATCTTAAACTATTTAAAAGTTTTATTTTCCTCATTAGTTTTTTTTTTTTTTCTATTAATAACTCATTCGATTAGATAGTTTTCATCCTTGTTGTAAAATCAATCTCATTCAGTTTATATAGTTCACATCCCATGTTTTGTAAACTTAATGATAATGGTAGAAAATTATGCTTTTATGCTAATCCCTTGAACCATTAGTCCATGGCATCAAGATTGATTATTAATTTGCTGGAACAAAGAACATAGGAAAAATTGGTTCAGATGTTAAGGTAAAGAGTTAGGCTGATTGCGTTTAGTATCTTATACTGAAGTAAAGAAACTATTCAAAGGAACTATAACGTAACAAAGAAGCAATCATACAAAACGATCGAAATATCTAATGATGAATCTGACTAGTTTTACTATTAAGAAAAGAATAAAAGAGAAACCAAGCGACTATTCTAAAATAGGAAATCTCTCACAAAGCTCTTGGTCAAGATGTAACACTCAAAAAATCTACTCAAAGAAAAGACTCTCAACTTACTCAGAATTCGTCAAGACTGAGTAGTTAGTTGATGGCTCAGTAAGAGTATTGATGACTAATACATTCATCTAAGGTACATTCAAACACACATCATATAACCGTTGCAGGAGGAGATGTTGTCACTTAAAATGATAGTACTACTATTGGTAAAAAATTAATACTGGAGAAAATTTATATAAACTAACTAATAAAATTTAAGCTAAAATGTACTTTTAGTTCTAAGTTTTAAAATCTGGCGATTTAACCTCTTAGTTTTAAAATAGTTATTTTAACTCTTTAACTTTATTGTCATTTGCAAAAGTTTGACTTCTCTTAATTTTGACTCAATCAATGGTGACGTAAACTTTTTTATTTATTTATTTTTAAGGTTTAATTGCAATTTTAGTCATTTTGTTTTTATTGTTTCACAAAATTGATCCCCTATTTTAAAAGTCGACAATTTTGGTCTTTATCTCTGATTTTTTAAATAAAAAATGATGATATGACATGTTTTAAATAACGTGTCATAAAATACGATAATGTAAAATGATTAACACTCATAAAATCAAAATAAAACACCGTAAAAATTTAACTTTTAACTTCAGAAATTTTTAATATTTGTAATTTAATTAATGGCATATGAATAATTAATGCATCTAGATGGTTCTATATCATAAAATTGTATCTCACGTTATTTAAAATACATAAAATCGTCATTTTTAGGTTCAAAAATGTAAGAGAATAATCAAAATTGTCGATTTTTAAAATAGAGGGACCAATTTCGTGAATTGGTAAAAATAGAGAGATAAAAAATGCAATTAAACCTATTTTTAACAATTACATGAACTTTTTTTAAATGAAATTGTCAGCTCATTTTTTTTAAACAAAATATACAAAATGAAATAGGGGTCAAAATTTCAATATTGTGAAACTTGAAAGCCAAACGTGCATTTTTACCTTTTGAAAAATTATATATTATTGTGATTCTTTATAAAACTTTGTTTTATTGTGATATATATGTTTGAGAAAAAATGTTTACTAAAATATTAGCTTTTAATTTTCCGACCTATATAACACTATTGAAATTTGAACAAGATACCTTAACAAACTGAATTTAAAATCAATAAACTGCTTAAGTATAACAGTGATATATGTCCTACGATTCAAAAGATGTTAGAGAAATTTTGAAGAAAAATATGATTCTTGGTCATCAAACTAATTGAGCGGTTTTGATTATCAATATCACTAGTAACTCCAAACAGTGAATAATCAATATCACCATGCCAACATGGTGACCAAGAATCAACATCTTTTTAAAACTTCTCTAACCTCATTTGAATCATAAGACAAATATCACTATAGTACTTAAGCAGTTTGTTTATTTTAAATTCAATTTGTTAAGGTATCTTGCTTAAATTTCTATAGTGTTATATAGAGGCTGAAAAATTAAAGGCTAATATTAAGTAAACATTTTTTTTTTCTCAAAATTTAATAAACATAGATATCACAATAGAACAAAGATATATAAAGAATTACAATAATTTTAAATTTGCATGAAAGGTAAAAATGCACTTTTGACAATTTTATTTTAGAAGAGTTAAAATAAAAGGGCCAAACTTTTGTAAAAATAGATAAAATTAAAAGGTTAAAATTGCTATTATCAAACTAAAGTGTATTTTAGTCTAAAATTTAATTTGAATTGGTTGGTTGTTCTATATTTTCTCACCATGTTTTCCATAATTATTTTTTGCACGGAAACGTTTTCTACAAATCATAATATCCCTTTATTCTACCTTTTTTTTTTTTAAACAATTATTTTTGAGATTTAATTTATATATATTGTCGGGGTAAAGAGTTGTTACATTTTCAGTCAATCACAACTATTAAATCGTTGAAAATATTTAATTTTTATAAAAATTACATCTAAAGTCATTCCCATAAATGATTATGATGTGTTTATGATGTGTTGATTATATAAATTTTTTTATATAATCAATATATATCAATTAAACTCTTTATTTGTTTAATCTTAATGTGCAAGTTTTAAGGCTTATGATTTATGAAGCATTGTAAGTGCAATAATTGGTCTTTGTTTACTTTAATTACCCGGTTTCAAAAGCAAAAACATATGATTGTTTTCCTGTTCATAACGAATTGTAAAACAAATTCATCAAGCAACCTCTTTGCGAAAAAGGAAAACAAAACAAAAGATTCAAGTCACTTATAAGGAGTTTTTGTGGTTTAATCAATTATGAAGAAAAAATCATTTAATTATATGCAGTTTAGTTTAATTTAGATATCTAAATTATAATCGTAAAAAAAATATATTACTATTATAAAAATATTGTAAAATATTATGTTTGATTCAAAATATAATATATAAAATACTAAAATTTAATATTAAAAAATAACAATCATTGATTATCTTTTAAATATATGAAAATAAAAAATAAAATTTTAAATTAAACTAATAAGTGACTATTAAAAAATGTGTGTATATCGTCTAGGTCAATTCGATTTTAAAAAGTGAATTCGAAATTTGATCTAATCCAAGTAGTTTTCATAAAATAATATAAATATTGTTAATATTCGAGTTTGTAGATTTTCGGACTTTTTTAGATCGGTTTATGATTTTACTTTGAATATAAACACGCATACCACTGTAAATTGAAGTGCTCTCACATAGTTTTTACAGCGCTTTTTGAGCGCTTTAAACACAAGTGCTGTAAAATGTTGTGCTCCCACCTTATGTTACATAGTTTTTAAAGCGCTTTTTGTAAAAACGTTGTAAAATACATGCGCTTTCACATAATTAAATGACCTTTTAGAGCGCTTTTAATACAAGCGCTGTAAAAGGCTTTCACTTTCACATAATTAAAGGACCTATTAGAGCGCATTTTATACAAGCGATGTAAAATCATTCACTTTAAATAAATAAAAACAAATTAAAAACAAATTTAATACGTTGTCCTAACCCTACGAACTCTCATCTCCTCTAATTTGCGAACCCTCCTCTCCTCTACTGTGCTCCCATCTACAAATCGAATACGTTGCTCCTCATTTAAAACAAATTGAGTTTGTAGTGAAGAATGCAAAAGATCCAAATAGAGTCGTTTGTCCTTGTTTAAAATGTTGTTTTGGAAAACGAGTTAGAGCAGATGAACTGGAAGGACATTTAGTATGGTATGGAATTGATCAAAGCTATACATGTTGGATAAGACATGGTGAGAAAATAAATGGAAACACCAACACAGATACATATGCTTCAACTGATTTCGACACAGATACATATGAGCTGGACCGAGTTGAGGAGATTGCAAAAGCAGTTGAAGAAGATCTTCAGGATTGTCCTAAAATGTTTGAGAACTTGTTGAGTGATGCAGAGAAACCATTATATAATGGTTGAACTAAATTCACAACACTGTCGGCGATATTAAAGTTGTACAACTTAAAAGCGAGTAATAGATGGTTTGATAAAAGCTTCACAGAATTACTAACACTCTTAAAAAATATGTTGTCAGATGATAATGAACATCCCTGTCGAACCTACGAGGCTAAACGAATTTTGTGCTCTATTGGTATGAGTTACGAAAGGACTCATGCATGTCCTAACGATTGCATTTTATTTCGAAACGAATATGAATTACTAAAGGCGTGTCTGAAATGCAATGTCTCTCAATATAAGAAGAAATAATCTACTCCAGCAAAAGTCGTGTGGTATTTTCCTATAATACAAAGTTTTAGGCACATGTATTGCAGTGAAGAAGATTCAAAACACTTGACATGGCATGCAGATGAAAGAATTAGAGATGGAAAGTTTTGCACCCTGCAGATTCTCCACAATGGGCAAAAATTGATCACGAGTATCCTGAATTTGGGATAGAGTCAAGAAATCTACGACTTGCACTTTCTACTGATGGAATGAATCCACATGGTCTTCAAAGCATCTCACACAGCACGTGGCCTGTGATTTTGTTGATTTATAACCTACCTCCGTGGTTATGTATGAAGCGTAAGTTTATTATATTGTCTCTGTTAACTTCTGGACCCAAACAACCTGGGAATGATATAGACGTATAGTTGGCTCCTTTAATTGAAGATTTAAAAATTATGTGGGAGACAAGTGTGGAAGTTTATGATGATTATAAGAAAGAATCTTTCAATTTGAGGGCTATGTTGTTCGACACAATTAATGATTTTCTAGCATATGATAATTTATCAGGATATAACATTAAAGGTCAGTGTGCATGTCCTATATGTAAAGAGAGTACAAATTGGATGCGGTTGAAACATTGTAAGAATAATGTATTTCTTGGACATCATAGATTTTTACCTTATAGTCATCAGTATCGTGGGTGGAGAAATGCATTCAATGGAAAATCAGAGGAAGATAGAGCTCCTGTAGCACCGACTGGATATCAAATACTTGAAAAAGTACAAGGTTTGACCAATAAGTTTGGCAAACCTTTTGCGGGAGAGCTGGTCAAAACTGGGTGGAAGAAAAAGTCAATTTTCTTTGAATTGCCATTTTGGAAGTCATTGTATGTAAGACATTTTCTCAATGTGATGCATATTGAGAAAAATGTATTTGATAGTGTTTTTGTTACGTTACTCAATGTACCAGGAAAGTCTAAGGATGGCATCAATGCAAGATTGGACTTAGTCGATATGGGAATAAGAAATGAATTGGGTCCCATAAAGAAAGGAAATCGCACATATCTACCTCCAGCCGCTCATACTCTATCTAGAAAGGAAAAAATTGTTTTGTGTAAATTTCTACACGAAGTTAAAGTTCCAGAAGGATACTCTTCAAACATTAAAACTTTAGTTTGTATGAAAGACATCAAGTTAAAAGGTTTGAAGACCCATGATTGTCATATTCTAATGGAGCATTTGCTACCAATAGGTATATGTTCAATTTTACCTGTTAAAGTTCGCCGAGTCATAACTAAATTATGTTTATTCTTCAGGGAAATTTGTAGTAAAGTGATTGATCCTCAGAAATTACCGACATTGCAGAGGGAAATTGTAGTTACTTTGTGTGAGCTTGAAATGTACTTCCCACCCTCATTTTTTGATATAATGGTTCACCTTACTGTTTATCTTGTTAAGGAGACACAACTTTATGGGCCAGATTATATGAGATGAATGTATCTGATAGAACGATATATGAAAATATTAAAAGGGTGCGTAAAGAGTAGAAGTCGACCAGAAGGTTGTATTGCTGAATGGTACATTTTCGAAGAAGTTGCTAAATTTTGTACTAAATATCTGTCCAATGTTGAATCCATATGGCTTCCCATGTTGAAAGAGACTAATGACTATATCATGGACAGAATGGGAGCAGGCACAATTGTATGTTCTACACAATGATGATGAGGTTCAACCGTATGTTACAATACACATGGATCAGTTATCTAGTTTGAACATGAATATGAATCAAAATTGGATAGCTCGAGAGCACAATCGAAGTTTCATAACATGCTTAAAAAATCACATAAAGTCAAAGTTTGATGTAGACCCCGAATCAATTTCACAAAGATTGAGGTGGCTGGCAAATGGTCCGAGTTTACATGTCTTTTCTTACACCGGTTATGTAATTAACGGCTACACATTTATACCAAAGAAAAAGATGATCAAACCGCTATGGAAAATAGCGGAGTCACTCTCGTAGCTGAAGCGATGCATATCTCAAGTGCAAAAGACAACAACCCAATATATGCAAATCTATCACATTTTTGGGTTATCGAGCGCATATGGGAGCTAGACTACACAATGTTTCGTGTTCCCATATTTGGTTGCAAGTGGGTCGATAATAATAATGGGGTTTAGATTGATGAGTCAGGGTTCCTGCTTGTCGATTTTAATAGGGTGAGATACAAAGATGAGCCTTTTATTTTAGCGTCGCAAGATAAATAAGTGTTTTATGTTACTGATCCTGCTGATGATAAATGGTTCGTTGTCCTATCGACCAATAAAATAAGTGATGATAACAATAATGATGAAGATGTTGGTAATGATCTTTTCTTTGCAACATCACAACCACATGAATTTGATTCAACTGATGATGGTTTATATCTTAGAGATGATCATGATGAGGGAATTTGGATTAATCCATCGTTTCGTATCATTAAGGGACAAACAATTGTGAATCCCACCAGGAAAAGAAGAAGGACATCTTAATGTGTTTAATTGTTTTTTAAGACATGTAATCTGAACTGAGTTCATGTAATTTAATTGTTTGACCTGCCACAATTGAGCATTTTGGTATTTAGCTTGAACTGTACATATTTGATTTTCTGCTTATAGTGAATTCTGCTTATATTGAACTTGAAAAAGCTTTGTTTGGTACTGGGAATTTTTCTTGAACTTGAACTGATAAGTGACACAGCCTTTCGACATGGTGCTGGGAATTAAAACATTACTTGGAAAAGGAAGTCAAACAACCCTTGGAAGAAAAAATTATTATTTGGAAGAAAAAAAATAATTAAACACAATTTGGAAGAAAAAATAATTTAAATAATTTGTAAGAAAAAAATTATTATTTGGAAGAAAAAATAATTTAACTAATTATTTGGAAGAAAACAAAATTATTTGGAATTTTTCTAGAACTTAACTGATCATCCTAAAATAAGGAAGTCACACAGCCTTTGGACATAATAAAACACAGAGCTTTAAGAGGTCTTTTAAAGCGCTTTTAGGAAAGACGCTGTAAAAGGCTTTTAAAAAAAATAAAATAAGGTGGTCTTTTAAAGCGCTTGTTACATAAGCGTTGTAAAAGGGTCACATAGCGTTTGCATATAATAAAACAAAGAAGCCTTTTATATATAAAACCCTATTACAGCGCTCTTTTGCAAAAGCCCTGTAAAAGGCTTTTAAAAAAATAAAATTAGGAGGTCTTTTAAAGCGCTCTCTGCATAAGTGCTGTAAAAGGGTCACATAGCGTTTGCATATAATAAAACAAACAAGCCTTTTATATATAAAACCCTATTACAACGATCTTTTGTAAAAGCGTTGTAAAAGGATTTTGAAAAAATAAAATAAGATGGTCTTTTAAAGCGCTTATGCAGAAGCACTGTAAAAGGGTCACATAGCAATTGCATATAATAAAATAAAGAAACCCTGTAAAGCATTTTGTATAAAAGAGCTGTAAAAGGCTTTTCAAAAAATAAAATAAGGAGATCTTTTACAACGCTTTTTCACAAGCGCTTTAAAAGGCTTCTAAAAAAGCGCTGTAGTAGGCTTTTAAAAAATAAAATAATGAGGTCTTTTACAGCACTTTTTCAAAAAAACGTTGTAATAGGGTTTTATATATAACAGTAACCGCTTCAGTTTCTTCTTCATTACGTAAACTTCATACGCTTGTTTAAGTTACCTCTTCATTCTCCTTCTCATTGCGAACCTTACGAACCCTACGCTTGTTTCGTCCTCATTACTAACCCTCATTACGTAAACTTCATACACTTGTTTCCACCTCATCTTCATTCTCCTTCTCATTGCGAACCATACATTTTTTACTAACCCTCATTACGTATTTCTGCGAACCCCGTAACCCTACGCTCGTTTCCTCTTCGTTCGTATTTCTGCGCTGTTCTTGTTCTTCTTTGTTAATAACCGAACCCTACGAATCCGTAACCCTAACTATTTCTTTGAACTTGTTGAAGTTATACTGAACTGCATGTTGAACTTGTTGTAGATAAATGGATACCAACAAGGAGTTAGATTGTCAAAATGAATAATATACTTCAAAATGGATACCAACATATTCATTGTCAAACGTAGTGCAACCATAATGCAAAATGTCATTAAAGCAAGAAGTACTGGACAAAAATTTGAGGTATACTATACTTCAAAATGTCATACTATAACTTTGTTTGCTGTGTATTTTTTTATCTTTTTTGAAAAAATGTGAGGTATACTTTGTTTGCTGTTTATAATTTGAGGTACTTACTATATGAGTTTATTAGGTGGGATGGAATGAGAGTGGTCAGCCGATTGACCCCAATAGTTCAATGTTTGTAAGTTATATTGGGGCTGTTGTTCGTCAGAATATCCTCATCACAATAGATGATTGGAGAGATAAGGCGTTGAAGGATGCAAAAGATGTATTGTGGGCTAATATACAAGTAACTTTTTTACTCCACTTTTTTACTTATAACTTTTTATAGACTACTTTGAAGTACTTTACTCAAACTATATCTTTATTTAGTTTGCAGACAGTTTTTGATGTTGACGAGGTGAGAAAGAGTTACGTGCTGAGAGTTGTCGGGAAAATACACTGGGGTTTTAGATCTCACCTCTCAAACTTCTATCTAAGAGACAGTGATGGAAATATGAATGCGGAAACTCCAAAAATATATAAACATTATATATCAAATGAGGAATGGAGCGCATTTGTAGCAAAACGTTCGGACCCCGCGTTTCTTGTAAGTGATTAATTTATTAACATTTGTGTTTTATTATTCATATTCATAGCGTATTTTAAATTTTTACAAGATTGTTATTTTTTTTATATAGAATATTAGTAAAGAAAATCACGAGAGGGCAAAAAATCTGACCCACCCATACAAGAAATCTCGTATAGGATATGCACGTCTAGAGCAAAAACTTGTAAGTAATTAAACATCACTTTTATATAATGTGATACATTATAAACTATACTTTCTAACTAATATTTTGTTTATGATCTTAACGAATAGCTACAAGACACTCAATCCGATCAACCGTTGGGTCGTCACATCTTGTGGAAGGAAGCTCGCGTAAATAAAGATGGTGTTGTTGATAACCAAAATGTTCAAAAAGTAATAGAACTTTGTGTAAGTATATTTATCACTTTAATATTTTTTAATATTGTATTTTAAAAATGATATTGAACTTATCTTTTTAATCCTACGTGTATTTTAGGCGAATCTCGAACAAAGTTTAGAAAATCAAGAGGACAACAAAGCTAGTTGTATGGACATACTAGGTAAAGTATTTAATGTTCCTGAATATTCCGACCGCGTGAGTGAGAAAGGATTTGGCGTAGCTCCTAGAAGTTATTTTTCACAAGAGAAGCGCCAAAATCCATCTAATGAGGAAGTATTAGAGAAGCTCCAATTCCTATCAGAGCAAGTGGCACTCTTGGTGAAGAATAAAGACAAGCAACTTCCGGATCAACTCCAAAGTGAAATTCAAATGAAGAGTGAAAACGCGAGTTGCAACATTGGTCTCCAAAGTCTTCTCGAGGTAATTAATTACTTAATAAAAATAAGAAATTCATTCAACCTAATTGTTGTTAAATACTTATGTATTAACCATTGATTTAGGATGTCACTCCTTGCGTGTTGTACTTATCCTCCCCTACTCATCGCAAGGTCGGAAAAGGAACATTGTAAAATACTTTGGGAGAAGTATTGCACAACACACCGATCTCTGCGGGCCATGTCAAAGTATCACCAATTATTGCTTTGGAACAAAATGCACCACTGCCTATACCGGACAACGATGCAGATATGAAGTATTTCGGCAAAGCAATTGATAGTTATGTGGCATGGCCCAAACATCTTGTTGCCCTTGATAAGGTGTGTTTAATTAATTGAAATGTATGTTTAATTGATATGTATATTTAATTGCTGATTTTTTGAATTGTTGATGTTTTTCCGCTGTTAACTTTAATTTCATATTTATTTAGATTCAAACAAAGTCAAAAGGGAATGATAAGAAGATTCCCAGAAACAATTCAGTCACATCGCCGGAAAAAGTTTGTCACATTTATTCTGTAAGGTTTGTCATTTTTTCAGATTCAATAAACTAACAAACTGATTAACCTCATTTTTTTCATATTCAATCCAATAAACCAGCCACATAGCAAGCCAACAAGCTAGCTGCCGCACCAGAACTGGATGTTCGTGGTAAAAATAAAGTCGGCAAACTTCAAAAATTGGAGGGTAATAAAGCTAGCAAACTGCAAAAGCTGGAGGCTAATAAAGCGGCCAAAGTTGCTGCTCAAAATTTGGATCGGGGAAAATCAGTTGTTGCTCCTGCTCCTAAAATAAGTCAGCCACGCCTTGCTCGATATGGGTCGTGTCTTGACATACAAGCAAAAACAAATATGGGCAGCAACAACGATTCACGAATAATAAGCATGGATAAAGCTATATTCGAAGATGAGTATGAAGAATTTCTAGAAAAAGAGCTCATATACGAACTTCTCAACCATAAGGAGCTGAGTGCTACTGTCATCTGCTTATACATTAGGTAAAAATTACTTTTAATTGAATTTATTGGTAAGTAATTTAATTTATTGGTAATTAATCTAATTTGAAATTCTCATTGAAGGTTTTTGTATGAGAAAATCGTGTGCACGCGTAGATTGTCAAATAGATTTTCATTCTTGTCTCCGCATAAGATTTCGATACTTAAACACGTTGTAGATATCCTACTAGGAAATAAAGAGAAGGATAAGTTGTTCCTTGCACCATATAATTCAGGGTATGTAATTATATATTCTTTATTTATATCTTTTTTTAATTTATGAGATCTTAATTTATTAGTTGTGTAAACCAAATTTTTGTTGTTGTAGGGCACATAGGGTGCTATTTGCAATCAATGCGACCACTGAAGTTATATACTCTTTAGATCCCTTGCACGACCATTACAACAATCACTCCGATATAAATACTATGTTCGAGACGTAAGTAATATTCATTTATTTCTTATATATATATATATATATATATATATATATAAATAATGTGTTTGTTAATGCTATAATAATCACATTTATTTATTCGATAGTGCTTTACAAGTTTTTCGAGCTCAAAGAGGTGCTACACTGTCGAAGCAAAAGTCAAATAACATCACAAGGATTCCAATAAAGGATTGAAATATATGCCTTTAAAATTTTATTTACAATCAATACACAAATATTTATTGACTTATATGTTTTAGTTTATAGTGCCCTCGTCAAACTAACAACATCGACTGTGGGTACTATGTATTGCGATTCATGAAGGAGATTGTTGATAAGAATCAAACTATAATCCCAGAAACGGTACGGTATTTTCATTATTTGATTTTTATATATAAACTATGTATATATTTGATTCTAACTTATTTATGTTCAATTTTTATATCGCACAGTACTTTGACAATTCCAGTCCAACATACTCTGAAAGAGATCTAATTGAAATAAAGGAAGACTGGCATCAGTATGTGATTGAAATGAAGATTATTTGATTTGCTGGGAAATGGCATGCTGCAAGGGATAGTTATATGCTGCAAATGGTAGTTCTGTTCTGAAATGTACTTCTGATAATTATATGTATATGAATATGTAGTTATATGAATAGGGCACATTTGAAAAGCTGTGAATATGTAGTATATATGTGAATAAGTATATCAATCTGTATTCTAATATGTTGTAATTTGTTCTGTGCTGTTATGTAATTTGTTGTAAACTTATTGTGTAAATATGTATAGTTATAAAGTTAATTTGATTGTGAAATGATTGTGTGAACTAATTGTGAGAACTGATTGTAAACTGATTCTGGATGAAAATGATTTTGGAAAAAAAATTAAAAGACATCGCTTTCTAAAAAAATGCCATAAAAAACTAAAAAACGCTTTTTAATAAGACTAAAATAAGAAGAAAAAAAAACACATTTTACAGCGCTTTCTCAAAAAAGCACTGTAAAACATGCATTAGAATGCACCTACTACTAGGGATGACAATAAAATCCGCACACGTGGGTACCCACCCGAACCCGCTTGATTTGGGAGGGGAAAACCCGCTCTAATTGGGTGCGGGTGCAGGTGCGGATTTTCCCCGAAATTAAAATTCGGGGGCGGGGACGGGTTTGGGGGTGGTGATATCCACCCCGCACCCGCACCCGAATCCGCCCCGCAAGTAATATTATTGCAATTTTTAAATTTTATATACATACATATATATATATATATTTAATATACTTAATATTTTTTAAAATATTAAAAATTATAATATTATCTCTATAGAAAATATTTTTTAATTTAATTATTGTCTAATAATAATTATTTTATTATATGAATTATAATAGATATGATCTTTAAATTTATAATTATATATATATATATATATATATATATATATATATATATATATATATATATATATATATATATATATGTGTGGGTGCGGGTGTGGGCGGGGAAACCCGAGACCCGTTGCGGACGGGGATGTGCGCTTAAATTTTACACCCGCTATGAAACGGGTGCGGGTGCGGGTTTTCCCCGATTAGCCGGGTGCGGGGGTGGAAGAGGCGAAATCCGTCCCCGCCCCGCCCCGTTGCCATGCCTACCTACTACAGCGTTGTTTTGCAAAAGTGCTGTAATAGGTGCATAATAATGCATCTATTGAAAATACTTATTACAACGCTTGTTCAAAAAAACGCTGTAAAATGTGCATAATAATGCATCTATTGAATGCGCTTACTACAACGCTTTTTAGCAAAAGCGCTGTAATAGGTGCATAATAATGCATCTATTAAAAATAACTATTACAACGTTTTTTTTTTTGAAAAAGCATTATAATAGGTGCATGCATAATGCATCTATTGAATGCACCTACTAGAGCGCTTGTTTGCAAAAGCGCTCTAATAGGTGCATGCATAATAAGCTCTATTGCAGGGATTGAAAAAACGCTATTGTAGGGATTTACAACGCTTTTTCAAAAAAGCGTTGTACAACTAGTATAACAAGTGCACAATATATCCACCTATTTTACAGCGTTTTTTTATTTTAAAAAGCGCTTTTGTATCTTTTTGCATCGCTAGATACTACAACATTTATTTTTTTGAAAAAAACGCTGTAAATGGCTTAAAAAACGCTATAAAAAGCGTTTTTACGCGTAGTATATGCATAAAGTAGTACTAACTCAATTGACAAATGTCAATATTGTTAGGTTCAACATATTGTTCCAAATTCAAAACAAAGATCACATACTGGTGTGTGAATTTATGGTAATATATGTTATCTTTTTTATTCGGACAAAAGAAAATTATACACAGAAATATAGTATATTTTCCTGGGTATTTTTATTCCAATGTTTCTAGAGCCCGAATAAAAACTAGCCTTTATCTTTTTATCTTGTTTTTTTTTTTTTTGGCTTTCTTGCTTTAGTATAAGAAACACCAATTTCTTTGTTTTGTTGTGTAATGATAAAAATGACAGTTCGACTATATGTGTGTTGCTGATTGCATTACGAGTCACATGTGCTTCCCACGATGCAGACATGGGAGGCCCCTCTTTTAAAGATAGCTTTGAAATTTTATACCTAATTATTACAATAGTTCAAACCTTAAATAGGAAAATATCTTCTTTTTCCCCTATATTTCTTTCATCTCTTTAATCTCCTTTTTTCATTTATTTTTTAATTTTAGAATACTTGTTTCCTTTTTAAATTTTGGGTTTATTTGTTACAGCTTATTTTTATAGATATTTAATTTAGAAAAGAATTATTTGAAAGAAAAATTAGAATATGAAATAATAAATTTCTTTAATATAGAAGTTGTCTTGAATATTGTCTTAAAATTATTTTTGATAGATGGGTTTAGTTTTTAGAAAAAGTAATTTTATTGAAAAAAATCTCTAATTTCATCTCTAAAAAAATGTCTAATTTATTGAATATAAAATATTCTTTTTTATGATAACGTAACCTTAATTTTGTCTTTACGCACTTTAACACTAATGCGTTATATATTCTGTCTTTTTCAAGAGTTAAAACATGTTTTGGTATGAAATGGCATAAAACTACTTCATGAAGTGTTTCATGACCTGAAGCAATATTGGAAGGTAAAATCTTTCTATTAGTCATGGGAGTTTCCATGATACATTTTAAAATTGAAGTGTTTTAATGCATTTGTTTTCTAAATCAATAAATTGATAAATTTTTTTTATAAATTAAAGAATTATTTGTCAACTTTTTATTTTAGAAAAGATCATTTTACAAAAAAAATATCATGTCATTGTTTATAAATATATACTAATTTTTTACATTTTATTGTAATAAATATTCAAAATTCACTATTATGTGTAAGAAAAATTCAAAAATAAATAAATTTTATTTATCTGACATTTTTGGTAAATATTATTTAGTTATTATAATTTTTTAAATAATAAAAAGTAAATTATTTAAAAATAATTATTTACCTATTAATTTAAACAACAAATATATACCACTATATGTCTAATTGATGCATGTAACGTAATATTTTAATATTACATCCACTTTGTTGACAAAACCTTCACGAGTCATTTTTGTAACCTTTTTATTTCCAAGATAATCTACCAAAAATGTTTGAAACTCTACGTTTATTCGGCTACTAAAAATAGAAGAAAGAAGCATCGAACATGTGAAGAAGTTGAATATGCTTTGTCGATATTCCTTAATGAGAGAAATTGAAAATGGGTGAATAATTTCTTTGTTAGCCTAATTATGTAAATGAATTTCATGTAGTAGTTACCAAAATTTCCCTTTGATTAACAATGATTCACATTTGTAAAGTGGAACAAATAATTTCCCTTTTGGCATCTTCACACATCACACTTTAAGAAGCATCTTGGGCAAATATAATTTTAGAAACAATTTTTTTTTTAAAAAAATCCGATGAGTATTACTCAAACGAAATGTCTTACAAAAGAACGACACTAAAGAAAAAGTAACAAAAATGCCACAAATTAATCACACCACACAACCACACCAACCCCAAACTACAACATGAACAAATTAATAACCAAAAGATAACACCAAAACAAACCACAGTCATTTTAATCAAGGCCACTACCAACAATACCCAAACATCTTAGTGGGTTAATCTACCATTGATGAAGTTTAAAATTGAAATCTATGACATGAAACTTTAACTAATTTCATGAGCAATTCTTTCATTTTTACGTGAGTACGTTTTATTTAGGGTTGTAAAAGAATGAATTGAGTAAAGTTATTTTTTTACTCGGAATTGCATTAAGTTATATGTTTATAGTGTTATGGATAGAATACAATAATTTTTTAATTCATTATGATCTATTAAAAAATCATGTATAAAATCTATTAAATATAATTTATTAATTTCTTTAAAATCTATAAAAAAAATTATATTAAAAATCAATTATCCATGATCTGTTTAATAAAATTCATTGAATCCATTTGCTAACAAAGTTTTCATAGGTGGTTATCAAATCTATCCCAAAAAAAACTTAAACACATTTTTTTGGATCTTAAAATAGATGGTAAATTTTAACCTAACAATATCAGCATTTGTCGGTTGAGTTAGGACTTAAGGACTACTTAAACACACTTTTAGTCATCTTATTTTGCTTAAAACTAATTTAGTTCTCTTATTTTAAAATCGGATGTTTAGTCCTCTTGTAGTACAATTTGTGGGATTTTGTTGATTCCATCCATTTTCATACTTGCTCATTAATGATATTGAAGTAAAAGTGATGAAGCACAATTGATTTGGATAAAATAAAATTGTGATTAACATTCTTCTTTTTTCTTTCACAATCTTTACTAATGTAGTTACTAAAAAAGGCATGGAGTTTTGTTGAATAAAAATTAATAAAATGATTATTAATTAATGACATGCATTCAATTTTATCTAATGCAGTTGTTTCACACCACTATCACGTTATTAATGAGTATGCAATATTATAAAAACAAAACCTCAGAAGTTGTAAAATGGAGGACCAAGTACCTGATTTTAGAAATAGTAAAATTAAATGTTAATTTCAAACAAAGTAAAGAGACCAAAAGTATACTTAAGTAAAAAATAAATAAAAAATTACTATGTCACTATTATGGCCCCAGATTGCTAGCTAGAACCCAATTGAAAATTGAGTCATTAGCGACCACGATAGATTCCAAAGAGCCATCGAGACCTAAGATCAAAATCATTGCAACCATGTGTTGGGTAAAAACAACACATATAAATTTAAATAACACAATCAAAACACAAGAAAATAACGTGAAAATTCCAAAACTAAAGAAAAACCACAATCAAAGCATTATACTATGTGAATATTGTTACAGCACGTATAATTGTCTCAAACATCTTGCAGCCCCAATACAACCACATTCTCCGAAGAAAATATCCAACTACCCTTGCCAAAATCTAAAATAAGGAAGAAATAAAAAAGTCAAATATAAATTTAAAGTATTTCCGACCGGTGATAAAATGAAAAACTAGAATTATATATATATAACTATGACCTTTCTCTTACCGTACTAAACCAAACAATATGAGACTATTTCAACATATAAAATTCTAATCATCTCTAAAACCCTGCTCAGATTAGCAATGAATATCATTTGGATCGTAGGCATTGTGACCCTTCCCATCCCTATTTTGATCCTTGGTTGTCTTAACTAATGCTTCAAGCCACTAAAGCTAGGGAAAGTAACAACCAAGACCAAGAAGACAATTCCAAGACACAACCGGTTGGCATCAAGACCTAAATCCTAGGAGGAAAGGCCCACTCGTACTGAGGTTGGGCTTTGGAGGCGACATACACATGATTGACATGAGTTGCTAGTATAACATGTAAAAAAATAGTAACACTAATTTTTAAAAATGACAAATAAATCTAAAATCATAAAACCTAATTGTTTAACCCTTCATCTCCGGTCTCCGTAGAAGCTTCAACCTTCATCCCCAACTCAGTTTCCTGCTCCAGTCCTCCATTTTATTCTATTATCCCATTCACTCTCTCCATTTTGTTGTTGTTCTAAGTTGAAGAACCCATATTCAAAGGAAGTGATGATGTGAAAAGGTTTGCTTCATGTTAAAATAATAAGAGTGGGGCTATTTTTGTTGTTAAGTGGGATGGGAAAAGAGTAGGATTGAATTGAAACTACAACTTCATGTGGCAGCTGGAAATTGCTTGTGATGATGGTGGCGGAAGGGTGATGAAGATGTTGGTGTTTAATTGATATATTAAAGAGCTTTATTTTAATTAAGAATACAAAATTAATATAATTAATGAGTCACTTGACACGTGGCAGCCATGTCGATGCCAAATCATTAAAAAAGATCCACATGGACTACCACACCACCATTTATTTAGATATTTAAGAGCAAGGACTATTTGTGCAAATGGCTAGAAACTATGAGGACTGAAAAACCAATAAAAGTTAAGTAGGGATTAAACTAATAAAGTCTTAATTTTATTGAGACCAAAAATATATTTTCTTTTTGCTATCTAAAATATCCTTATTAATAGTTGTTAGTGAACTAGTTAGATGAGTTTAGAGGCATAAGAGTGAGCGCGAATGAGAAGAGAGAATAAGGACATGGGGTGGCAATCGAAACCCTAATTAGCCATGACCACCATGTGCGTGATCACTGTGACCACCTAAGCATCAAGAGACTAGGAGGAGAGAAAAATGCATGCAACTACCAAAACAGCACTACCAAAATGCATGCAACTCACCAGCCATGGCCACCATGTTCGCATTCATAGAGAGGTTGGGTAACGGTAGGGGGAGCAAAATAGTGGTGAGGAAGATAAAGGTTGGATTGCCGTGAGTCCAAGGAGAAGGAAATGGCAACAAACTGTTCCAGGTGGACGTCAAATAGTAGTTCAGAATAGGTTAGCTATGAGGAAGGATGTTTTTGGTTTCAATGATGCTTCGACGACACAAGGATTTCGACAGCGGTTGGTAGGTCTTCATTCGCCAAATATAGATTATTTTTACTTCACTAACATACATGAGTATGCAATACACAAGGATTTGGCTCACGGGTTTGGTGTGAGTGGGAGATTGCAAGACGTTTATGTTGCGGAGCACCGAAACAAATGTGACGAGGTCTTCAGCTTCTTTAGGTTTGCTAATGTGATTGATATCGAGAAAATGGAGAGTGCACTAAGAAATTTTTGGATTAGTTCTTTCAAAATGTGAGCGAGGTTAGCGAGGTTTGATAAAAAAAAAAGACGTGTGAACGAGGAGAATGAGAAGAGGTGTATCGAAACAGTTAAGGAAGTTATCATGACAGTAATGGGTACTGGATGCTGCAAGTGTCATACGCAGACATGGTTAAGGATTCAACAGAGAACAAACAAGAAGTGGAATTGAATGGCTTGGTGTACATAGTCACATGGAATCGTTTTCCATTCAACAAAGGTGATGAATGTCGGATTATTCACAATTAAAGCTTTTCCCTTGGAAGGGAGAAAAGTATTTTTGAAAGCGCTAGAGAGGAATGAGTTAACAATGATTGTTGATGATTTGAAGTCAATATTAAAGTTATGGTTTGAATTGGTTGATAGTTGGTCACCTAGCATTGTGAAGGGAGATATAGTAACATGGGCAAAAGTTTGGGGAATACATATTCATGAATGGAATGAGAAGTATTTTAAGATGCTTGTAGGTAATGTATACTTTCAAAGAGATGAAATTACGGTGATGATCAACTATGATGTCTTTCATATATGTCTGGAAGAGGAAACTTTTTCTCCACATGAGAGTGATTTTCAAATTCAATAGTGCATATGTAGCGATGAAGAAGACTCAAAGTTTAGCTTTTGCCCTGACTCTTTACAAGAATATGAGGAAGATTATGTTCTCAATCTGAAGAATATGAATACTCTTTTAAATGAACTTATGAGGTTGTCGTAGGAAGAGAAAGCAATAGTGAGAATTTTATGTCGAACATGAGAAAAGTAGGAACTTTGGGTAGAGAGCAGCAAGAGCGTGGGTATGAGTTAGATTTTTTCCTTTTGAAGAAGTTTGGTTTGGGAAGGAGTAACAATGTTCGGCTATCGATCCCGTTTGACAGGAGCAAGGAAAAAAAGAGAGGAACTTTGTAGTTTTGAGGAGTGCAACTTTACATAGAAAGTGGATTTCATTGGTAATTGATGACTCTTCATCATATGAATATTTTTCATTGTTTTTAGTCTTATTTATCTTTTATTCATTAGTTAATTTAAGAAGTTATTTGATATATTTTGTTAATTTTATTTCTTAGATTTAATAAAATGTTTATGTTCTTATTTCCTTGATTAAGTAGAGATTTTTTAGAGTTTTGCGTTGTTACTTTGTTTAAGTGCAGTGCTGAATTTTGGCGAGAAATCAACATTACCCATGTTGAGTATTTCAACAATATCTAGAGTTGTAGATGTTCAATTGGATTCAAACCACGTGCAAATGAAAGCTAAGATCCATAGCTACAACTTTCATGGAGACACCGGAACCAAATTAAGGCTCGAAAGAGGAGAAAAATGCAGTATACGTCAGTCAGCATATGATGTGCGGCTGAAGCGCAACAGCCGCGCCTGAGGCGCATTTCATGCCATTCAGCACTGCCAGCGCGCGCCTGAATCGCGTTTTCTGCGCCTGAAGCGCGTTTTCTGTGCCTAGAGCGCGTGGACTCGATAGGATGGATTAAAAACACATTTTTTTCACTTTCTAGGGATCTTTTTTGGCTATTGGGAAGTGGTGAGACTTGTGCCCTTGCAGAGAAACTCAAAGATGGCCGTTTCTAACATCATTAGAGTAGTTTTATCAAGAATCATTAATGAATCTTTCTTGTAATTCTTCCCTAATCTCTATCTTTTTTTATCTCTGTCATGAGTAACTAAATTCTATTTGTTAGGGATGAGTGTAACAAGATGAAACCCTTATTTTTCTAATTTGATTTCTAGGTTATATGAATGAGTTTATTGAATTATTTTTCTCATCTCTGTGCTTAATGCTTTTTATTGCTTGATCAACATTAAAATGTTCTACGATTTGTATTTTGAAACAGAAGTGGACTTTACGAATGCTTGAGATGAGAAATTCATGAATTTGTAGTCTAGGAATAGATGGAGGTCATGAAACCAATTAAATTAGTTGCAAAGGCAATAGTTTAATAAGAGAACTAGAATATAACCCCCACGTTGCGCGGGTGTAAAAGATTTCAATCTGATCGGAAAAAAGATTTCAAATTTGTAAATTTCTTAGTATATAAGAATAGTAGTTGTATAACAAAAGAATAAATGGAATAGAAACAATTGAAAAGTTTATAATAAAATGAGTGATTTTCATTCTAAATAATATGATTAAAAAAAGATGAGTTAGTGTTTGTATACACAATTAAAAAGATTTAAATAAAATGAGTGATTTTGACTCTAAAAATATTATTAAAAAAAGATGAGTGATTGTTTGTATTCATTTTGTTTTATTTTAAACATTCAATCATTATAGAATATTTTCTTCCAATAAAAAATAGAATACATATTTTGCAATCATTTATTTGAGATATATTTGTAAGAATTAGTTTTTATATGATTATTATTTTTATTTTTATTTTTATTTTTATTTTTATCTTGAGCACTATTATTTCTTTATTCTTTTTTTGACTAATTGAACGAAATATTATTTATGATATTTTATGTTTCATATCTCATTTTCACTTAAACTTTCGATGACTAATTCTTATATAGAGGTGTTATGTCACGTATTTCTTTCAAAAATATTTTGATTTAATTATTCTTTTTGGAGACCGTATATAATGAATAAGCTCAAAGTATTATTTTTTACGACAAAAACACGAAATAGTGTTGGGAATGATAAGAAATCACTACTTGATTTTGATTATTTTTAGCGTTAATTGAAACTATGCTCTAATTTATACTTCATCCAATCTATAAGTTTTATATATTACTTTGAAAATACTTAATGTATAATTTAACATTTTTATTTTTAAAAAAAATTTCTTTGTTGGTTTTTTTTGCAAATGTTTGCTAATTTAAATGTTTGTGTTTTAATATTTTTAATTTAAACTTCATTGGATTGTTTGTGCATAAGTTTGATTATTGATTTTTCAAGTGATTATTGTGTTTTTATATATTTTGTGGTAATTTATGGTTGCTACATTTTAATTAATAAAATTTTGCAATCATTGATTTGAGATATATTTGTAAGCAT
>JBBPBP010000003.1:35430753-35461483 GCA_037974735.1 Cicer chorassanicum | reverse complement strand
TTATTTTTTTAAAAATATTCTTTGTTGGTTTTTTTGTAAAGGTTTGCTAATTTAAATGCAAATGTTTTAATATTTTTTATTTATTTTAATTTAAACTTCATTGGATTGTTTGTGCATAAGTTTGATTATTGATTTTTCATGTTATTATTGTGTTTTTATATATTTTGTGGTGATTTATGGTTGTTACATTTTAATTAATAAAATGTAATTTAAATATTGTGATGTATTTATATGCAATGAATGAAAAAAGTAATTAACAATTATATCAAGTTTGTAATGGGAGTTATATTTTTATTGTTGTTTTTTAGGTATAGAGATATAAACAAAGAATTAGTAGAATGTGGAATACAAAATGAATGAATTCTAGAGGTGCTACATCATACTATTGAATGATGTGTCAAAATGAGTGTCACATGTCAACATATTATTTTGGGGGGTTTGTTTTAATATATTATATTGATTCCCGTACAATAAGCCTTATTCCTAATCTTAAATCCACTAAGGAATTAGGGGTTACTTTGGAATTAAAGGTTCTTTCACTAAGACATTAGGGCAAGAATAATAAAGAGAATGCGGTAATAATTCAATAAAGGAATTCAGTAACTAGGATCAAATTAGACACCAAGGTTGGATTCGAAGTGAAACTCATCCCTGACATTTTTCTCATTATAAAGGATCAGTTTTATTACTGTTGTTAATTTTAAATATTACATCAATCAATTTTGGAACTTTTTGTTCAATTGTAGTAATTAAATATAATTCGATAGTAAAACGCAATCCTTGAGTTCGACACTCGGTACTACCATTTTATTATTACTTGCAACGATTCAGTACACTTGCCGAAACGCTATCAGTAACCTTATGGATGATGTTTTGGATGTGGAAAGTAAAGGATCGATCAATATATAATACTCCCTTTAGTACTCCTCATTGCAATATTTTGGGACCTAAGACAATCTATAACCCCTTGTTTAAAAAGGAAAAGGCATTTATTTTCTCGTATGAAGAAGTTAGCAAAGGGTTGGGGGATGTAGCAAAGAAGAAAGGGGTCCAAACGTTGATATTTTTTTAAAAAAAAAACAACAGATATGGTTTGCATTCAGAAGACAAAAATGAAGTTAGTGGATCATAATTTATGTGATATGTTGTGGGGTTCTGGTAGTGTTCTTTCTCATTTAAAGCATTAGATGGTCGATCGGAAGAACTACTTATTATGTGGGAAATTGGTAGTTTGGATGTAATGGTATCAATGACATTTGATCATGTTCTTAGGGTGGAAGGCTGGTGGTTGGCAGATAGACGTTGGGTTAATATTGTTGGTACGTTTGTGATGACAAAGTTAATAAGAACATTTTGGTCTAACCTCCTGTTTTAGAGGTAGAAAAAAAATTTCATATAATTTCTGTTTTTGAGAGCTTTTGAATCCAATACCAGCCTTGTCAAAAATTCCAGATTGAGATCCCATAATTTTTTGAAAAGTCTCAGTGGATTTGACAAAGTTGGTGATGTCATTTTTTAGTTCATCAACCTCTAATTTTAGAATTTCAGTTTTCGTGTCCTCTTCTGGAAGATGAATAATAATGTTTCTTTTGTTCAAAGAGTTTTGTTGCTCAGACAATTTCTTATGGGATAGTTGCAAGTCCAGAATGATTTTTTTATATTCATCATTCTTTGCTTTAAGTTCCTCATTAAGTTTCTTTATCTCATAAAGTTGATTTTTAAGAAAACCACATTTATGAGATAGAGTGTTTGAGTCATTCAATAAATTGTCAAATTCAATCCCTAATTTTTCACATGTAAGACAAGTTTTTGATGTGATTACCTCTTCTGTTTCTGAGTCAGCCATGAGGCAGAGGTTTGCTTCTTCCTTTTCATGTTCAGAGGATGAATCATCACTGTCATCCCATGTAGCCATCATGGATTTGTTTTTGTAGGGAAATCTTCTTGGGTTTCTTTTGTTTAGAGGACACTCAGTTTTGTAGTGTCCCATTTTGTTGCATCCAAAGCATGTTATCTGGCTTTTGTCAAGTTTTTCCCTTTGAAATGGCTTTTTGTCTTGTGATCTTCGATTAATCATCCTCTGAATTCTTTTAGAGATCAGCGCGAGTTCATCCTCTTCTTCAGACAGAGGATACTCATCATTTTCTGCTTTTGTAGCCTCTTCAGCTCGCTTGGAGGATGGACTCTCAATTTGATTTGTTTTGAGAGCCACCATTTTTCCTTTCTTGCTTGGTTTGTCTGAGAGCAGTAGTGGTTCATGTGCTCTAAGTGTTCCAACCAGATCTTCTAATTTCATGGTGGCCAAGTCTTTAGCTTGTGTGATGGCAGTCACCATTGGCCTCCATTCTTTAGGTAAACTCCTTAGAATTTTTCTTATCCTTTCTTGGACAGAATATTCTTTTCCAAGGGATCGAAGATTATTCAGTATGATGGTGAGTCTTGAGAACATTTCATCAATGGTTTCCTCCTCCTTCATTTCAAATAATTCAAATTCTCGAACTCCCATATCAATTCTTGCTTCCTTTACATGACTTGATCCTTCATGATGGATCTTCAAGGTGTCCCAAAGTTCTTTAGCACTATTACATTCTTCAACTCTGTCATATTCTTCCCTGCTCAAAGCACACGTTAGAAATAAATGAGCTTTAGAATTTAGGAGTACCTTAGCATTTTCATCCGCTGTCCATTGTCCTTGAGGTTTCTCGTCGGAGGTTGAATCTGCACTATTGATTCTGATAACATGATTTCCATGTTCAACTACTGACCACATATTGTTGTCTTGTGATATGAGAAACAATCTCATTTTTCCCTTCCAATGGTAGTAGTCTGTACCATCAAAGTAAGGAGGTCGGCTGGATGAACCTCCTTCTGGTATATACTTAGTTTTAGACATTTTCTTGTTTCTTGATCTTTTTCTCTTACACTGTTAGGTGTAGTTTTCAAGAGAACCTTGCTCTGATGCCAATTGAAGTATCTAAAATATCACTAGAAGGGGGGTTGAATAGAGATATTTGGGGTTTTTAAATTTCTTTTGAATATGTATCCTCTGTGAGAGGACGAAGATCAAAGGAGGTTAAAATAAAACTTTTAAATCACAGTTAAATATAAGAAGAAGAGTTTAGAGAATGACACACCAAGATTTATACTGGTTCACCCAATAAAGGCTACGTCCAGTTCTCACACTCTTGTGAGTTTTCACTATGGCTCAAAACTGGCCTGTCCTCTTTACGGACCTCTTTTCAAAATGTATATTCCTAGCCTCACCAGGCTTACAATTCTTTTTCTTTCTGAGTACAAGAATAACCAAGTGTTACACACCTTGGTAATTACAGTATAAAGGATTTGAGGTTGAATGTATGATCTTTCTCTTTTCTAGAACTTTCTAAGAGGATACTCTAAAGATATAGTTTAGGATTGGTAGAAAGTGCAAAGAGAGGATGGAAATGATCTTCTTAGATTTGAGAAAATTACTCTTTGTAAGTAGTTGTTCTGATTTGAGCTTCAAAGATCATCTTCCTTTATAGAGGTTATGAACCTCTTTTTCTAACTTCGAGCAAGTAAGTGACCGTTGGAGATTTATGCAAGTGTCCAAGGTTCTTGTCTTTATTTACTAAATTGCCATCCAGCTGTCCTAGCAAATATGAGCTCAGGAGGATGAGCTTGAGGTTCAACCTCATTCTGAAGTCCTAACCTCCCTTGAGATACGGACCTGAGCTTTTCTTTTCCTTTTGTGTTTCCAATGCTGTCTAAGTACTACCTTTCCATGCTTTAGGTATCAGCTTTTTATTTTTGACTTTTCCCTAGGTAAGAGGATGAACTTTGATCTGCTCATCATCCTCTTATCATTGACTTGTAACCTCTTTTGTTTGTTTTGACACAATCACTACTGTTTGTCCTCAAGGTGCCTTGGAATTATAATTTCTGTGATTCCAGAAATTCTTTTGGAGAATGGTTGATCTTTTTCCTATGAATGTCTATCCTCTTGTTCAACCTCCAGTTTAGAAAACTTGTTGAATTACTTCAGATTTTTCTTCTTAATACTAGAGTTGATTTGGAACCTGTTGCTTAATGAAATCCACTCAAGAGCACACATTAGACATTTCAAACATAATCATAATCATTAAATAATTTTGTTATCATTAAAACTATTTGAGAGAGATTTTGTCTCAACATATTTTACATTCAGTGTAAATAGTTTTATATTATTGACAAATTACGATCATTCATATATCTTGTATTAGAAGGAGTTATGATTAAATTCAGATATTTTCAATAGTTTAATGATTATTGATTCACAATATAAAAAATTTTATAATGACCGTGAATATAAATTACATCCTTAATTTATTTCTTAAATCGAAATGATTGTATATATAACTAATGATAGATGGAGTCTTGCAACAAAATTGTTAAAACATTTTTGTGGTGATGCTGCAAAAACTAGAACAAAGAAGATGATGGTGATGAAGATCATTCTGATTGCAAGAAGAAATACTAAACTTTATATTCGACTCACCCCACTAGTTTATGTGTATTAAATGTTAATAAGTATACTTGCAAATTTCTTTCAAGATACTTTGAAAACTTGGAAGAAAATTGCATGATCTTGTTAAGTCTATCTTTCAATAGTAATTTATAAATGTTTCCTACGCTTAGCTCTCATAAATTAGAGAAGATAAGGATGATTAAGAATACCAAAAATGGGAGACAAATGAGTGATATGATAGGCAAAGTTCATGTGTCTTTTCTTCCTAAAAAATATCTTTATTAATAGACTAATACTACTTAGTGAAAGAAAACAACTCTTCAAATAATTGTTGTTTCAGACGTAGTGATTGGCTAAATACTTGTAACGTTGTCAAATATACATATTTGATCTATTGACCTGATGGTTATTCACGCACATGTTCGCCCAAGCTACACATAACACCAGTTGTGCCCAACTTTCATAATATTTGAATATTTGTAGCATGCATTCTCATTGGCGGGGTTTCTTTTTCTTCTTTAACTCTCCCATATTGTTGGGTTTCTTCTCCTTCCTCCTCTTCACTATCTTGTGTGGCTTAATCTCCTTACTACAATCTTACAATCTAGATTGAGATCAAATATCTATATTTTTTTGGTTTTTTCACTGTCTTGCCTTTTGTGTTTTGTTATGTTATTGTTATTTTTAGACTACTTTAATTATGTATCATTTGTGTTTTTTTGAAAAGCCTCATAAGTGTTTGACTTCTTGGAATTGCATTTTGGGTGCAATGCTATTGGTGGTTACCACCAATGTCAACACCTTTCCCATCCCTCAAATGGCTTTTAAGTATATGGTTAGATTGATCATATCTAAGACCTCTTTTAGTCGATATGAGTTTTCATATGTCGAACAAATTATTCGTAATTGGATAGAATTAAAGATTGGTCCTCTTTTTTTCTTTGTCAATGACCATGCTTGCAAAAAAAGAATAGTAAATAAACCTTATAGATAAATTCAAATATTGTTAGAATATATATTTTAAGATAGCAGACGAGAAATATATTTGATTTAAAATTTGTGGTTTTTAAGGTGTATCGCTATTATAGGTGATGCACCATACATCACTTTTATTGACTCAAATTACATCTTATCAAAGTAAATATGTTGTTCAAATCAGTAGGCAGTTCGAAGAAGTAAAGGTTTCTGAAAAACGGTTAAATGCAAAATAGCCAAGTCACAAAGTCAAAAATGTGTGAGAAGCACGTGGGTTCAAAATATTTTTACTTTGAATAAATATCAGTTGAGTGATCAGTTACTCAAGATGAAATTTTAAAAACTCTAGTGTTACTTTTTTTTTATAGAAGTTATTGAATAATGAAAGAATGAATACATCAAATGATACATAAGACTTATATAGTCAATGAGAAGTAACTAACTTGTATAATTAACTAACTTGTATAATTAACTAACTTAACTATTGTGCTTAACTTGTATAATGAACTAATATGTTATATCGAAGGTAAAAAGAAAAATGCTCTGCTAAAGAGAGGCTACAATTATGGAAAATTTGGTTGTAAGTCTGCATCGCCATCAAGTTGCACATAATTCAAGCTTCCAGAACTCGTGACTTCAAGGAAAACACAAAATTCAAGAGTTGCACGAAATTCATCCATGTTAAATCAAACTATCCTAGGTTTTGATCTTATTTGTCCGGGTTGATTTTGCGCATGTTCAGCTTATTCTTAATATGTTGATTTGCCTTCAATCTTTTCCTGATTAATTTTGCGATGGCAGTCATGTGGAATTCACCACTCCCATGGTATGTTGTTTCCGAATCGACGCCTACAAGGATCCCATCCGTGTCAGTTAGTACTCTACAACCTTTTTTGAAACTTTTTGCCCAAACTCTCAAGAATTCTTGCACCATTCCTATGAGTAAGTTACCAATACCCTATATCAAAGGGTTTTCTCTCTCCATCAAAATTCTACAAGACAGATACCGGTTGGATTTGGTGAGTTGTAAAAATAAACTTCATGGTAGAATCACCATATCTAAAGGGGATACACAAATCACGATATCCGTTTTGCATGAAAAAAATTTAAAAATACGGTAACCAATTGGTTCATGGCATGTTATTCCCCACAAGAAAGGAGTTTATGAGTTAACCTTTGCTTCTAATGGTGATTTGCAAAGTGTTCAAACAATTGAAATTTGGAATATGAAACCAAGTCTTCTTCATGTTTTCTCTTGGATGAAAGATTTCAATCGTGATTTAGAAAGATACACAAAGGCCAAATGTTGGATTTGTATCTACAATGTTCTAGAGGAATATTGGAGGTCAAACATTATTTTCCCTATCGCTTCAGGTAATGGCACCCATTTATCTCTTGATGAAGCAACCAATTCAAACACATTGAGACATTTTGCTGAGTTTTGATCGATTTCAACATGATGAAAGAGTTGAGCGAGTGCATTCTTATTGAACGTGAAGGGTGTGTATTTTATGTTTACATTAATTATGAAAATATGTCATTGTTTTGTGCATCATATAAGGTTATAGGACATTATTTAGATAATTATCGAAAATATGTTAATGGTAATGGAATAGTTCACCCATTTGAAGATGCGGAAATAGAAAATCGATTGGTAAAAGCTCGATCTTCTAAATGTAACAGTCCGACCTTTACCGTTATCAGGCACTGTTAATCAGGACATTCTCGTTCCCCCTTTCCTCTCCGTAGGAAATAACTAGTTTTTGTCTTCCATGGGAATCGAACCAGGTCGTGGTTAACAGTGCCGATAATGGTAAGGGCCGAGCTGTTACACTATAGATGTTGCAACAATAAAGAAGTTGGTTAAAAAGTATATCCCTAAAAACACTAATTCGAACATTGTCGAAACTAAAGGTGCAAACAAAGATATTAAGTTAATAATACTCATCGTGTTATTAATTCTCCTTTTGTTGATCATATCTCCAACATTCGACTAGGTGGCACCATTGTTATCTCCCTCAAATCATGAAAAAATTCATAAAAAACATGAAGAAGGTTCTGATTCAGATTCAATTGATTTTGGGATTTAGAATAATTCTGGATACACTTTAGGAATCTAAGGTCCAAGCTACACAGGGTCTTGAATATGTTATTCACGAGGTCTTTAGTTCCATTTTATCTAATTTAGCTAACACAGATCATCTACGAGAGGATTATCAATATCATGATATGTGTATTGTTGGTTCTTGGAGTGTGATGTAGAGTCAAAGGAGGAGAACAATGTTCAAAATCATCAAATCTTTTACGATTTGATGTCGAGTATCAATATGCACTCAAAAGTTATGGTGTCGAATATGACATATTCAAATATTATTATTATTAGCAATAATTTACATCTTATGATTGTTAATGACTTGGAGATGTTGCATAGTTTTTTTTTAAAGTACAGATGCTAGCGAATCACATAGCTCTAGTGCCAGTGAAGAGCCTATTACGAATATGATTTAGCCTATTACGAATATGATTTCTGAAGTAAGGAAAAATATTATGCAAAAGGAATCTACATTATATAATTTATGTCAAGTGGTAGAAAACATGCATGATTTAAGAATTTTCTTTGATACTCTTCTTTGTTTCTTTCTGTTTTTTTTTTCACGGTCAGGTCTATATTCTCCAATTTTGTTTTTACTTTTCTTTTTAATAATTTTTTAGCTATGCCTTAAGAAAACTAATATATCTAATATCTATGGTTGAAAAAAGAAACAGATTTTAAAAAGTCTTTGAAGCTTGTTAAACTCTCAATTGAGGCTTTGGCGTGAAACTTGGAAGTTCTACCATCTTATTCTATTTTTTATTATTATAGCAAAATTGTTAGAAAAATATTAACAATTGTTCTTAGAACACTTTTGAAGAAGTTAAAAGTGGAAATATAATTTTGACTGTTATACGTTCAACATCTTAAGATTCTAAAAATTGATCTTTTATATCTGAACCTTGTGTTAGCATGAGCCAAATTATTAATAGTGATTAACTGTCAACCCTAATTTACTGTTATTTAGCTATATATGTATATCTTTTTACGAAAGCTATATATGTATATTTAAATAGTTAAATATCATAAAATATATTGATGATTAATAATTTTGACATCTACTAAATTTATTAACCATTTAGATGTAATTAATCACTTATTTAAATCATATTAATTATTCATAAAAGAATTTTTATTTGTCTCTCTTTAATTATATTAATTATATTAACAGGATTCGATCCTCTAACTTATAAATTTAATCTTATCTTTTTACTTCAAGGTCAAGCTAGTTTATCGATTGTATAAATAGCTTCAAAGTCCCCCAAAGTGTGACACATGTATCTTTCTTTTTTGACAAATATACAAAGCATTTATACATAGTAGCAAAAGTAATGAAGACCATTTTCTTTCTCATCTAATTTTTCTGCATTTATAATTTAATACCATGCCATCTAATGGAAAGTTACCTCGATGGTCAATGACAAGAAATCCTTTCTATTTTGATGTTCATTGCCCTTCTAGATATACTTTGGACGTTCTACGAACAGTTGAAATTAGGAAGTCACTTTTTGCACCCCACATTTTGGAAGAATCTATTAGATTCCTCTATATCTAGTTCTCATACCCCTATAATTTTTTGAATTTTTTCTTGACATTGTGAAATTATCGGAATTGAAAGTGAATACCCAAAATATTTGAAACACCTATATATATTCTAAATTTTTTAAATTTAAAATATTTAATATTCTGAGCTTTTAAATTTTAAAAAATCCAAGATATAATCAATATTCCAAATGTTGTAAAATCTAAAAGTCCGAATACCAGATTTTTCGAGATTTAAAAATGTTGAAACAATACTATAAGTTGCACATTATGAAAAATTGGCAAATTTGTGTACCGGATTTCATTAGGAAAAAATTAGGAAAAACATGAAACTGAAATATCTGGTGGCCAAATAATCATGATGTACAACATGAGTTTGGTTCGGAAGATTTGACAATAAATTTGTCCAAGGATTTGAACACGTATTTGCGGTTCCTAACATTTTGAAAAGCAAAAATGTAGAACTTTATTAAAAAAAAACATTCATTTGTTGGGTTTAGGGTTTTTCTGGAATGAAAGCAAATAATTTTTGTTACTTTATTATTAAAAAATCAATTTAATATTTGCATTCTAATTTTACATTGGCAACCAATTAAAATATATTTAACAGTTATTTTTGAAACAATTTTATAATGTTCATATAAGTGACACTAACATAAATGATCGTTGAATGACAATATAAAATAATTTTATATTATCAATGCACCTTCATTATACTTTAGCAAATTAATGTATAAATTCATTAAAAATAAATAAATAAAATAAAATAATAAATGTATATACATATGAGCAAAAGAAAAGCTTTTTTCTTTCAATTTTAATCTCGTCTTGATGTATACATTTGACATGATCTTTATATATAATCTCGAAGAAACACAACAACTAATATACTAAAATTGTTTATTGAAAAAATATATATACACACACATCTGGACAAGTTGTAGTAGTAAAATGTAAGGGTGCAAAATCCATCTCCATATGAAATTACTCATTTCAAGAACATCTACTAACAACGTGTCATCGAAAGCACGAGTTTCTTGATAGAATAATAGAAAGAGTAATTCATCAATTTTATCTTTTACAGTTTGATTTTTGAAATTTACAAAAATAATGTATGAAATGAAGGGAGTGTTCTCAATTAAGATTTGAAAAGATTTTAATAGATATTTTTAAGATGAAACTTTTTTGATATATTCAATTATGATTGTTTGGATTTTTTAAATAAATTGTAAAAATTTAGTGGTATTCAATCAATATTTTTTAAAACTTTATAAAAAGTCTCGTGGTATTCAAAAAGTTACAAATTTTAATAGATTGTTTTTTAAAATGAATTTCAATGGATTTTGTTCGACTTTTTAGTGATGTTTTAGTAAGAAAAAGTCTATTATGTTCAAGATTGTCAAATTCGAGTTTATAAGTAAATTTGTTTGCATAAATGAATTCGATACGTAAATCCGTCGCATTCACCTCATATTAAATTAATATGTAAATAACATATATAGTTTTATAACACCATAAATTCATTAATAATTCAAACTTTAAATTTAATTATAAAGTAAAAATATACAAAATCACCACAAAAGTTTCATACTCTTAAACTAGTATGGATTTCAATGGATTTTGTTTGACTTTGTAGTAATTTTTTAGTAGGAAAAAGCCTATATTATGTTCAAGGCTGTCAAATTCGAATTTATAAGTAAATTCATTTTGCCTAAGAGAATTCGATATGTAAATTCGTCAAATTCACCTCATATTAAATTAATATATAAATGACATATATACTTTTATAACACCATAAGTTCATCAATAATTTAATTATAAAAAAAATATACAAAATCATCATAAAGTTTCATACTCATAAACTAGTATCAAATCAAACTAAGTAAATTATCCCACCAAATCAAAAAGACATAAGTTCTTAAAGTTGATAAAAATTAAAATACCACTAAAACATTCGAAAATCACCATAAGGTTTTATGAAGTCATGTACGCATATGTGAGGTGAGGATAATTTATGCTTTAATGCATGTGGTAAATAAGTTTTCGAATATGATGCATGGTGAACATGTTGAACTTTCATTAACTCGAAGACAACCATAACTATTGTCAAAATCTGTTTTGGTTTTATACCCCTCAAGTATAGGAATTCAGTTGTATAGGAGTACTAGTAGGGATTTAGTTATATATGAGTACTAATTAATAGGGATTTAGTTATGAGTACTAATAGGATTTAGTTGTTTAGTAATCTAGTATATATATATATATATATATATATATATATATATATATATATATATATATATATATATATATATGATGTATTGCCAACATATTTCAATTTAATAAATATATTTTATCCTAATTCTTGAGAAGGTATCAGAGCTCTTGATCTTTAGGAACCTTGCTTCCGCATAAATTTGCCGCCTTTATTGCAGTTTCTTTCTTATTCTTTTTTTTCTTTCTGAAACCTTAGCCACCTTCATTGTGGCCCTTGCTTCCGCATAAATCCACCACCTTCATTGCGGTTTCTATTTTCCTGAAATCTTAGTCATCTTCATTGGGGCCCTTTTGCTGCCTTCATTGAGGCCCTTTGGCTGCCTTCATTGCAGTAACTTGAGATTTCTTTTTGGCCTACTCGCTGCCATAGAGTGTTCAATACTCACGTCATTATTGTTCACGTTCGTTTGAACGCCTTCTAGACCTCCTTACAGCGTCGTTTTCAACTAGATTGTAGATCGGTCGTTTCTCGTGTTGTTTTGGGGGTTCACTTTTTGATCAGAGCACTTTTGTTTGTGGGTCATTTGAAGCTCACACGGTTGTTGCAGCATTATAGCACCTTACAGTTTGTTGATATTTTTTGGATGTTTGAAGTTTGTTTTGTTTGATAGATCAATTTTTCGTCTCTAATATCGTTTGTCTACTAATTTTACGCATATGGCCTGACTCAATGAAGATGAAATAGAGAAGATTATATCACTTCTTAGTAAGTTGGAGAAACCGACAGGTACTAGTTCTCTGGTATATACAAATACACTTCCTATTGGCAAGTTTCAATTTTATTTTGGACTTAATGCTTCAGATACAACCTATAAACAATATTGGATATTGGATTATGGAGCCACTGATCACATGACACCCTTACCTACACACTTCTCCACTTATTCACCTTTTCCTAGCAACAAGAAAATATCCACAGCAGATGGTACCCTTCTAACTGCAGTAGGTCAAGGAGATGTCCAAATAAACTCATCAATAACTCTAAAAAATATCATTCATATTCCTAAATTGTCCACTACCTTAATTTCCATACAAAAACTAACACAAGACCTATCATGTAATTTTGTTTTTTATAACAAATCTTGTGTCTTTTAGGACAAAAATTCAAGGAGGAAAATTGGTAATGCTAGAGAATGGAATCGTCTATATTACTTGGATAATCAAAATCTTCCTCCAAATCTACTTAGCAATACCAACTCTTTTTTTTCTTTCTAAATCAATAAAGACCAATAGGGACAAGGTCATTTTGTACCACTGCCACCTGGGTCATCGTTCATTTAGAGTCATAAAACAATTGTTTCCTTCGCTCTTCAAAAAATTAGAGGTAGAAATTCTTCACTGTGAGGTGTGTGAGCTTGCTAAACACAAATGTGTATCTTTTCTAGGTAGTAGCCAAATGAGTGCTTCTCCATTCTATTTAGTTCATACTGATGTATGGGGTCCCTCTAATGTTCCAAATATAACAGGAGCCTGTTGGTTTGTAACCTTTATTGATGACTATACTCGGGTTACTTGGGCTTACTTGCTAAAACAAAAATCTGAAGTTAGTTTTACGTTTGTACACCTCTTCTCCATGATAATAAAAACCAATTCGAAGTGAGTATTAAGAGGATTAGGTCTGATAATACCAAAGATTATTTTAATCACGGGCTTTATTCCTTATGTCAAAAAGATAGCATTATTCATGAGTCCCCATGTGTTAAAACATCCCATCAAAATGGGATTTTTGAGAGGAATAATGGGCACTTGTTAAATCAAACTCGAGTGATGTTATTTCAAAATAATGTTCCAAAGAAATTTTGGGGGAAAGACAGTTTTAACTGCATCGTCTCTTATAACTTGATTACCTTCTAGTGTTCTTGCCTTCAAAACTTTCATGGAGGCCCTATCCTCGTTCTACACTAATGTGTCCATCACTAGTAATCTTACTCCCAAAGTATTTGGGTGTGCGTCATTTGTCCATATCCATAGTGACAATAGAGATAAACTTGATCCTAGAGCCTTAAAATGTGTCTTTATCGGGTACTCTTCCACCCAAAAAGGCTACAAATATTATAATCCACCATCCAAAAAATTCTTTGTCGCCCGAGACGTCACTTTCCATGAATAAGAAATTTTCTTTGGTCAAACTCATCTTCAGGGGGAGAATACAAGTAAGGAAGATTAGTCTCTTCTACTTCTTGAGTCGACTCTTGAACCCGAAAATGAGACTGAAATTGATTTTGAAAAAGATGGAAATGACAATGTTGAGACTGAAATTGATTCTCAAGAAGATGGAAATGATGACATTAATGTAAGTTATGGGAAGAATCTAGTATATACAAGAAGAACAAAGGTAATTTCTGAATCTATTCACATCTAAGAGTCCAATCCAACTTTACACGAGGTAACTTCTCTTGATGTTTCAAATTCTAGTGGTCTAGTTTATGAATCTTCCCATGCACTAGAATCAAAATCCAACACACCACCAACTTATGATGACCTCCATATCCCAATTTCCCTTAGGAAGAATACTAGGACATGTACCAACAAGCGACTCTACCCTTTTTCCAACCACTTATGCTTTGAACAATTCTCACCTACCCTAAAGCCTTCATCACAAGCCCGAATACTACCACTTTACCTACCTCTCTATCTGAAGCATTGTCTGATAGGAAATGGAAACAAGCCATGGACTTGGAAATGGAAGCACTAGACAAGAACGGTACTTGGGATTTTGTCCCTCTACCAAATGGAAAGAAACATGTAGGATGCAAGTGGGTATACACTATAAAGTACAAGGCTGGTAGGTCTATTGAGAGGTACAAGGAAAGGTTGGTAGCTAAAGGATTTACTCAAATGTATAGAGTGGATTACTTGGAAACGTTTTCTCCGGTTGCAAAAATGAATACCGTTCGAGTGATATTATCTCTTGCACCTAATTATAGTTGGAACTTGCACCAATTTGATGTAAAAAATGCCTTCCTCCATGAATATCTAGAATAAGAGATTTATAAGGACTTACCCCTATATATAGTGAGCATATTGCTGCCAACACCGTTTGTAAGCTAAAAAAGGCTCTGTATGGGCTTAAACAATCACCACGAGCGTGGTTTGGGAGATTTTCTAGAGTCATGGTGAGTCTAGACTTCAATAAAAGCCAAGGAGATCATAGCCTCTTTATCAAACACTTTGAGTCAGGGAGAAGAACAATTTTATTGGTATATGTGGACGACATTATAGTGACTGGTGATGATGAAAAGGAGCAACAATTGTTAGGACAACACCTAGCCAAAGAATTTGAGATTAAAACCTTGGGAAAGTTGAAGTATTTCTTGGGAATTGAAGTGGCTCACTATAAGAAAGGGATTTTCATATCCCAACAAAAATACGCCACAGATCTTCTGTAGGAAACAGGCAAGACATCATGCAAGCCAGCTAGTACATCAATTGATCCAAATTTAAAGTTGGGAAATACAGAAGAAGACATTACAGATGACAAGGAAATGTACCAAAGATTAGTTGGAAGACTCATATATTTGTCACATACTAGATCTGATATTGCCTTTGATGTAAACCTAGTCAGTCATTTCATGCACCAACCAAAGGAGGTACAGTTGCAAGCTGCACTCAAAATCGTGCAATATTTGAAAGGAACCCCAATAAGAGGAATTTTGTTTAGACGAAATGGAAATGTGGGTCTTGAAGCATATACTGATGCTGACTATGCAGGCTCAATTATAGATAGAAGGTCAACCACGAGATATTTCACTTTTCTATGTGGGAATCTTGTGACTTGGAAGAGTAAGAAACAAAGTGTGGTATCCAGATCCAATGCTGAAGCAGAATTTAGGGCAATGGCACAAGGAACATGTGAGTTACTATGGTTGAAGATCATTTTAGAGGACCTGAAGGTAAAGTGGGATGAACCAATGAAACTCTATTGTGATAATAAATCTGCTATTAGCATAGCACATAATCCAGTGCAACATGATAGAACCAAGCATATTGAAGTCAATAGACATTTTATCAAAGAAAAACTCGACAGTGGCCTAATTTGCACTCCATATGTCTCCTCCCAAGACAACCTTACAGATCTTCTAACTAAAGGGCAAAACAACAGCAACTGTGAAACAATTGTATCGAAGCTGGAAATCGAGAACATCTATTCACCAGCTTGAGGGGGAGTGTCAAAATCTGTTTCTGTTTTCTATCCATCAAGTATAGGAATTCAGTTATATAGGAGTACTAGTAGGGATTTAGTTATATATGAGTACTAATAAGATTTGTACTAATAAGATTTGGTTTAGTAATCTAGTATATATATATATATATATTGCCAACATATTTCATTTTAATAAATATATTTTACCCTAATTCTTGAGAATTATTAACCTGTTGTTCAAACTCGAATGAAAGAACAAGAAGATTATATCTTATGAAAGACTACTATAACTTCAAATATTTTGATAAATATTAGTTAGGAAGACATAAAAGTAGAACTATTTTGTTATTAAAAAATTTAAAAACTGTATCAGTTTTGTTTTTATTTATAAATCCATTAAAATGTTAGTTGTAAAATCTTAATTGTAAAAAACTTTTAAAATCATGTAAAAAATCTTTTAAAATCTATACAATCATACAAAGTCTTTTAAAATCTTCAAAATCTTTTCTCTAAAATAATCTTTTAAAATCCCAATCTAGCACAGCCCCTAAAATTTTGAAATTAAAAATCTTCAATCATATATAAGATTCAAATTAAATTTGGCCTTTCATTTAAATCATCAAAGTTATATGCATTGTATCATATCTGAATGAAGGCACCCCTTCCCTTCAGTTTGCCTTTCTATTTTCCAAAGACATTTTGAGGGACACATTAATTTCCCCTAATATTTACTTATGACACATGCAAAGAGATACATAGAGGAAACCAAATATTGATATTTCCTTTGATCTTACATTCAGATATATTTACAGACACAAGGTCAACAACACAAACATTAAGGTTTCTAAGACAACCTCAAATTTGCGAAACTTTTCCCACCCCCATAATCAACTCCCAAACTTTATGCCGTCTGAAAGTACACTTTTGAACGAATTATGCCGTCCAGAAATACACTTTCTGGAATCCTTGTATGGTTTTTTTAGAAACATGGAAGTGGAGAAAGTTGGTCGGTTACTCAGCTGCTTGCAGAAGGACCAAAGTACATGCAGATCGGCGGATTAATCCTCAAAATCGAGAGAATTGCTGAAGGAATGGTCCATATCCCATCACCACATATCAAACCAGAAGCAACAGCACCGGCATAGTCTTCTGCATCTTTTCTATTCAACTGCTCCCAAACAAACAATATCACAGTTCCAATAAACATATCAACCGCAAAATAAGCGCCAATGTAGAAAGGAACCGCCATTGCCATTGGAATAGGAATGTATTGCGAGTATTTCTTCGGAGTCACATCCCTTATAAGATTGATAGCCAAGGCTGCCGCGAAGAAACCACCGCACATTTCCATGCAATACTTTGGAAGCTCGGAGAATCCCTCAATGCCGAGAATGGCCATTTCCCTGAATATAACAGCGTATGGTGCTTTGTAAGGGCCATCAGGTGAACCTATATCGAAGGCAGTCCAGAACATCCAGAATGTGAGGGGAGCGATTATACATCCCATAGCTGTTCCTATCAACTGGCTGACGAACATGGACTTTGCCGATGAAAGGGTCAGGTAACCTGTCTTGAAATCTTGCATGAGATCAGCAGCGGTTGCGACGATGGACATCATCACAGCACAAGATGCTACGCCTGCAATTACTCCACCGTTTTGGCCAACTGCTGCCGCGATGATGAAAAGACCGATCTTACCATATGTGGATGCGAGACTCCAATCCGTGAGCCCTGTTCCGTAAGAGTTGCAAAAGGCGAGGGCAGGGGCAAGGATGTAAGAGCACAGAACCAAGTACCATTTGAGAGGAGGAAAAATAATTGGTATTGTTGCAGTTGATATCGCTGCTAAGCCGACATATCCAGAGGCTGCAAACCAGGTTGGTATTCCGTCCTTTAGAAATATTTCAGCCCTCTTCTTTTCTTCTAATTGCAGTTCAGAATTTTCACCATCTGAAAACAGGAATATCAATGAAAAATTTAACTTCTATAAATTATATACACTTACATTTAAATCTAGATCAGACCAGATAAACCAATACATGCAGATTTGAGTTGATCTGAATCATGGTCCTATGCCATTGGATATTGATGAAGTTGTGTTCAATGAGGTCTATATTAGTAATACGATGCAAGATCAATATATACGATATGGCTTCATTCTCAAAATTTAAATAACAATGGATCAATGAGATGGCTAATTCTTGGTTTTTAAATTAAATGTAGCGCAATAGGTTAACATCAATGTAATATACCTCTTAACACTACTGCTTTCAATTGAATGTTTTTTAAAAAAAAATGGGGAAGGAAAATTATTTATCATTAATTAAATTGACACTAATAACTATTTTACAATTATTTCTGAAAGGATTTGAACTCCGTCCCTAGAGGTTATAAGGCCAAGCTTAGCTGACAGATCATGTCATAGACGCTTTCAAATGAACGATAATTTGGGAGTAGGATAATTAGACATGATTTAAGGTTCAGTAGTCATCCAGATCAAGATTAAAGATCAGTAAAATAAGTTATGCACATGTATGTCCTGCATTGGAAATGACATGGAAGAGGCTAAACAGAATTTGATTATAATAAAAAAAACATGCTTATCAAAAGAAATATTTAGAATGTATTGGATTTTACTCACCAAGAACCTCAGTCACAACAGGAAGGGTGCTCTGTTTGGATCTTGTCCTCCACATCTCCCTAATGGTTATCATTATAATTTTAACGAGATTGTAAATACCATCCCCTAAAATAAGGGCAATAGATATAAATACCTGCACAAAACATGATAAGGATGTAAAGTATTTACTACAGAATCACATTCAAATATAGCAACTTACCAATGCAGAAAGGGAAGAAAATGCTAGAAAACTAATGCTCTTAATTTACTTGCTTTGCCATACCTTGTATCCATAAAGACCTTTGAAATCATTGCTACCAAGGTCAGCTGGATACCAGTCCCCGGCATGCTTGGAGACGAAAGGCCATAGAAAACCCCATGATACAATAGCTCCAAAGAGAACTGAGCAATTCACTATATGAGGACAGATAAGACCACATCCAACATAGGTTGGACTGAAGTCAAAATAGAATCTGCATGAAAAGGACGCCACGTTAGTGCCTGGAAATTAGTTATCCATGGAACCCTTCACATTCATTGCACAGCAGAAAGGGCACGTTAACAGTGTTGTCAATCGTGGATTGCGGAAAATAGCAATTTGTTCAAATTCCGCAGTGCCACAGTCCTATACCAGCTTTTAACAATATTTTGTACTAAATAGCGTATCGCAAAACAATATTTTGCTGCCTCTTGTGATGCACCACAGGAAAAGATTGAGAGGGCAACCGTATAATTGTAGTGTCCCGACTCACTATAAATAGACAATAGAAGTTCTTAGAATTTCGGCTTGGGGATTACTCTACCTCATAAAACCTGCTTGTAAGATGTGGACTACCCAAGCTTTACAAGCATTGTGTCAGATCTCTAGTTGATCCGGGGATCTTAACACAACCCGTCACCCACAGGATTGCTAACACATAGGACTCAACATCTTAAGCATGGACTAAGGTAAGTTGCATAATAAGGATCTCAACATGCAACACACCGCCTTGCACCTAGACATCTAGAGCATGGACAAAAGTGTGTAGAATAATAACATAGATCTTTGCCCAATAAATGGATCTGGCTCTAGTGTCATCTTAGAATTTAGGTGTACTTTCTTACTCAACCCCACAAAACTAGTTTATAAGGTGCTGGTTGCCCAAACCATACAAGCACTACCTAAACACAACATGGTCTGCAGTCAATGTGGGACACTCAACAGAGATGACAACTTTAACTTAGCAATTTTATATTAATTAAAAATGTGTTTTTCTAAATATAATTAAGTTGTTTTGGTATTTTCCGAGTACCGGGACATCTTTACCACGAGGATAAGTAACTATTTTATTTATTGAGTTCATTAAGTTTGAAGTTATAGTTTCTTCTACACTAAGCTCTGCCAATTCATATCAAACCTGAAGCCTACACTACCTCTTGGGAGTTTATGGAATTCTAAAAGCCGCTCCTTGTAGTGTACCTTAAGTAATTGAGACAATCACAATATATGAATATAATTATAATTGTAAATACAGATGTAGATTTATATATGCATGTCAAATCAATATTTATCATGGGCTATTCACTCTTTTCTTAACAGAAACATATTGTTTTAGGCGCACACTTTGTTCAAATTCTACTACACTACGGCGTTGTAGCCGTAATTTAACAATACTTTGCACTAAATTGCGTATTGCAAAACAATAATGGTTTGTTCAAAATCTATTACAACACTGATAACACCCTAAAACAGCTATAGCCGCTATTTGACAACATTGATAACACCCTAGAACAGCTGCAGCATAGTTTAATGTGATTGGGAAACATTAAATTGAATTCAGATAAAATGAAGAGAAAGCTAAAATTAGAAGAGCCTTACGTGTTCTTAAATAGTGTCAAACCAAAGCTAGGAAAATTGTCAAATCCACATGAATTCCCAATACCACTGAAGAACCACTTAAAGCAACTCCAGCAGAAACTTATGCTTAAATACTTTCCAAGTTGCCGAACTTGGTTCCTGTAAATTTTCATAAGAAAAAAAAATAATAAACAAAAAAGAAAGAAAATAAAATAGTAACAAAAGAGGGTCAAAAGAGTTCAAGGTGTTTCCACAATGCTCTGATTAAAAAAGCTTTTGAGTGGTCAAATTAGTATACCCTGCAAGTTCTGCTCCAGTTTTGGTATGGAAACTGTTAATTAGCATTGCTGTGGCTGTCCCACTGGGATATGTAAGCTTATAATCCAACACCATAACCTGAAATTGTATTAACAGATATTAAATACATTGGTAATGAAAGTGATACAGCATACCGTTGAAGAATCAAGAGAAATCATATTTGATTCTCTTTTATTTTATATTATTATGTTTATTTTAATTTTATGATTCTGTCATTATTACTCAGTATTACTATTGTAATTTCTTTTCCTATATAAACAGCTTAAGGCTGTAGTAATAAAATATGAAAGTATTATATTATTTTGTTTTCTACTTTCTTCATGGTATCAGAGCTCTGGTTAGGGTTCTGTAAAGAACCCATCAGGGTTTGCCGCTCTAACCAACTGAGCTATGGCACAAAATACCCCATGGAAGGCAGCCCTTATGGGTAGCAGCGGCGGCAGCGACAATGGTTTGGGTAAAAAATCAGAAGTAGTCAACAACGCCGACAATATTGGTTTAGGCAGCGGCCCAGGCAGCAATAATGGTTTATCTAACAATGGTTTTTCCAACATTTTTGGCCATGAGGGAACTTCTAATGTCCTCAAGGTTGAAATTCAAAAACTCAATGGAAAAAATTATTTGAATGGTCCCAAACCACAAGATTGATACTAGACGGTAAGGGAAAATATAGTTTCCTAACAGGAGAGGTGCAAATGCCTGCCACTACTGATCCGAATTACAGGTTTTGGAAATCTGAGAACTCTGTTATTATCGCTTGGCTGCTTAGTAATATGGAATCAATGATAAGAAAGTCTTTTATGTTTTTGCCTACTGCAAAGGAAGTTTGGGAGGCAGTCAAAGAAACATATTCTGACATTCAGAATTCTTCTCAAATCACGATTGTGGCATGCCAAACAAGGAGATAGAGATGTCACTACCTATTATAATGAGTTGATGACACTATGGCAAGAATTGGATCTCTGCTATGATGATCATTGGAAGTGCTGTGAGGACAGTGTTTTGTTTCTTAAGAGACAGGAGAACGACCGAGTATTCATGTTCTTGGTTGGGCTTAATAAGCGGCTCGATGAAGTCCGAGGCAGAATATTGGGAAAGATTCCATTGCCATCACTTCGGGAAGCGTTCTCAGAAGTTAGAAGAGAAGAGGCGAGACAAGGTGTTATGATGGGTAAGACACTTTCTGTTGGTGAGGTTGAAAGCTCTGCCCTAGTCATTAAGAATGAAGACGGGAAGAGAGATGGCAAGAAACCATGGTGCGAACATTGCAAACGTCCAGGGCACACACGTGATACGTGTTGGAAGCTCCATGGAAAACCTCTAAATTGGAAGAAAAAAGAAGGAAACGAAGGTCATGCCCTCCAAGCTGGTACCTCTAATCAAGAGAAGCAGTCCTCTTCAAGCCCATCTCCTTTCACCAAGGAACAATTAGATAAATTGTACAAACTCCTTGAGTCTCAAACTCCTTTTTGCTCTATAGCTCAGAGAGGTAATTTTCCAAATACTGCTCTACTTAGTGTCACTCCCAGCCATACTTGGATTATCGATTCTGGTGCTACTGATCATATGACTGGGGAGTCGAGTCTATTTTCTTGTTATAGTCCTTGTGCAGGTAACCACAAAATTAAAATTGCAGATGGCTCTCTTTCAGCCATTGCAGGGAAAGGTTCTGTTATTCTGTCACCTGTGTTAACCTTAAAAGATGTCTTACATGTTCCTAATTTATCATGTAATCTGTTATCCATTACTAAATTAACAAAGGATATAAATTGTCAAGCTAACTTCTTTCATTCTCATTGCACTTTTAAGTATTTGAGCACGGGGAAGATGATTGGCACATTTACGGTTAGGACATCCTAGTTTTCCGTATTTGAAACATTTGTTTCCTAAATTATTTTCTAAGAAGGATCCGTCTTTATTTCATTGTGAAACTTGTGAACTTGCTAAACATCACCGTTCTTCTTTTTCTACACAACCATATAAACCATCAAAACCGTTTGCAGTTATTCATAGTGATGTTTGGGGTCCTAATAGAATAAACACCTTTTCTAATAAAAAATGGTTTATAACTTTTATTGATGATCATACTAGAATTTGTTGGGTTTATCTATTAAAAGAAAAATCTGAAGTTGGACAGGTTGTCAAAAACTTTTTTACAATGGTGCATACTCAATACCAAACAAATATTCAAGTCTTCAGAAGTGACAATGGTAAAGAATATTTTAATACACTTTTGTCCGATTTTTTTCTTGCAAATGGGGTAGTTCATCAAAGTTCTTGTGTTAATACACCCCAACAAAATGGAATTGCAGAGAGAAAGAATAGGCATCTTCTTGAGGTTGCTAAAGCTTTACTATTTGCAAATCACGTTCCAAAATATTTGTAGGGTGAAGCTGTTTTAACTGCATCATATTTAATTAATCGAATGACATCTAAAGTTTTAGATTTTCATACCCCTCTTGATGTTTTTCGAAATTATTTTCCTTTGACTAGTGTCTCTGCTGATTTGCCATTAAAAGTTTTTGGTTGCACTGCTTTTGTTCATGAACATAAACACCTTGACAAACTCGAGCCACGAGCAATAAAATGTGTGTTTACCGGTTACTCTCCAACTCAAAAGGGGTATCGGTGTTTTGAACCAAAATCAAAAAGAATTTTTGTAACCATGGATGTTACTTTTGTTGAAAATCAACCATTTTTTACTGACATTCATCTTCAGGGGGGAAATTTTAAGGAAGATTCATCTTTTACGTTTGAAAACATCATTACTTTAAGTGATATAGTGTCGTCACAAAATTCTGAGACTTATATAGATGCACCAAAAGAAAATGCCCAAGAATCCATATTGAAACTCAATCCACTTATGAGTGAGGTTTCGACAGATTCGGGGGCGACAATTTCAAATCAAAATCACAATGATCAAAATCACAATAATGAAGGACCACCTGAAATGCCACAACATAATGACTCAGATAAAGAGACACAAAGCAGGTTTACTACAATTGACCCTACTTGGAAGGGAAATGTCTTTGAAAGAAGAAACCATAAACAGAGAAATGAAGGACCCATTCTCCGACCCTTCCAAGATTCCGAACCAATAGATAATCCAACACATCATCTTGATACAGGTAAGTCTTCTTTTGTTCTTAAAAGTCATGTCGAGTATCCTGATATAGATCTTCCTATTGCAATTAGAAAACCTATTAGATCATGCACTAAATATCCTTTGTCTAAGTATGTGTCATACTCAAAATTGTCTTCTTCATTTGCTGCATTTACCTCTAAGTTGTCTGCTGTAGAAATTCCAAAAAATATACAGGACGCTCTAAAAATTCCAAAGTGGAAGGAAGCTGTTCTTGAGGAGATGAGAACTCTTAAGAAGAATCAAACTTGGAGAGTCATGACGTTACTTACAGGAAAGAATATTGTTGGTTGTAAATGGGTATTTACTGTAAAATATAATTCTGACAACACAGTTGAAAGATACAAGGCACGCTTGGTTGCTAAAGGGTTTACTCAGACATATGGCATTGATTACTCAGAGACTTTTGCTCCCGTTGCCAAATTAAACACTATTAGAGTTCTCTTGTCCTTGGCAGTGAATTTAGATTGGTCTCTTAACCAACTTGATGTAAAGAATGCTTTTCTGAATGGTGATTTGGAGGAGGAAGTATACATGGATAGTCCACCTGGCTTTGAAGATAAATTTGGTTCAAATGTGTGCAAACTACAAAAATCCCTTTATGGTCTCAAGCAATCCCCAAGGGCTTGGTTTGAAAAATTCACTCGGTCGGTCAAAAAGCAAGGATATATGCAGGGACAATCAGACCATACTCTGTTCATGAAGTTCTCTAATGTTGGTAAAATTGCAATTCTAATTGTATATGTAGATGATATTATTCTCACAGGAGATGACATTGTCGAGATGGAAAGATTGAAGAAAAATTTGACACAAGAATTTGAGATCAAAGATTTAGGCGCGCTTAAATATTTTCTTGGTATGGAAGTTGCTCGCTCAAAGAAGGGAATTGTTGTTTCTCAAAGAAAATACATCCTAGATCTCTTGGAAGAAACTGAGATGAGTTGGTGTAAACCAGCAGATACTCCTATGGAATTAAATGCTAAACTTTGGGAGAAAGGCAGTGTTCCTGTTGAGATTGGAAGATACCAGAGGTTAGTCGGCAAACTTATTTATCTAGCCCACACTAGACCTGACATCGCTTTCTCCGTGAGTGTTGTAAGCCAATTCATGCATTCTCCCTATGAAGAACACTTGGAGGCAGTTTATCGGATCTTAAGGTACTTGAAATCCAATCCTGGAAAGGGTTTGTACTTCAAGAAAACTAATGACAGAGAAGTCTCTATATTTACAGATGTTGATTGGGCAGGATCAATTACTGATAGAAAATCCACCACTGGATATTGTGTCTATGTTTGGGAAAATTTAGTTACTTGGAGAAGTAAGAAACAAGGGGTTGTTGCTCGAAGCAGTGCAGAAGCTGAATTCAGAGCAATTGCTCAAGGAATCTGTGAACTTTTATGGATTCGTAAACTCTTGGACGAATTGAAAATGAAAGTTGACTCACCCTTAAAATTGTTCTGTGATAGCAAAGCAGCAATAAGTATAGCTCACAACCCTGTACAACATGATAGAACCAAGCACATTGAGATTGACCGCCATTTCATAAAAGAAAAAATTGATGCTGGAATTATATGTCTGCCATTTGTGACTTCCAATCAGCAAATTGCTGATATCTTGACAAAAAGTTTGGCAAGACCCAATTTTAAGCGACTTATAGCCAAGTTGGGCATGACAGATATCTATGCACCAACTTGAGGGGGGGTGTTGAAGAATCAAGAGAAATCATATTTGATTCTCTTTTATTTTATATTATTATGTTTATTTTAATTTTATGATTATGTCATTATTACTCAGTATTACTATTGTAATTTTTTTTCCTATATAAACAGCTTAAGGCTGTAGTAATAAAATATGAAAGTATTATATTATTTTGTTTTCTACTTTCTTCACATACATTTAATCGATTGAACTAAATAGAGGTTACGCCTTACATATAAGAGAAATACAAAAGCATTAACCAAAATATGAAGTTCAACTCTTCTATTCACTTGTCTCACTATAGATGTACTACAAAAAATGATTCCATTATTGTTGAACAAAAACCTTATTAGAGATAAAAATTTTAAATTACACGATTCCTCTTCATACGAATTTTTCATCTAGTATTAAACGTCGACAGACATCTATTCAAACAAACTTCTCATCCCACTTATTAGGGCCAAATATCAATCTTAGCCCATCAGCAGTTACTTGACCAACAAGCAACAGTTTTATATTTGATTTACTTTGAACCTTGGTTAAATCCTTACTATGTATTGGGGATATTTAATTAGGATTATGTTTGTCAGGTTTGTTCAGTTACAAGTTGTTAGCTTTGTTAGTTACAAGCTAACGAACTCAAATGATCAGCTCCTATGCCTATATATAGTAGCTGATTCATGAGCACAAGAACGTAATCTTTCATCATTTTTCATTCAATCAATGAGGTTTATTAAGTAAAATTGAATCTTCATTGTACCATCTATTATGGTACCAGAGCTCTGGTTTAGGAGTCTTGATCATCTTCTTGATCGTTTTTCTTTATTCTTTCAACAATGGTTAGACATAACAGCAACAATAACAATTTGAACCAAGGGAACCTTGACCCTGCGCAAAACAATCACAGCCCTTATTACATTCATCTAAGTGAAGGACCTTCATCCCTCACAATCACTCCTCTTCTCAATGGCAACAACTATCATACTTGGGCAAAATGCATGACACGAGCGCTTCTTGGAAAGAATAAACTGAATTTTTTTTATAGAAGCATCCCTCTACCTGACACCTTCCACCCTGCACACAAGTTCTCGCTCAGATGCAACAGCTTGGTGTTTTCTTGGATCATCAATTTAACCTCTCCCTCCATTGCTCAAAGTCTAGCCTTCAAGGACAATGCTCAAACAGTATGGAACGAACTTAAAGACATATTCTCACAAAGTGATTTGATTAGAATTTCAGAATTACAAAAAAAAATGCATTCTTTGAAATAAGGTGAATTAACTGTTTCAGAATATATTACTTCCCTTACTATAATTTGGGAGGAATTGGACATTTTAAGACCTATTCCTCAATCTACTTGTGATCTTGCAAAATATACAAAATAAGATAGAGTCATAATCTTTCTTACTGGCCTAAATGAACAATTTGAACTTGTAAAATATCAGGTTCTTTTAATGGAACCTTTACCAAATATAAATAAAGTTTTTTCCTCTAATGTTGCAACAAGAAAAGGCAACATGGTAATACCAATGAAAATTCAGATTCCAATATGTTTGCTAATGCTACTGATGGAAAAAGATACTATGAAAAAGAAAAAAGTGGACGTAAATCTTGCACTTATTGTGGAAAATTGGGACATACTACTGAGATGTGTTACAGAAAACATGGTTTTCCACCAAAACTAAAGAATAGTATCTATTCAAATGATTCTTATGGGGAACAAAATGATGGAAGGTCAGATGATGATCAAGATTCAGAAAAGGATGATGGAAGCAAGGATCAAACTCCTTTCTCTCAGAATCAATTGAAAAGCATCATGGCCTTGATTCAGCAAGCTACCCTTGAATCAAAGCATTCTGCAAATAATTTGTTGTCTTCATCACAAGTTGGATTGACACCAACAAATGATTCAGCAAGTAAAACAACTAACCATTATTCTAATTTTGATACAAAAAATGAATTCTGAATATTGGATTCTGGTGCCACAAATCATATATGTTGTAATTTGAATTCTTATTCCAAAATTTTCAAAATCAATCCTATTACTGTCAATTTACCAAATGGGAATTCAGCTATTGCACATTATGCAGGATCAGTCATATTTACTGACTATTTAAGATTACATGATGTGCTATATTTGCCACAATTTTCTTTTAATTTAATTTCTATTGCTAAGTTATGTAAATCACTCTCATGTTCCATTGTTTTCCATAGTAATGCTTGTGTTATACAGGACAATAAGACTGAAGAACATTAGTTCAGCTAAGTTGCAAAATGGATTGTACTATCTCCAAGAGTCTTAGAAGATTAGTTCAGCTAAGTTGCAAAATGGATTGTACTATCTCCAAGAGTCTTAGCTAGAATATAGGCATTTTGAAAACAATGTAAATAGCATACATAGCATTCTTGTATCAGCTCTTTTTGCATTTTAGATTAGGACATGCATCAAACAAATGTATTCAGACTATGAGTAGATGTTTTCCTTTTATTAATTCTGCTAAGCATGTTTGTGACATTTTCCATTTTGCTAAACAAAGGAAGTTACCTCATTGTGTTAGTAAAAGTAATGCTAGTTCTGTTTTTGATCTGATCCATGTTGATATATGGGGTCTCTTTAACATTCAATCTCAGCATAAACGTAGATATTTTCTGACTATTCTTGATGATTGCACTAGACATGGGTTGTTTTTATGAAGCACAAATCTGAAACCAGACATCACCTTAGCAATTTTGTTTACATGATCTCCACTCAATTTAATGCTAAGTTAAAGGTGTTGCGAAGTGATAATGAACCTGAGTTCATTTGGCCTGATTTTTACTCCTCTAAAGGCATTATCCATCAAACAAGTTGTGTGGAGACCCCCCAACAAAATGGAAGGGTGAAAGAAAGCATCAACACATACTTGGAGTGGCTCGTGCTCTCCTTTTTCAATCTAATCTCCCTAAAAGTTTTTGGTGTTATGCAATTGCTCATGTTGTTTATATTATAAATAGAATCTCTACTCCTATATTGTCTAACAAGTCTCCTTTTGAGATTTTACATGGATATTTATCTTATCTGAGTAACCTTAGAATTTTTGGACGCCTTTGCTATGGTTCATCTCTTGTTTCTCATTGTTTAAAGTTTGATCATAGAGCTAGAAAATCCATTTTTCTAGGTTTCAAACCAGGAACAAACGGTTTTGTGCTATATGACTTGGGTAACAAAGGAAACTTATGTCTAAGAAATGTCACTTTTGAGGAGTTGATGTTCCCTTATAAAGTTGATTCAAATCAATCTTCTAATGTTCATTGGGAGTGTGTTGAAACTGACCATCCTAATGGGAACAATAATCAAGTCCCAATCCATGTTATCAGCCCTGATGCCCAAGCAGACAGTCATGGCTCATCAGACTTTGATCATGAGCCTAATCCAGTCAGCTCACTTGCACAAGCCCCATCACATGCTCATACAACATTTATTTTCCTGCCTCAACCCTCAACATTGATGGTCCAAGAAGGTCCACAAGGACATCTAATCCACCACCTTACCTAAGCAATTATGATTGCAATATGTCTCCAACATTAGGTTCTCTCTATCCAATTTCCAATTTTGTTTCTTATACTAATCTCTTAACTTTGCAGAAAAATTTCAGTTTATCCTTATCTATGGAAACTGAGCCTCAATCATATGACGAGGCCCTAAAGAGCCAATATTGGAGGAGGGCAATGACAGAGGAACAACAAGCACTTCAAGACAACAATACTTGGACGACTGTAAATTTACCAGCTGGAGCCAAGCCCATAAAAAGTAAATGGGTGTTCAGAATCAAAATAAAGCAGGATGGAACTATTGACAAATACAAGGCTAGGTTGGTTGCAAAAGGATACAATCAAAGGGAAGGACTTGACTACTATGACACTTTTATCCCAGTCACCAAAATCACCACAATCAGGGTTCTACTAGCTCTTGCATCAATTCACAACTGGCAACTACATCAACTGGATATCAATAATGCATTTCTACATGGAGACCTCTAGGAAGATGTTTACATGGGACTCAAGCAAGCAAGCAGGCAATGGCATGAAAAGCTTCTCTCAACTCTCAAATCAATTGGTTACAAACAGGCAGCTACAGATAACTCATTATTCATCAAGCATAAGGAGCAAAACTTCACAACACTGGTCATCTATGTGGATGACATGTTACTAGTAAGAAACAATCTAGAGGAGTTCAGAATCGTTAAAAATGTCTTACATAGAACTTTTGGCATCAAGGATATTGGTCAAATTAAAGTATTTCCTAGGGTTGGAGGTGACTCAATCCAGCAAAGGGATATCCATTTGTCAAAGGAAATACTGTATAGATCTCCTCACAGACACAGGCTTCAGTGACAGCAAACCAGCATCATCCCCTATGGACTTCAATCTTAGGTTACAACAAATTGATGGATCTGAGCCAACAGATAAAACTAGTTATAGAAGACTCATTGGAAGATTGCTTTACCTCAACACAACAAGACCAGATATAACATTTGCAGTACAACAACATAGCCAATACATGAGCAAATCAACCATGATTCATCATCAAGCAGTAACAAGGGCACTTAGATATCTCAAACAAGCACTAGGTCAGGGATTGTTCTTTCCTAGAAAAACAGAAGTGCAACTAAGTGGCTTTAGTGATACTATTTCTTTATTGGAAATAAACAGGCAAAGGGATCATTGCTTTTGGCACATTCGACAATCAAACATCCCTCAACAAGAATACATTAAAAGGTTTCCTATAGAATGACAACTATTCAGCAATAAAACCTCAAACATGAAAGTTGATGAAGAATGAAGAATAGTACACTCATTACATCAATATATCAAAAAATAGAGATAAAGAGCTATAATTATAATGATTACATTTAAAGTTTAACCATGTTCAGTCAATCAATCTTTGAGATCAAAAGTGGAAAATTCTTGAATATCGCATTTCACTCCCCTGCTTGTGCTCTCTTTTCTCTCCGCTTTAAATATTAACTTGTTTTTTATATTAAAAAAAAAGAAATAAATAGAAATGCCGCATATCCTGTGTTATTAAAATGAACCATAAAGATTACCTTACGAAGTGGCACAAGACTGAAAAGCCCAAGGAAACTGACAACAAACATGAAACCTATCATCCATCCCAAGCCTGGATTTTTAACATCTTCAGCTCTATTACCGGGATAATCCGGGCCAATGAGTTCATATGTTCTTTGATCCATTGCAATCAAGGATGAACCAAACCCCCCTGCCAACAATTTCACAGTCATCACATTAGGCAAATTGATGGTGAAATACAATTTCACCACTATCAGAAGCAACTCTTACTAACCAATAGGTTTAAAGTTTAACTAGACTTCAGACAGAAATAGAACAAAACATCATTTACAACACTATTTTTACTTAGTAGAATTAACTCAATTAAGCAAGTGACCACATTTTAGCTTACACTACTTTTTTCCTTCTGCATAGACAGATTTTGAGTGTTTTAACGCTCTTAAAAAGATAGTTTCCTAAGGAAATCAAATTGGAAGATTTTGAAAACAAACAGACTCTTGCTAATTAATCATCATAACAACAAAAAGTT
>JBBPBP010000003.1:35375158-35430646 GCA_037974735.1 Cicer chorassanicum | reverse complement strand
AAAAAAAAAAAAAAAAAAAAAAGAAAAATAGTATTAAAATTCCACCAACAAATATACTATAGCTCTTCAGATTCGGAATTCAGAACTGGAAGTAGTAAGTAAACTCCTTTCTTCCAGGAATGACACTATCATTGTTCGGGAAAAAGATACTTCTAAGTAAACTAGTAGTAAGATGCTATACAACACTAACAGAAAAATAACAAACAGAATATGTGTAGAACCTGTATTTCTTATAAACTTTAAGGAAATATCCTTTGTACAATGGAAATTAAACTATAAGATGGTATAACAAAGGAAATAGCCTCCCTGCAGAAATGTTAACGGTACTCTGAAGAAGGGGACACCCAGCACCTACCAACTTCACACTTTTGATACCTCCCCCTATCCATTACTACCCTCTAAGTCTAAATAAGAAATTCTGTTATTTCCTCCCTCCACATTGATAATGGGCCTATCATTAATAGTGGGCCTATCATAAGAAAGGAACGAAGAAACGGAAGGAAATAAAGATAATACTACAAAGTATTGAGAGCCTCACATTAAATTAGGGCCTAAAAAAGTGTCTGTAAGTGGGAGACATCCTTCACTCACAATTCGGTAGAGTTGAGTTAGGTTCAACCCAAATTTTAATATGCTATTAGAATTTATCTAAGATTCGTTGGGCCACCTCCAATCGAGCCACTCAGGTCACGCTCCAAATGTCTAATCCTTGGCGTGAGGGGGTTATTGAGAGTCTCACATTTTATGGGATATGGCCTAACAAGATGTTCATAAGTGGGAGCTTGGGAGGGATACCTCACCTTACAAGCCAGTTTTGGGATTGAGTTAGATTCTACCCAAATTTTAAGACAAAGATCGTCAGATGTTCTTTGTGAAATTAATTGGGTCCTAGTTAACACATTTTAGCCATAACGTCTCATAAGAAGATGTTGCCCCATAATTGAACTGCCTAAAAACACTCAGAAAATCTGGATTTCTCACTGACCTATTTCATCTTGCAAAGTTGCAACTCTACACTTCATTTACTAACTTTCACATTCTGAGGTGTCAGCTTCATTTATCAAACTCCTCACTCATCACAGTTTGGACTATAAAATACAGATGTGAAACTGAGTTGCATCCATAGCTAGGCAACAAATAAATGTCTTTTGGATGTTTGTTTTGTTCACTTTGCCTTTACTAAAAGCACCTCACCTGAATTCATTTTTGTCTGAAATAAAATGAGCTTCTAGGCATACTGAAATTTGTTAATAGGTTGCACAACAGAAGAACTACATACAAAACAAAAAAGGCTTTCTCCAAGAACATGTCTCCAAAAGTGTAGACTGTAGAGTGCAGCTGAGTCCCTAATTTGTAAGTCTGAGCCACACATTGGAAAAGTTCTAACAGGGACAACCAGGAGCAATGTGAATGAACAAAGTCGAAAAAAACATCTAATCAGATAACTGATCTTCTCATTGAACCTTCTTATGGCAGGATTTTTGTTTTACTAGCACTCTTCTAACTCTATTAATTAAAGAAATATAAAATTAAGAACAAGAGAAGAGGGGGTGTATTAGGATATTACTTTCATTTTCTTCTTCATTGTCAATTTACATTAGGGCCATATAGTGGGGGTGATAACAATTTTTTTGTTTTCACAGTGTCATGTATAAATCTTTGAAAACAGGAAACATAAAAACTAGAAATGAAATGAGATAAAGTCTTCTCAAAAACCAAACAGATCATGAATTTATTTCACAAAACCTCCCAACCTTTTATCTTCACAAAAACCTAACCACAAGCAGAAACATATCATTCACAAAAGCATCAAGCTCATGCAGCACACAATAGACAAAAGAAAACAGTCAAATAACATACTTGGATCCTCTACAGCTAATTTCATGGAAAAGCCGGCCGTAGGCCAAAGGCTGTTCCCTTAATCCAATGACCAAAGGCCAACTGCACCAAACTTGAAACCAATTAAAATTCTATACTTCAATTCACCATTGAAAAAATCAAATTAGAGAATTGGATCTTCTACCACCAGCTTTACGGTGCAGCCAGCAACAGACCAAAGCCTGTTCTCTAGACCCATTGGCCTATTAAAATTCTAAACTTCAATTTACCATTGAAACAATCAAATCACGAACTTTGATCCTCTACAGCCGACTTCACTATGCAGTCGACTGTAGGCCTCTGTATCCTCTGCTGCAGATGCATTATTGCGGCAGGCAATCTAATTTGGTAGGCCAAAGGCCGTTCTCTTAAACCAATAACTGTAGGCCAGCTGCACCTAATTCGAAACCACTTCAAAATTCTAAACTTCAAGTCACCATTAAAACAGTCAAATCACAGAATTGGACTCTCTACAACCGGCTTCACAGTGCAGCCAGCCCTAGGTCTTTCTCTTAATCCAACCGCCATAGGTCGACTGCACCGCAAAACCGACCATAGAGGATTCATTTTGGTCAAATCACATAAATCCACAAGAAAACTCAAACCAACCTAATAAAACCCAATTACAAAAACAAAAACAAAAAAACAAACAAAAAAACAAACAAAAAAACAACCTTTGAATTCAAAATTGGATTAGAGAAAACAATCTTACCACTAAAAGCAAGACCATAACAAGCAACAACACAAGTCTGAATAACAGTATTCTCCTGTCTAGTAAAAGGCTTAGTGAAAATCCCAATCTTCGTCAACAAACCAGTCCATGTCTTAACAAAAAAGAAACCGAGCAAACCAGCAGCAACATTAAGGGAAGGAATAATCCCAACCGTAAGATTCAGTTTGTGAGTTATGATGCAAAACAAACAACCTAATACACCACTCACAACTAACCCTCTTATTGTGATCTGTTCCTTCCATTCTGGAACTGGTTCGGACAAATACTCGTTCTTGTTGTTTTCTTGTGGATCTTGGTTAATCAATGGTTCTGTTATGTCCATTGATGTTGTTTCGGTACCCATGATGATGATCGAGGAACAAAGAAAGATTCGGTTTTATTTTTGTTTTTGTTCCTTTTTTTTGGGCTGTGGAGTGAATCTCAGATTGTGAATGAATAGTGTTGAATTTATAATAAGTAACGATAATTACAAGAACGGCAAGTTATGGATTTGCCACACATTACACAAACTCCACGAATCCTAAGTCTTCTCTATCGTAAAGAATGCATCATCCCCTCACTTTCAGTTTAATTTTATTGAAAAATAAATAAACTATAGATTTTGATTTAAAGATAAAATGTACTTGTATAATAATAAAAGTTTGAAATTATAACTCAAGAAAATCATTGAAATCTCGTATGGACAATTATAAAACTATAATTAGTGTTATTGTTAATAATAATAATAATAAATTTTAATTTTCTAATTATTTTTTAAAAAACATTAAAATTAACTTGATCAATGAATTATTGAGTAAGGGAGAAATCATACTGGAGTGAAGGTGTTAAGAAAAGTTAGTAATGTAGTTAAAGTGTTCATTTTGAATAAGAATATGGTTAAATTGACATATGTGTATAGATGTATTAGATATTTGATTTTTTATATATCAAGATAAATTAGTTGATTGGTTAAAAAACGGCGAACTAGTTGTATTAATTAGAGTTATGTTTGAAAAAAAGAATAAATGCATCCAGTAAATTAAAAATTAATTTATGTTTGGATTTTCTTTTAATGGGGTTTATAATTAGGGAGGGGTAGAGTAATTTTAATGGATTTTTGATTTAAAATATTTATATTTAGTATTTTAACAAATATTCTAACTTAGTATTTGTTTAACAAATATTCATTTATCAATTTACAACGTAGAACATTTTACACAGTCAATTATAAATATTCATGTGTTGTAACTTTTGAAATATTTAAATTAAAAGTCAAACATTTTTAATGATCTAACAGTTATGATAGAAATACAATATATAAAACTTTTACATTATTGATATTATAAAATAAATCCTTTTAAAATAGAAAAGAAAATCTAGAATCTCTGAATTTTGGTACAATAAGTTCCATTGAGTTAATAAATTAGTGAAATATATTAGCAAATTATAATTATAAATTTGTGAGATACACCTTGTATTACCAAATAGAAAATGAGTGAGTATAAGGTTGCAAATATTATAAAATACATCTTATATTTTGAGTATAACAATATTGTCACATATATTTATGAACCAAAATAATTGGCTATTCAAAATTGGAGTTACTCGTTTTGTAAACAGAAAAAGAATTGGAATTATTATTTGTGACAAAGAAAGGTAACTGACTTGATAACGGGTTGGTGATAACGGAGATAATATCTTTTCTTTTTCGTTTTTTTTTCCTTTTTTTTTTTTGTTTACAAGGGGAGAAGTGACAGAAAGGATAAGCAACATGTGCGTGTGTGTGAATATTTGGTAATCACACCAAGTTGCAAACGGCACGACATTTTTTATGATCATTATTATTCGTTAGATCATTGTACCAAACCTGTTTTCTTCTAAGACAAAGACTTTTTTTTAATCTTTCAAAAATAGAAAATATCAAAACCCCGTCAAAAAGAATAAAAATATATTTTTATTGAGAATAGACTTTCTGAATATACCTCTATAATGTTATTGATAAATTTTTTATAATTATTACAAAATGATATATATATATATATATATATATATATATATATATATAAAAGATGAAACAAAACAGAAAATCTAACCGTAAACCTAATAGAAAAATAACAAACTAATAAACAACCAACTAACCCTAAGTGATAAGGAATCAATAACAAGATTCAACCTATCACAAACTAGTAAATAATGAATAAGCAAGTTGATATCATAATACTCCCCCTTAAGTTGGAGGAAATATATCAACAAGGCCCAACTTGGAGATGAACTCATGAAACTGAGTTCAGGGCAAAGTTTTGGTTAAGGGGTCAGCTAATGATGTTTGGCAGTAACATGAACAAGATTTAGAAATCCTGAAACAACACACTCTCAAATAAAATGACGATCTATGTCAATATGTTTTGATCTTTCATGTGTTGTAGGATTGGTGGCAAGATAAATGGCATATCATAGTAGTTGATATATTCACTTCCATACTTCTCAATATTTGCTTAAGTCAAAGCAAATCAGAAGTCAGCTTTGCTACAACCTTCTACTCTGCTATAGCAGAAGATTTTGCCACTATTGGTTGCCTTTTTTATCTCCATGATATCAATGATTCTTCTAAGAAAATACAATATCATGTGGTTGATCTTCTGGTGCTCCTGCAACTGCCCCAATCTCCATCAACATAGGCAGACAACTACAAAGAGAAGTATGTGGAAAACAAAGGTCCTTGACTCGGGGAAGACTTGAGGTGTCTTAGAACATTATGAACATCATTTAAATGAAGTTTGCAAGGCTTACTCACGAATTGGCTAAGTTTACTCAGCGCAAAGGTTATGTCCGGCCTTGAAACAGTTAGATACATCAATTTCCCTATTAGTCTTCTGTATTGAGTAGGATTTTAAATAGTTCACTATCATTTTCACATAGAGGCACGTTATGATCCATAGGTATTGGCAGAGGTTTGGCTCCCAAAAATCCGGTGTCCTCAAGGAGTTTCAAGGTGTACTTTATTTGACATAAATGAAAGCCTTTGTTTGATTTAGCTATCTCTAAACCAAGAAAATATTTTGGATTTCCAAGCACCTTCAATATGAAGTGTTTCTCAAGTTTCTGTTGAGTATGATGCAACAACTCATGATTAGAATATCATCCAAGTAGAATAAAAGGATTATTAGAGACTTGTTTAAACTTTTGGTGAACAAATAGTTATCCGCAGTGCAAGGTTTAAAGACAAATTGAGCAATTGTTGAAGAAAACTTTGTGAACCACTGGCGGGATGATTGTCTCAAACCATAAATAGACTTGTTTAGTTTACAAACCATGTTATGTGTCTCCCCCTCAATGGGATAATCCATTGGTAACTTCATGTAGATATCTTCCTCAAGAGTGCCATTTAAGAATGCATTATTGATATCAAGTTGGAGAAGATGCCAATGTTATTGAGTAGCCAAAGCAAACAATACCCAAACTATGGTGAGACGAGCAACATGAGAAAATGAGTGGAGAAAATCAGTACCAGACTGCTGCGTAAAACCTTTGACAACCTATTGTGCCTTATGTCTATCAATGTTGCCATCTGCTTTATATTCCAAGATTGTAGCAAATATGTGAGGTAATGTTGGAATCAATAATTCAACGATTTGGAAAAGCTCTTTGGAACTATTCAAGGAATATGTAAAAGAAGGAGAATCAAGAAGGGTGAAACACATACCAACAATGTCATCTACAGAATCAAGAGTGGTAGCCTTACCCATTTGAGATTGGAAGAAAGCAATGAGTTATTGATATTGTTAAGTGGTCATGGTTTGGATTTCAGCAGAAGGTGAAGCATAATCGGTAACCTAATTTATAGAAGACGAAGACTTCTTGTAGCTAGATGGAAACCCATGAAGTTTAGAGCGCTTCCATTTGATATGGCCAAGCATATTGCAATGTGAACAAAGAGGACGATCATGTTTACTAGCATTGGATTTGCGGTTTGGTTCTTTCACATTAATCGCAATTGGGGAATTCAAATGAGGTTGAGGAGTACGGATTTCGCGCAATTTTTCATTTTGAGTGATCATAGAAAAAACTCGATTGATGGGAGGAAGGGGATCCATTAAATCTGACCATGAATATGAGCAAAACTATCATTTAAACCCGTTAGAAAATTCATGACGTATTGTTGAAGAAAATCGACGAGAGATTGAACACCGCCACAATTGCATGTGTGAATGGGTTTATATTCCCCAAGTTCTTCCCATAAACCTTTGAATTTGGGAATATATTGAATGATAGAGAGGGAACCTTGATTGCAACTGAAGATATATTTCTTTAATTGAAAAACCTCAGGATCATTATTTTGATGAAAGCACATATGAAGGTCGTTCCAAATTTTAATAGCAGTTGCAAAGTAAATTACAGAAGGTTGGATTTCTTTGGAGATGGAATTGAGAATCCATGAGACAACAATGTTGTTATTGCAACACCACAAAGGAAAGATAACATTGTTTTCTTGAGGTGCAAGAATGGTTCCATTGACAAAACCACGTTTATTGCGTCCTTTCGTGTTCCATTTGTCTGCGAAAAAGGAGTCTCCACCAATTTTATTTTTTTAAAAGGAAAAATTAGATAAAGCCTAAAATAAAGATCTTGAACAAAATGGTTACCCTATAATTAATTGTATACAAACTATATGTTTATATAATTATTTATTTTACCCCCTAAAAAAATAATAAAAAGGAAAATCAATTATTTACATTAATAAAAGAAGGAAAAATATATTTTTATTAATTTGGTTTGACAAGGAGAATATCTTGCTCCTTTGCATCCCCAAGTGCAATAGGGAAATCAAAACACACGTAGTTTGTGGGTAGAAAATATTTATTTGTTGTCTGATTTTATTATTACTCAATTTTAATTATTTATTATTATAATTATTATTATATATGTATCCAAAAAAAAGTAATAATAATAATAACGAAAAAGATGTGAGATGTCTATTTACGGATTGTATCTTTTTATTTTATATTTGGTTTAAAGTTAAGAAAAAATGATTCTTGTTAGAAAACAACGGTAATGCGACGGTATGTGAGTGAAACAGATGGACGCGAAGACGAAGCGAAATATTCAACTTGTTAAAGGATTTGCTCACGCGTTGTCAGATCTGTTGCAGCACAATGACCACTAGCAGCTGGGGATGAGTGATGCGGCGCGATGAGTCAGGATGAATTTCATCCGGCGGCGGCGACTATCAGTTCTTATCCTAAGAAAAAAAAAAGTTTATTGATATAGTTTTTTTTTATAGTTTTTTAAGTTATTTGATAAAACTATGATATGAGTTTTGTGTTATGTTACAACGGGGTGAAGTTCGTTTTACTTGGTGATTGATTTATAAGCATAAATTATTTATGGGTTTTTTAGTATATGTGTTGCAAACAATTTTAGGAACAAGGAAAATAGCTTAAGAAAAATAAATGCTTAGCATATGAGTTTATCTTACAGAAAAACTAAATTGCAATTTAGTTTTAAAAAGGATGCAATACAAAGAAGAAAATTAGAGGAGGATAAGAAAATCAATACCTTACTGCTGAATTAATTTTGATGGACTGATTTTATCAAGTTTAAATTGTCTCCTCCTCCCTAATTTTGCCTATTATTCTCTTTTTTGTTACTCGATAGCCCTTTCCTTTCTTTCTATTTTTTTTTTTGTTTTAATGTGGATTATTTATAGACTTTTTGGGTGTAGGTTAAGAAAGATAAAGAAATAATTGTGAATTGATCACCATTATACTAATTGTTATTACCATTAATCTATTTCTTTTCGGTTTCTTTTCATTCAATTATATACTTTTTTTTTAATGTTTTAGAAAGGCGTGAAACATCTGAACAAGAATCAAAGGCAAACAGAGAATCAGAAACACCCATGATTGTCTAAAGTTCATAGCCCTAATTATTTATTTTTATTTTTATTATTATTTATTTCATTTTTTGTATATTTTTTATTTATTTTAAGGGAATAAAAAGTCGAAAAAATTAGGTGTCAACACATCCAATGAGAGGCATAGTCATTGCATGCCGCCAAGAACCGTAATTATCACCAATGAGAGAGTGGGCGACAAGAATAAGATTAGGATTATCAGATTTTGAGATGAAAAAGGGATTTACATTTTTAGCCATGAGTTCTTCCATGATAAAGAAGAAGAAGAAGAAGAAGAAACAAATAGAATTTAATCAATTTACTACTGATACCATATTGAATATAGACTTTTTGAATATACCTCTGGAATATTATTGATAAACTTTTGATAATTGTTACAAAGTGATGATAAAGATACATAAATACAAGATGAAACAAAACAAAAAAGTCTAACAACATGCTAACTACAAGCCTAATAGAAGAATAACAAACTAACAGACAACTAACTAACTCTAAGTGATAAGGAATCACTAACAAGACTCAACTTATTAGAGACTAATAAATAATTAATAAGCAAGTTGATGTTGATATCATAATAACTTCTTATAATAAAAAATATATTTTTTTGAGTGTTAAAAGACTAACAATTTCAAAGTAGTTACATTTAAGTTTGTTTGATGTTCATTAGAGTAAGTACTTAATTTGACATAATAGCACAAGATAGAACATTACATGAAATTTTTTCTGTATTGTACGATATTTGATGGACAATGGACAAAACAAACAAAATAATGTATAATTTAATACAATATATTTTATGATATGTATAAGAGAAGTGCTATTTAATACGAAGAGTATTGGAAAAAAAAAAAAAGAATGCATGAAAATATGATTTTTGACCAATCATGCTTGGCTAACCATACATGAGGGTAGTGGGTGGTTATTATTTGAAAGAATTATATGCTGCTACATAGGATTCTTGTGTTTCTTCTCAATTTTCTTCCGTAACAATAAGCATTTTCCTATGAATAAACGTTAATGACTATAAATATTAATCGAGGAGAGAAAGAAAGGTGAGAGATAGAGAAAAGTTAGATGTATAGGGTGTAGGGTGAGAAGTTGTGAAAAGAGAAATAGGTAAGAGAGAGTGTAAGAAGAAAAAAGTACATGAGATTTGATGTATTGATTAGTATAAAAGAAAGAGAATAGAAATAGAGAACATAGAAGTGTTGATTAATTTTGAAAGTACGAGAACGATTTGTGTCGTAGTCCTTTCAATTTATGAGTGCTCAAAGTACCATATTATGAGTGGCTTTAACTGCCATATTGAGAGTGGCTTTAACCTTCATGTTGAGGGTGCAATTCTAGAACGGTTTTCTATGGTGCAGTAGAACTCATATACAATTTGTATGAGTTGTTTTATCCTGGAGACTTCGTGTTTGATAGTCTGTCTTGCACAATTTGAGGAGTACGGCGAAACGTCTTAAAGAGATACTTAAAAACAACAATTTTAAGACATATCTTTCTATTTTCCATGTCAATTGAAGATATTACTTAAACTGGTTCTACTACTTCTGATTTCAATAAAGTGTTTCAGTTTGAGGGATGTCGCTTCAAGCGATGGCAACAAAAGATGTCATTTTTCTTAACTACAAACCATGTCACATACCTGTGATGAGGAACACTAAAAGCAACAAACAAGACGAAACAGAACCTTGAAGAAGTAAGATAGCCAGAGTTGCAAGAGATTACAAACTCAATTATATGGCATATACTTTAGAAGAGGATCTTGCAACTCTTCAAGAAGCTTTGTCATCTTTTGATGCAAATTTATGGTAAGAAGTTATAAACGATGAGATGGATTTTCTAGAGTCTAACAGGACTTGGCATTTGGTAGACTTGCCTCTTGGTTGCAAATTGATAGGCTGTAAATGAATATTGAAAATAAAAAACTAAAACTTGATGGAACTGTTGATAAATACAAGGCTCACCTTGTAGCCAAAGGTTTTAGATAAAGAGAAAATATAGATCTCTTCGACACTTTTTCACCGGTCACTGGAATTACATCCATTAGGGTACTCATTTCATTAGTTGATATTCATAAAATGAATGTCAAAACAACTTTTTTAAATGGCGACTTGGAAGAAGAAATTTATATGGAACAACCTAAAGATTTTGTGATTCATGGACAAGAAAACAATGTATAGAGGTTAGATAAATCTATGTATGGTCTTAAACAAGCTCCTAAGCAATGACATGAAAAGTTTGATAACTTGATTTTATCAAATGAGTATAAAGTGAATGAAAGTGACAAATGTATTTATTAAAAATATGAAAATAACATTTGAAATTTTGTATGTCTCTATGTAGATGACCTACTCATATTTGGTTCAAACATTCATGTTGTAAATATTGTGAAATCATTGTTGTGTAACAACTTTGATATGAAAGATTACAATGTCAAAAAAGTGAATTTTTTTGGATTAGTCTCCCTATGTTGAAAAGATCCTAATGAAATACAAATACTTTGATTATAAACCTGCTTGCACACCATATGATCGAAGTGTGAAACTTTTCAAAAACACTGGTGAAGTTGTTAGACAATCTAAGTATGTGAGCATCATTGGCAGCCTCAGGCATGCTATTGATTGTACTAGACCTGACATCAAATGACTGCAAAGCAACCAGTGGCTATATTTTTTGTATACATGGTGGTGCTGTATTTTGAAAATCGAAGAAACAGACGATATTGACTCAATCTACTATGGAGTTTGAAATGACAGCACTAGCTACTGCTAGTGAAGAAGCAAGTTCATTTAGATGCTTGCTAGTTGAGATTCCTTTATAGAAAACCAAAGTCAGTTGTGTTGACCCACTGCGATAGTACCATGACTATTGCAAAGATTGAGAATCGTTATTACAACAGTAAGAAACAACAAATACGTCGTAAACACAACACAATTAGATAGTTTCTTTCTAAATGAGCTGTTATAGTGGATCACACACGCACTAATGAAAATTTAGCAGATCCTTTGACGAAGTGATTAGCTAGAGAGAAAGTCCTAAATACATCCAAAAGGATATAATTATTGCCTATAGAGTCACTCATGATGGTAACCCGACCTGATAGCTAGAGATCTAAAAATTTAGGTTCAATGGGTAATAACAAGTCGTGAAGTGATATGAGATAAACATACTATTATAAATCAGAGAAGGATGATTCCTAGGCGATGATAGGATGAGGAAATAAGAACCCTTAATGATATCTATACTCTATCTGAAATGGAATACCTAGCAATAGGAGTACTCTTGATAGACTCACCTATGTGAATGTGGAAATGGGGCCGTTTTATACGGAATTTTGAGGCATAATTCCTAGAGCATTCACTATACTGGGATAGATGTGCAGGGCCATTAATGCATGGGTTTTTGTGTATACACCCTATGAAAAGGTTGTGTGTGGGTTTTAGATCAAAGATAGAGTTCAAGACTACAAGTCACTCTTGTTGAATCTGAATCTTACTTAATATGCAAAGGTTCAAGTCGGAAGACACATCTGCTTATGCACAATCTTATAGAAGCGTTTGATGCTACTTTAGAAACATTTTTTTTTTAATTCAAGTGGGCGATTGTTGGAACATAAAGTATGTTAGTGTGTGAATTTAAAATTTGTTGAAGTCCCACATTGGAAAGCTCTAATATATTGAGTAGTTTTCAACTTTATAAATTGGATTTTTAACATATATGAGTTTGTTTCCATCACTATATAAAGAGTGTCAAACTCTTGTGAAAAACACACCAAAGTTAGATGCAATTCTCAACTTTCTCACTTCTCCCTCTTTTATTTGATGCACTTCCGAGCCATTTCTCCCTTTTCTTTCTATCCCTTCGGTTTTTGAGTGTTCCTACCACCACTGTCCTTTTAGAGCGGTTTGTATCGTAATCCCTTTGTTTTTGAGTCGTTCTAATACCACTGTCCTTTAAAGCAGTTTTTGTGTTGTAGTCCCTTTGATTTTTGAGTGGTCCTAATACCACTTTCTTTTTAGAGCAGTTTTTGTGTCGTACTCTTTTCGATTTTTGAGTGGTCCTAATACCACTGTCCTTTTAGATTGGTTTTTGTACCGTAATCCTTTTGATTTATGAGTGGTCAAAGTACCATATTACGAGAGGCTTTGACCGCCATATTAAGGGTGTAATTCTAGAACAGATTTGTACGGTGCAGTAGAACTCCAACATAATTTGTGTGAGTTGTTTCATCCTTGAGACTTCGTGGTTGATAGTGTGCCTTGCACAATTTAGGTAGTGCCGCAAAACATCTTAAAGAGAGCGACCTAGTTAGCGACTCAACCTGGTAATATCTTTGGTGGCTGAAATTTATTTTGAAATGTAAAATGCATTTGTTTAAAAATAAAAGAAATGTAAACTTAAAATAAATAAAAACTGATGGTAAGAAATTGCAAGTGCAACAAATTCACTTAAAAGGCAAGTGCTAACGTGAAAAAAAAAAAAGTGCAACACCTTAGAACAAAAAAAATAATGTTACCGTAAAAAAAATTAAAGAAGTAGAAAGAGGAGATTAAAAAAAGGAAAATTTAAAAGATTATGCAATTCTTTTATGTTTCTTCTCAAAGTTGAAGAGAAGTAAAATGGTGTGGATCCCACACTTATTTAGTCTCTCTTTTCTATTTTTCTTGTGTGTCAATCGAAAAATGTTTGTTATTTCTCTTGTCCTCTAGATAATCACTTTAAAGGACAAAAAATGTTCTCATGGTTGAGCGAGAGACAAGAATTACTACTTTTGTTTAGTCCACCAATTTGGGAAGTCTCACAACCAGTTTTTATATCAAATATTGTACAAACAAGAGTTGTTTTGTCTTGTCTCTCATTTTTCAGCAAATCAAACACACCTTTAGTTTTTTCTTTTTTTCCTCTTTTACTCTAGTTTGTTAAAACTTGTTTATGTAAGATGTATTCAATTCATTTTACAATCTAATGAGAATCAATTTTGACTCATTCCAAGATTCTCTCTCGAGTTTATCTTTTGTAGTATGATATCAGATTGTGCCTTTTACATCATACAAGTTGTATTGAAACACCAGAACATAATGGTTGTGAAGACAGGAGAGATATCAATCCATTCTTAATGTAGCAAGAGGTCTCCAGTTACCCCAAATTTTATTGATAACAAAAAAAAAAGTTATGGATTTGCCTAAATGAACTTGATTCGAATGAATTACTCCACCCGTCTCAAAATAAATGTCTCATTTGTGATTTTTATTTGTCTCAAATTATTTATCATTTTACTGTATCAATACAATATTTATTACTTTTTTCTACTAATATACTCTTATACCCTTATTTATTATATCTTAATTCATCTAACAACTCCACTAACTATAACTAATATGGGTATTTTAGTAAATATAATTTATTTTATCATTGAATTCAACACATCTAATCATTTTCTTAAGATTCGTGAATAACTTAAATCAAATATTTAAAATGAGACCGATGAAGTATTGAGTATGAGAGAAATTGTGTGGGAGTGACACTATTAAAAAATGTTGATAATGTAGTTAAATGTATTTATTTTGAATAGAAATATGACTAAATTAACATTTGCGCATAGATATATTCAATATTGATTTTTCATATTTCAAGAAAAACTAATTGGTTGGTAAAAAATATGACAAATTAGTTATATCAATTCGAGTTTTGATGCATTTAATAAATTTATAATTTTGCATGAGAGAGCCTACACTTGATTATTTAATTAATCCTACGATTCATTCTCTTTACAACACCATTATACTGAGGTGTTTTTGGATCTGCTTTTTCAAGCTCGATTCCATGTTCTATGCAATACTCTTCAAACGGACCTCTGTATTAACCACCATTATCTAATCCAACACATTTCAATTTCTTTTCCTTTTCTCTTTCAATACTTGTATGAAAGTTCTTGAAGACTCCATGTACATGGTCATTAGATTTCAAAGGAAAAGCCCACACTTTTCTAGAGTGGTCTTCAATTAAAAGAACAAGATATGATGCACCACCAAGAGATTTACTATCCATCATACCAACATTTGTATGAATTAAATCAAGAATAATTTTTTTTCTTCCTATGAGGACCAATATTATGAAAAGAAACTCTATGTTGTTCTATAGCAAAACAATGAGTGCAAGTTTTTAGAGGCCTACCTTTTACCGTAAGAAAAATTTTCTTTTCAAAGATGTTGAGTCATTTCTCAGTTAAGGGACGAAGGTGCATATTCCATAAATTAGAAGAGGCATCTTCAAGTGTATTCACTTCTTCCTTGCATAACTATACAGACAACCTGTAGAGAGAAGTGAAACTCTGCTCATTTGCTACCACTAAAGACCTTTTGGTGAGTCTACATATACCACCACCATCAAAGTAAGTGTGATAAGCCTCAATATTCAATGCTTTCACCGAAATCAAATTGAGACAAATATCTGGAACCTGTCCAACATTCTTCTATTGAAGCTTGCGACCAATCCCAGTTTCAACTCAAACATCTCCCATACCATAATTTTACATATTCCATCATCTCCCGTTTTTACCGTGCCAAAACCACCAACACTGTAAGATAAGAAGAAATCACCACTACTAAAATTTTTGCCTTTAGTGACTAATAAATCGGTAGCTATTGTTTTAAAATCGGTCCCTGTGCCTCTTAGTGACTGAATCAACGACCTTTTAAATTTAGTTCATAAACTACTAGTCACAAGTTGTTGCGACCAAATCAGCGACCGAATTTAGTGACTGAATATTGCGACCGATTTTGTGACCGAATTTGGAAACTGAATTAGTGACTAAAGTTTAAGACTGATTTAACAACCACTTTGAATTGATTTTCTATGTCGTTAGCGACTGATTTAGAGACGAAATTTGTGACTTAAATTGTTATTTTTATTAAATATTTGATCATTAATTATGTCTTTAAATGTTACCATTTTATTTTAAATCCATTACTTTAATGTCTTAAAAACAATAAAAACAATTTTTTAATCTGATTTCAATATCTAAAAAGTTCATACACCAAAATCATTTAAATGCATTAGTCATATCAATGTATATAACTAAAGAACAAAATATATTTAAGTAATATTTCTAAGTACTCAAAATAATACAAATAAAATTTTAGTTTAAACATAATATATTTAATCCTAATAAATTGCAACATATGTGTTCTTCGGATTGACTTATCATTATCCATCTAACTCTTCATCATTATCACCAATCTCATCATCAAAATCACCAACATCATGATCACCAACATCATTATCACCAATCTCATCTTCATGAACTTGATCTCTAGTATATGACATGGGTTGAAAGTTCAAGCTATTCATCAATTGTTTTATCAAGTGGTTGTTGCGCTCAACTGCTCTATTTGTTTAGCCAATTCCTCTCGAAGTTGATCTCTTTCATTTCTCATTTCTTCAAATTCATGTCTTTGTACCCACTCTGTTGATGAAACTAAAGGGAAGGAAATACAGAATAATTCTAACTTCATTATGCAGATAATCATAATTATCATTCTTTATAAGTGATACTTTTCTTTCTTAAATTTGAAAAAATAAAATTTGACAACATTAAGAAATTAAAAACATCATAAAGAAATTTAACAAATTAAAAACACCATAAAACAACACAGTCAGTTTGAAAATAAACATCCACGTGCCTAAACCAGAATTTTTTTACATTGCAGTCGCGACCACAAGAGTCCTCAAAAGTATCTAACCTCTATGACTCATCATGCTAACAAAAAACAATTTCATAGGAACATAAGAACAATTTATGCAACACAACGAAGGACAAAGGATATCATTTTTAGGAAAAATTTAAGCACAAATCATATCAATCATCATGCTAACAACATAGGAAACAATTGTGTGAGTGAACAAATAAGTGAAATGCATGAATGAAAAGTAAAAAAAAATACAAGGAAAAGAGAAAGTGATTGAACGTGTGTGCAACAAAAAAGGAAACAACTTGTTACCGAAGACGCAAGAGAGATTTGAGGTCCAATTTTTGTGCACCAACGGGCTTCAACCTGTGCGCACATAATAAGATTGCAAAGTTTAATCAATTAATATGAATACGAATAGTATACATAAGAATATGAATAGTATTATTGAAGCAATTAAGTTAGCAAAACAAATGACTATTATCTTCTCATGTGTCCATATGAATGCTTATATCTTCATCACCAGATTCATTACTCACAAATCAAATTTCTCTAACATTTAAGTTAGATATGACTACAATATAGAGACAAAAAAAATTAAAGTTGGTAAAATAAACAAAGAAGTAAAATAAAGTTAATGTTGATAATGTATTACACTTTCCCAAATGATTAATCGACCTACTGTGGTTTACTTATTCAATATACTAGAAGTAAAATTACAATAAATGAAGCAAATAAAATGAAATTAATATGGAAAAGTGATAAAAATTTGCATAAAATTATGGCTATTGACAAAAAATCACAACATTAACCAACTTTATTGTTTTCATGGAGGAAGAACAATCTTACAACAAGGTAATCCAATCAAACCCTACCAAAAAATTCAAGTACTATCCTCATGTCACAACATAATTTCTCTCCCTTATCAACAAAATTTCACCTCCCTAAAATCACTACATATTGACAAAGCCAATCCAAATGCCCAATCCTAAGTCCTAACCAAAACATGAAAAGCCTATAATACATGATAAACCCTAGGTTTTACACCATACTTGTTCCTCATCTTATCATAAACATGATAAACCCTTTGAAATGAAGAAAATCATATTGTAAACAAGAACACAAATCAAATGCTCAGACAATGAGATTCACTATCAACCAACACCAAGCATTCGATTGCATTAAAGATAAATGGCATGAAGCTTACCGCAGAGAAGAGAAATTGCTTCAATTCTAGAGATGGAAAAATCAAACTTCCGCATAGATGGGGAGATCGAGGGATTTGGGAAATTTGAAGGAAACAAACTTGGGAGAAAAGGGTTTTTGGTTTTGGGAGAAAAGGGTCGCAGAGATATGCAAACAACTATAGAGAATAGGACTTGCAAAAATTGGGACGTGGGATTGGAAAAAAATCAGCACCTCTTAGTTATGCTTAGAAATGCAGCGGCAATTGTTTAGCATCGTCGCAGGAAGTGTCGTAAAGAGAGAGCGTTGTCATTTGTTTTGCACCTGTCGCAATGCATATATCATAAACAGAGGATGGTTTCATGAAGAAATGGCGGTGAGAGGGGATTAACAACAGAAGATGGTTTTGTGATGAAATGGCGGTGATATGATGGTTAGCAAAAGAAGAAATCCGAACGAGTTGGTTTCGCAATTGTGAATCATGATGAAATGACGGTGCGAGGGGATTAACATGAGATGAATGGTTTTAGGGTTTGTGGTGGGTTGAGAAAGAAAGAGGAACTGATCGTTTGTGCTGGTGGGAAAAAAAAACTATGTAATTAAAAATTAGTTAGCGACTGAAATTTTGGTCACTATAATTCAGTTGTTATTTCAGTCTCTAAATTTCGCTAGCGACCGATTTAGTGACGCAAAAATATTTAGTTTTGAGGTTCAAAATTACAGTCTCCAATTCAGTCGCTAATGTGACTGAAAATATTCAATCTCTAAATCGGTCACTAAAGGTGAAATTTCTAGTAGTGCACATTAGGAGTAACATGATATGAGGCACCCGAATCAATAATAAAAGTTGAATCTTGACATGCAAGGTTTATGGACTTATCATCACAAACAATGTAGACATCACTAATAGATGCAACTACAATTGTATCTTTATTATTCTCATTTTTCTTCTCTTTGTCTTAATCTTTTTCCCTCTATTGATCTCTCTTAGTGAACCTACAATTTCTTTTTATGAGACCTGATTTTTCACAATTGTAGCATATCACTTCTTGTCTAGTTCTCAACTTACTTCTTGACTTGCTACGACTTTCAAAATTGTCGGGTCTCTTAAAATGTCTAGATTGACTTCTCCCCCGTGAGTTTGTAACTAGTGCTTATGACTTTGAGGAAAAATCAATCAAACCATGCTCATTTATCCGAGCTTCTTCATTTAACATGCTCTCTTTAACTATTGACATAGTCAACTTTCCATTTGGAGATGAATTGGTCAATGTCACAACAAGGATTTCCTAATTGTTATATAAGGAACCCAATAATAACAATGCTTGAAAATCATCATCCAATTTAATATTTGCGGTTGTCAACTGATTAACTTTATTATGAAAAATACTCAGATGCTCTACCACAACTGATTAACTTTATTATGAAAAATACTCAGATGCTCTACCATTGAATCTTCATATTTGTATTTCATATTCACCAACTTTCGAATCAAGAATGCTTTATTTGACACATTCTTCCGCTCATACAACTCTTTTAATTTATCCCACATCTTCTTAACATTTGTTTCAGTTTCAACATGTGGATATAGACTTAGATCCAACCACTTTCTGATCAAGGCCACTGTTTTTCTATTCATCTTTTTCCAGTCAACATCATATTTATCTTTGGGTTTAGTAGTATCACCCTCAATAGGATCATACAAATATTTGCTGTATAACATGTCTTCCATGAGGGTCTTCCAAAGTGCTTAATTAGTAGAGTTGAGCTTAATCATATTGAGACATTTATTTTACTCCTCCATTTAAATGCAAATATCAAACCAACCGAGCTTCGATACCACTTTGTTGGGAAACACCAGAGATAATTATCATAGGAATGCAAAACATTTTTCCCTCACCGGTGTAGATAAATGCCAAACAAAAATTACAATTCTATAGAGCAATAACAATTGACAAAAAAAAAAAAATAAATATTAGACACACCACAATTTTTAAAGTGGAAAACTTTCCTCAAAGTGAGAGAATAAAAGCACAAGATCTAGTCCAGTAAAATATTCCATTAAATAATTAATAGGTACACCAGTGTTTTCCTAGTAACACTAGGGAACAACAAATAAGCATCACCGTAGGAAGAAAGCAAACAAATAATAAACAGCTTTCTACAAAAGTGTGTATTTCAAACTAACTTTCAAAGAAGGTAAAACGACTTTCAATGTATATCAAAAGAACAAACTCAGTGATAGAAATGACATACTGAAATTATAGATCAAATGGAGCAATTTTGCTACACATCAATGACCACCAGAACCAATATTTTACTCATCTTCTCTGTGTCGCGAGCGCATCTTCTATCTTAAAAAATACAGTGCTTACGACACTTTTTCTTTTCTCTATTACGACTACACTGTTGCATCAAGTGCAACTAGGGATGTCATATCCATTTTACTATTATTATGGGCTAAGCCCAAAATTAATTTATCCCATTTTTTTTTATTATAACAGTAATTATAATAAAAATTGTGGGTCCCACTAAGGAGTGCACTTGTCCAACATAAAGTACACAAAAAATAAAGGTTTTAGCTTTGGTAAAGCTAAAAACCAAGTTGATTGCTTTGTAAGTTCTCTTTTTATAATAGTTATTTATGAGTTTAAAATTTATAGCTTACAACGTTTTTTATAAGCTAATTCAAGTAGCTTATAATTTATAATTTTTTTCTTCTAATTTTACCTTTATTATTGTAAGTAAAATCATTTTTTTTACTCTTTACCCTTTATAATATATTTATCCTTTATTGTAATTTAATTAAGAATGTTCTTTTGTGTTATTTTATATTTTTAAGTTATTGAACCGTTAATTTTATAAAAAAAAAAAAAAACTTCAATTAACCTAACAATGGTAAACTATAAACTATAAGGTGTAAGCGATAAGTTATTAGCTAATTTTACGAAATAGAATCTTTAGCTTTAACATGGATCGGGTTACTAAATCAAGAACAAATGGTGTGGTAATTGGTCAAGTGATTCTTTGTTTAGAGGAGAGGTTTAGATCCAAAAAGAATTTAAAAAAAGGAAAATAGTAGTCTTAAAGTACATGATGCACGGCCATGTTGTATATAAAGAAAAACGAAGATAGATGAATTGTTTCTAAATTTATAAGAGACCATAACCACAAACTATTTTCTCCAAGAAGTTCACATTTCTTCGAGTACATAGACAGAAGACTATATTGTATGTGGCATATAGAGAAGAAGGTTCTAGAGTATTTGAACCATATCTATCATGATCACGGTTAATTTAAAAATCAATTTTACAAGTGTATTCACCAATCTTCCATTGCCAAAGAATTTGATTCTATTGGGAAGCAATGATAGATAAATATGGGTTAGAAGATATCCAATGGATTCTTTCTTATGTAGGTCAGTACAATTTTTGCGCCGAAATGTCCACCATCTAAAGGAGTGAAAGTATGAAAAGATTTTTTAAAGACTTTTTAAATTCAATTACTTCGTCGATGATGTCCATTATAAATAGGAAAGAGAAGAATGTCAAGACAAGGAATTCAAAACACTTTTGTGAACTTTATATTTCATGGAAGAAGAGGATTCAAAAATTTCTACAAGAAACATGTTCATGATATTTTAGGATGAGTTGGTTGGCTCTCAAATATTTATAGCAGATAAATTTGATTTTTCTAATGATGTCTTTATGTACAAGATTCATGATATTTACAAAGAGAAACCTTAATATTATTTTTTTCATGTCATTTCAAAAGAAGCTAATTGCAGTTGTCACATGTTTGAATTTGTGGGTATTCCATGAAGACATGTGTTAAATATATTCATCAAGAAAAAAGTATGTTCCCTCCCTTCTCAATATGTTCTACGCCATGGACCATAAATGGCAAGAAAGAAAAATTAAAGGAATTTCATTTGACGAATTCCATGAAGGTGCAATTGGAGCTTCTAGTACTTCATTATTTAATAGTGTTATGGTTGAGTTTCTTGAACCATTAGAAAGAGGCTCATGTTCAGTAAAACATCATGATATTGTAATTGCTAAATAAAGGTTCATTCAATTGTATTAACTGCAAGAAAAAAGGTTACAACAAACATAAATGTCCATTGTTAAAGCTTCTGGTTTGGTCATCACAAGACTATGTTTAATTCATTTTGATTCTTAGCTACGGTAGTTTATCTAAATAGTGAAATAGTTTTAACGGATTAAGATTTTGGTCATCACATGTTATTCTCTTTTCCTTCGTAATCTTTTCATACTTTGTTTCTAATAAAGATGCTCGTAAAGCTTTTGTTGAATAAAAAAAGAAACAAATATTGATTAATGACATAGATCCAGTGTTATCCAATTCATTTATGTCACATCATTATTGAGTATCATAAAAAATGGAGGAGATCAAGAAAATTCTACAAATTGTAAAATAGGGGACAAAAAAACCTGGTTCATTTTAAAAATAATTAAGGAGATTATAAGTTAATTTTGAGCAAAATAGACAGATCAAAAGTGCATTCAAGCCTAAAATAAAAGAAAATTTAATGTAGTGGCATAAATGGACAAAATTTTTGGAGGTGCCCAATTTTTAAATTTTTTAATTGATAAATTAAACATAACGTTTTATTTGTATATCATAATTTTAAATTGTAAATTTGCAATGAAAGCACAAGACAAAGTAAACACAACAACAAAGGGAGAGGAATTAGACTAAGAAGCTGCATAAGTCTGAGAGAGATAGAGCTATGGATATACTATGTCGGTCTGATTGAACATTTATAATTGATCTAATAAATCCGAAAAAATCGAATGAAGAACATATTGTTTCAATTCTTTTCATGGAATGACATTTCTGAAAATAAGATAGATATTTTAAAAAATCTAAAAACAAATTGAATCACTAGACTTTTTATACTATTAAAATAATTACATAATTTTTTTTATTTTTTTTATGATAACATTATATATAGTGAAATAAAATATAAGGATTTAGTCAATGATGTAAGGCTATCTTGGTGATTGAGTGGAGTGGAATGACATCGAGGTTAAGGGTTTGATCTTCATCTTCAACATAATACTAACATTGATTTTTCAAAAAAAATGTCGGTGGTCAACTTTAAACAACTTGAACTCATATCAAAATAAATAAAGATTGAGTTTATTTAGTTTGGCATTTTAGACTCGAACATGAAAAAAAAAATCAATTCAATTTAATTAATTTTGAATAAACATTTGAGTTTATGATATCATGGGATAATAATTATAACTTCCTTGCGTCTATGTAGATGACATGGTATTAATTATCCAAACAATCAGTACTCTTCTATGACAACTTGACAAGTCCAGGGACGGACATTCACATAGTGTGGATGTGCACCTGCACCCTCACCCCTTAAACTTTTAAAAATTGCACCCACACCCTTATACTTTTTGCATTTTTAAACTCTTGAAATTTTTTATTTGTACCTATAACCCAAGGGGACCAGACCACTTTCAATTTACTTATTTTTACATTACCACTTCTCACTTCACTTTTCTCTAACTTAAATTCTCACTCCAAGCTTCAAAGGAGGTGCAAAGAGCACTTATTTTGTGTAAAAGCATTCAGCCTAGGATGCTTCATATGCTCACTTTTGGAGACTTGTAACATCTATTCATAAAGAAGAGGCGAGGAATTAAAGAGGAACAAATGAAGTCAAGAGAGGACAAGAGCATTGATAAAAGGAGACAAGGCTTTATTTGAAAAGAACGATAATTATGGAGTTGTTACCCTTTGGAGAGAATGAGTAAATATTGGTTAATTGCATCTTTTTTTTTTGTAAACAATGATCACTCCCTCCCTATATGTATGTCACGCCCCCAACCAATAAATTTAGAATGTTTTTGTTTTAAAAAACTTACATTTTGTGTAATTGTGAACTATATCTCTTTTTAGTTTTGGATTAGACCATTATCTATGTTCTTATCAATAAATCAAATTTTTTTTAGCGATCTTTCACCAAGACTTGTCATTCATCTTCTCCATTGAAGGTTGAGTGAGTCGCTTGCTCCCTATTTTCTGCCCTTCCATACTTTCTATTTTCTTTTTGTTATTAAACTATCACTGTATTTTTTTATTTATAATTCGGTCCATAGCCATTTTAATTCTTGCCAACTAATAATTCTGATCATATCATACAATAATATGAATTAGAATGACAAGCCAATAATTTGAGTAATCATCAAGTAGTATGAGATCCAGATTGCGTGTAGACCATTTCTTTTTAAAATTTCAACTATTTTCTTTGTTAATATTACAATTCCTTCAAGTTTATATATTGTATGAAACAGAAGAAAAAGAAAAAAAGAACGTAAAAATATAAAAATTTGAAAAAGAAAATAGTAAACAAATATAATAAATCATATGGTTGTGATTGAAGGAGGTGCGTTTTATATCATTCTTTTCAATTGCTATCACAATATTTTTTTTGTTACATTTGGGAGTTGATAAAGATACTCATACTTACTCAACTTTCAATTTGTTTGTTTTTTCTACTGTAACTACTTTTCCTTTTTTATCTCTTTGTAGTTAGTATGATAACTGAAAGTTGATTGTAAACATTTTGTATAAATAGCCTTTGGCTATATCTTTTTTAATAAGAAAATAGTTTCTATTATTTCATAACATAGTATCAGTTGAAAAAAAAATATATATAAAACAAATATTTGTACCTTTCTCTTTTATTTCCCTTCTTCTCCCCTTTCTGCTTTTTTTTTTTCCTGTTTCAATGGCAGAACTTCAAGATCCACCACAAAATCCTCCTCCTCCTCTTCTTGTACCTCCTCTTCCCCCAAATCGCGACCCTACCAGTCACTTCTATATTCATCCAAATGAAAACCCTTCTCTTGTTTTGGTTTCACCGGTCTTGGATGCTTCGAATTTTCATGCATGGGCCCGTGCTATGTACATTTCTTTGGAGATGAAGAACAAATTCGGTTTCATTGATGGCACAATCAAGAAACCAAATTCTCAAGACTCCAATTTTTTGTTTTGGAAGCGTTGCAATACTCTCGTTATTTCTTGGCTTTATCATTCGATTTCTCCTGAGATTGTGAGCAGCATTTTATGGATTGACGACACTTCTTCTGTTTGGCAAGAACTCAAAAATTGGTTTTCTCAAGGTGACTTTGTTAGAATCTCTCAAATCACTTCAGATCTCTCTTCCATCAAGCAAGGCGATTCTTCGGTTACAACCTATTTCACGAATCTAAAGAAAATCTCTGACGAGCTCTTCAATTTTCGCCTATTCCGCCATGTTCCACGTCTTTAACTGGTTGCTGCGACACCTTTACTACCGTATCTCAATATCGAGATCACGATCTTATTTTGTCTTTCTTGCAAGGTCTCAATGACAACTACTCTGCGGTTCTTTCCCAAATTCTTCTTGTTGATCCTCTTCCTCCTCTTACAAAGATTTATTCCATGATTTTGCAACAAGAACGTCAATTGAACATTGGAAACATTGGAATTTTGTCTGATCCTACTGTTTTGGCCGTTGACACCCGTAATTCTTCTGCTAAATCCTTCCCTAGTAAACCTAAACCAAATTTTAAACCCAATTCTGGAAAACATCATAACCCTAGGTTATGTACTAATTGCAAGAAAACAAATCATACCATTGATAAGTGTTTCTTTCTCCATGGCTTTCCTCCTAAGTACCAAACCAAGAAAGTTGTTAATAATATTGATTATGTATCTCAAGACGATGCTTCATCTATTCCATCTTTCACTAAAGAGCAAGTTTAAGGTTTGTTGGCACTTCTTCCCTCCACTGCTTCTTTATCCAATTTTTCTCACGTTTCAACCTTGGTTAGCAATTACAACTTGCAATCTGCCTCATGTGATTCACGTAATATAAAAGGTAAATTTTCCCCTATTTGGATATTAGATTCTTGTGCCACAGATCATTTTACCAATTCTTTATCTTTTTATACAAGTTACAAATCTATAAAACCTATTTCTGTTCGGCTTCCCAATGGAAATTTGACTTCGGCTTCTTATAGTGGCACTGTGGTTTTTAATGATTCAATTACCTTATACAATGTTCTTTACATTCCTATGTTCTCTTTTAATATTGTTTCTGTTAGTTAACTCCTTGAGTTTACACCATGTAGTTTAACCTTTTCAAATACCTCTTGTGTTATTCAGAATTTCAAAACTTTGAAGATGATTGGTAATGCCACTCTTTGCCATGGCCTATATGAACTAGTTAGTCATCACTCTAATACTCATGATGCTCATAAGACTACTCATTCTATTCATGTTGTAGATACATTTACTCCTATTTTTCCTTTGACTCATGTCTGGAACTATCGATTAGGACACCCTTCTTCTACTTGTTATACTAATGTAACCAAGAACAATTCTATGGTCTTACTTATGAATTTGTCACATTGTGATGTATGCCGCTTTTCCAAGCAAAAGAAGTTATCTTTTTCTCTTAGTGATACTGTTTCTGATTCTATTTTTGATCTTATTCATGTTGATATATGGGTACCTATTCTTACTCCTTCTATTCATGGTCATAAATATTTTTTAACAATTGTTGATGATAAATCTAGATTTACCTGGATAAAATTAATGACTTCCAAGCATGAAACTAGGAATCACATTATCTCTTTTGTTCATTATGTTGAAACTCAATTTAACACAAAGGTTAAAATACTTCGATCTGATAATGGTTCTGAGTTTTCTATGGTTACTTCTTTTAATGAAAAAAGTATTATTCATCATACTTCTTGTGTTCAAACCCCTCAACAAAATGGGGTGGTTGAAAGAAAGCATCAACATATCTTAAATATTGCTAGGGGTCTTTTGTTTAAATCTCATTTACCCCTTTCTTTTTGGAGCTATTCTGTTTCACATGTTGTTCATATTTTGAATCTTTTACCTTCTATGAAATTATAAAATTTGTCTCATTACTTTTTGTTATACAATAAAGAACCTAATGTTTCTCATTTACGAGTTTTTGGATCTTTATGCTTTGCTTCTACTATTTCAGTTCATAGGACTAAGTTTCAATATAGAGCTAAGAAATGTATTGTTTTGGGTCATAAAGATGGTATTAAAAGGTATATTTTATTTGATCTACACACGAAGGAAGTTTTTCTTTCAAGACATGTTTTTTATGAAAATATTTTCCCTTATCATGTTAACATTGATTCTGTTGTTAGTAATATTCATGATCAGCTTCCATTGTCCACTGCTTCTAATTTTTCAGATTTATCTAATGAATTGGATGCTGATGTTGATGGTGATATGCCTGCCACTTTATCCCATCCTGTTTGTCCTACTGTTTCTTATAATAATAATGATATGCATGCACCTAATCTTGCTTCTCAAACCAATGATTCTGTTTTACCCCATCCCCCTAAATCTAATATTAAAATTTCTACTAGATCTAGAAATATTCCTGCATATTTGAATGACTATGAATGTTCTCTTGTTCCTCTTCCCAAGCCTTCTATCCACAATATTTCAGGTAATCCTCATAACCTTAGTCACTTTTTATCTTATGATCATGTGTCTTCTTTGCATCGTTCTTATATTTTCGCTCTTTCTGCCAATCCTGATCCATGTACTTATAACCAGGCTATAAAATTTGATTGCTGGAAAAAAGCAATGGATCAGGAAATTAATGCCTTACAACTTAATCATACTTGGGATTTAATTGAATTACCCATTGATAAGGATGTTGTTGGATGTAAATGGATTTATAAAACCAAATTAAAATATGATGGTACTATTGAAAGGCACAAGGCTAGACTTGTTGCAAAGGGGTACACTCAACTTGAAGGAGTTGATTTTATTTAATCTTTCTCCCCTGTTGTAAAAATAACAACTGTCAAATTGGTTTTGTCTATCGCTGCTGCCAAGCATTGGCATTTACATCAATTAGACGTCAACAACGCCTTTTTGCACGAGGATCTCCAAGAGGATGTTTATATGCAAACTTAGAAAGTCAATTTATGGTTTGAAACAAGCTAGTAGAAATTGGAATCATAAGCTTACTTCAGCCCTCATTTCTTTGGGTTATGTTAAATCTTTATCTGATTATTCTTTGTTTGTTAAGAGTCATGCCTCTCATATTACTATTTTGTTAATTTATGTAGATGATATTGTGCTTACTGGTGATGACATTGATGAAATTCATTCTGTCAAAGCTTTTCTTGATTCTACTTTCAAAATTAAGGACTTGGGCCCACTCAAATTTTTTTTGGTCTTGAAGTGGCTCATTCAAATAAAGGCATCTCATTGAATCAATGCAAATACGCCTTGGAATCGCTTGATGACATGGGACTTGTACATTGCAAGCTTGCCTCTACTCCTATGCTGCCAAATTTGAAGTTTTATAAAGATGATGGCTCACCTTATCCAGATCTGAAACAGTATCCCAGACTAATTGGTCGTTTGCTTTATCTCACACATACCAAGCTAGACCTCTCCATCTCCATTCACAAACTTAGTCAATTTGTATCAAATCCTATGTCTTCACATTTTCTTGCTGCTACTTGTATTCTTCTTTATATTAAGGGCTGCCCCAAGAAAGGTTTATTCTTTTCTTCTTCTTCAACATTACAGCTTTCAGCTTTTACCGATAGTGACTGGGCAGCATGCCCCAATTCTAGAAAATCAGTTACCGGCTTCTCCATATTTCTTTGTTCTTTTCTTATTTCATGGAAGTCTAAAAAGCAAACTATTATTTCTCACTCTTCCTCAGAGGCTGAATATCGCGTTTTAGCTCACGCTACTTGTGAAGTTCAATAGCTAATCTTTCTCCTTCAAGATCTTACGCTTCATTCCTCTACACCGGTTCCAATTTTTTGCGATAATAGCTATTCAAATTTTTGAAATCCTATTTTTCATGAATGAATCAAACATATTGAGTTAGACTGTCATTTGGTTCGTGAGAAATTGCAGCATGGCGTCATTCACCTTCTACATGTTCCTTCTTCTGCTCAACTCGTTGACATTCACACCAAAGCCTTACCACCTACTTCTTTTCATTATACTGTTTCCATGCTGCCCCTCATTGACATATATGGTTCTAGCTTGTGAGGGCCTGATGAAGATACTCATACTTAGTCAACTTTCAATTTATTTGTTTTTTCTACTGTAATTACTTTCCCTTTTTTATCTCTTTGTAGTTAGTATGATAACTGAAAGTTGGTTGTAAACACTTTGTATAAATAGCCTTTGGCTATCTCTTTTTTAATAAGAAAAGAGTTTCTATTATTTCATTACAGGAGTTAGTTTATTTCCCTCAAATATTTTATCGGTTTAATTAGTCTTTTGGTCCTTTATCTTTTTTTTTTGGTTTCATTTTGGTCCTTTAATTAATTTTCATTCTATTTTAGTTATTTCTGTCAGTTTTATTCAAAAAATGCAAAGTATGTTGATTGAGTTGTTTGAGTGTCACTTTTGATGTGTTGACTGAGTTGTATGAATCACCCATTTAATAGTCCAAATTAGGGTTTCTTCTTCTTATTTGGCAATGTTGCCTTAGTTTTGCAAAATGGCAACATTTCCACAAGAAATCCACCACTAAAAACTATTACTGTTCAAGGAAGATCGAATCCAAATCAAAACACCAAAATCATAATTCAACATTATAAGGTCACAACTGCATCAGGTCTAAATCCTAGTTCCGTTAGATTGTATCTTGGTAGGCCTTGACAAAAATATTCAAGAACTATTTTCGTGAAAATTTTTCTTGATAGTTTCATAAACCCTGTTAGTTGGTTGGAATGGGATGGTAATTTTTCTTTAGAGGCTTTATATTATATTGAATATGACTAGAAGAAGAACAAGATATTGTGTAAGAAGAAAAAAGGAGAGAATAAGGAGATATGGAGAAGAAGGATAAATGAGTATGAAACACTAAATTTGGCTTTAAAGGGGTGACTCACACAATCCAATCATCACACCAAAAGTGACACTCATACAACCTAGTCAGTAGATTTAACGTTTTTTTTATATAAAACTGACGGTAAGGATTAATATGGCTGATAAAAGAAAAATTGAGGGACCAAAATGGAATGTAAATTAATTAAGAGACCAAAATGAAATCTGAAAAAAAGATAAGGGACCGAAAGACTAATTAAGTTTTTTGCTTTAAGTTTTGTGTGTTTGTTTCACCAATAGAAAATTTTGTTTTCTTGTGAGATTGACGATTTGTTTCTTTAAGAAATTGAAAAAAGCATTTGAGAAGTAAAACCTAAGAGTGTTACATCAAGAAAAAAAACAATTTTGAGAGAAACCCAAGTGAAAAAAAATTAGCGAAACACGTGAGTTGCGTGATGATCAAACTCATCATTATAATTCATTTTCTATTTTTTTAAAAATCCGATTCACCTTCCCCAAGGAAAGTATCTAGGGCCCTTGAACTTAGAACCATAAAAAAAATTGAAAAATTAATGAGAGAACAAGCTGAACAGTTTCAACAAAAGATTGATTACTTGCAGATTGAAGGTGCAAACACGAGAAGAGGGTTAATTGTGTTTGACAAAGTTAATAACTTTTTGTTAGTTTGATGAAGGTTGGTTGGTTTTGATGAATTATTTTGATAAGAAGAAATTGGGCTTAGAGGCAGCAAATAATGAAAGGATAAAAAATTGGGCACATAGATTTATCCTGGTTCACAACTAACTTGGGTACATTCAGTCCCCTCATTCAAAATGCTTTAATCCACTAATTCAAATACCTTGAATTACAAAGAACCCGAACCTCCAAGCCAGTCTTTGCAAACAGTCTGACAACCCCAGACTTTTGAGGAACTAACCACCTTGACCCTACAAGCCAAGTCTTCAACTAATAACCTTACAACCCCAAATTGAAGAAGGAACTAAACCACTATCGGGTTGGATACAAAAGATTGAAACTTTAAGTGTTTACATCTAACAAAGCTGATAATAATAATAACTCTCACACTCTAAGAAAAGAGCACTCAGAAAATATTTTTTATTCTAACAAGTGTTTCTCTCTTTGAATTCTAAGACTACTCTTTTATGCTTTTTGATGTTTTTCTTCTTCAGCCTTGAGTATCTATTTATAGTTAAAATTTTGGCTTCAATTTAGTCCTTGTTTAATTCTAAATTGTATCTTTTTCAGATTGAGTTCGTAAATTCTTCAGATTGATTATGTTCCCATTTTGTTTAGATTGAGTTTGTAAATTTTTCAGGTTGATTCTGTTCATATTTTTTTCAGATTGCGTTTGTAAATTCTTCAGATTGATTTTATTCATATTTTGTTAAAGATAAATCTTGATCAGATATTTTTCAAATCTTGATCAAATATTTTTCAAATCTTGATCAAATCTTCTTCAAATCTTGACCATATCTTCTTTTCAACTTGCTCAATGATTTTCTTCAACTATAAATAAGAATCAAATCTTATTTTAGATTTTCAGCAATTATAAATTTGAATCAAATCTTATTTTAGATTTTCTTTAATTATAAATCTCAATCAAATATTATTTTAGATTTTCATCAATAATAAATTTGAATCAAACTTATTATAGATTTTCTTCAAAAACATGAATCTTCTTGGATACTCTTTGAAGTCAAATATATTGTTTTCATAAAATACTTTTGTTATTATCAAAACTCTAAGAATACAATCAACTTGGTTCCAACAATCTCCCTTTTTTTTATGATGACAAAACTTGTATTTTTATAACAACTTTTATTAATATTTCTTTGACGCCCCTTAACTTAGGGCTCCCCCTAATTCTAAGTATCATTTTCTCCCCACTTTATTAAATATATTTCTCCCCCTTATGTCATCAGACAAAAAGACTTGTAAGTGAACTTTTTTTTTTCATTTTTTTGATAAAATGGATATAACATATTACAAAAAAATATAAAAACTAATGTAAAACTAAACTACTTGTAAGTTATCACAACATCCACCAGGTATGAAGGTAAGGTTTAGGTTTTTCTTGATGAAGTCAAATCTATCTTTAGGTAGTGGTTTGGTGAATATGTCAGGCTATTCGTGTTCAGTGTTTACAAACTAAATGTTTAGTACCCTTTTTTGAACAAAGTCCCTAATGAAGTGGTGTTTGATCTCTATGTGTTTAGCTCTAGAATGTAAGATAGGGTTTTTGATTAGATAAATGACAGAAGTGTTATCACAATAGATCGGAATGTTGAATTCTAGGATTTTGTAGTCTTCAAGTTGATGCTTCATCTAAAGTAGTTGAGAACTGCAGCCAGCTGCTGAAATGTACACAACCTTTGTTGTTGACATTGCAATGGTGTGTTATCTCTTACTTGACCAAGATATTAAGTTGTCACCTAGAAAAGTGCAGTTGCCACTTGTGCTATTTCTCTCAAGTTTATCTCCAGCATAATCAGAATCACAGTATCCATTCAATTTGTACTTAGGAGATTAGTAGTGCTTTTTAGGTTTTTAAGGATTCTCTTAACAACAGTTAAATGTAATTTCATAGGGTTAGTTTGAAATCTTGCAGATACACATACACTAAACATAATGTTAGGTCTGGAAGCGGTAATGTAAAGTAGGGATCCTATCATTCCTCTATAGGTTTTCGGGTCAACTTTTTGGCCTGAATCATCTTTTTCAAGTGAACAGGTAGGGTGCATTGGTGTAGCCATAGGTTTGCAATCACTCATCTTAAACTTCCTGAGAAGCTCTTTTGTACATTTAGTTTGATGAATGTATATACCTTTTTGACTTTGTTGAATTTTTATCCCTAAGAAGAACTTTAGTTCTCCCATCATACTCATTTGAAATTCAAGCTGCATCAATTTAGAAAATTCTTGGCAAAGAGTGCCATTCAAAAATAATGTCATCAACATAAATTTGAATAATAAGAATGCCATCTCCTATTAATTTTCTAAAGAGTGTATTATCTACATGTCCGTTTTCAAAGTTATTTTTAATTAAGAAGTTACTAAGTCTATCATACCATGCCCTAGGTGCTTGTTTTAGACCATACAGAGATTTCCTAAGTTTAAAAACATGATTTGGAAATTCAACACTTTCAAAACATGGAGGTTGTTTAACATAGACTTCTTCACTTATATAACTATTTAGAAAAGAACTTTTAACATCCATTTGAAATAATGTAATGTTATTATTTGCAGCAAAAGAAAGTAGGATACGAATAGCTTCTAACCTGACCATATGAGCAAATGTCTCAGTGTAATCAATGCCCTCTTGCTGACTGTAGCCTTGTGCGACAAATTGCCTTGTTTCTGACAACTTCTCCTTTTTCCTTTAGCTTGTTTCTGAAAACCTACTTGGTTCCAATAATGTTCTTCTTTGGTCTAGGTACTAGATCCCAAACATCATTCCTCTTAAATTCATTTAACTTTTCTTGCATTGCAAGAATCCGTTCATCATCTGCCAATGCTTCATCAACAGTGGTAGGCTCAATTAATGAGAGTGAGCCAAACAAAGTGGTATCTTTTAATGATGATCTGATCCTCAAAGAATCACTTGCAATTCCAATGAGATGAGATGACTTGTACTTCCATCCAGATTTTCCTTTTGACTTATCTTGACTTTTCTAACTTGATCAGATTCATCCTCTAAAGATTTGTCATCTTCTAGTTTGTCTGCAATTGCTTTCTCTGGTTCCGGTAAACCTGCAATATCCTAAACTTGCTTTGAGTTTTTAAGGTCAAGTTGTTTGTCATATAACATAATGTAAATTAGATAATTGAAGAATGAAATCAATACTACCAAAACATCAGTTTTGTTTCTGGTGGTTTCTGCTTGTTTCTGAAAACCAAACTTGTATTCTATGGATCTTCATGTTCCTCTAAATTTTTGAGAACCTGCAAAATACTTATCTAGCTTTGATTTTTAAGATCAAGCTTCTTGTTATCACAGTAAACATAATATCAGACAATAATTAAATTTAAAGAAATATATAACCTATATGTCAACACCTTCAGTTTCACTCTAAAAACCCTTTTATTTCTTCTTTTCTGGTTTTCATATTCTGAATTTGCATATTGTCTGATTAGAGGGTCTGGATGAAGGGATTTGAATTCCCATCCTGGTTTTTAGTCTTGATGAATTTGATTGGAGTGTTCAAAGAAGTCTCCTGATTCTAATTGTTAATCTGACAGTTCTGTTTCTGTTGATGTATCAAGTTCCTCTGGTAATTTTGGAACTGATGGTAATTGTGATTCTTCTGGTAGTTTATGTTCTTTTGATATGTGTGATTTCTCTACCAGTTTTGATTTTGTTGATATATGTGATTTCTTTGCCAGTTTTGATTATGTTGATACTCCAGATTTTTCTGATATTTCTGGTTCATCATATGGTTCTGGTTGTAATAGGTACTGTGCTGACCAATCCTTCTTCCACCAGAGTCAGTTGGCTTCTATTCGTTAAGTCTTGGAACATATACCTTTTTCCCTTAATATATTGCAAGCATCCATTGACCAGGCACCATGATTGGTGTTTCAATTTGGTTACTTAAAACATCTGCAACATAAACATTTTTATCCTTTGGTACCCAAATCTGGTTGGGTTTTGGTTTGTTAATTTTTAAGTGTTTATTGTCTTTCCATGTGGTTAGCATAGGACAAGATATTTTAGTGTAAGATTTCTTATAGCAAATAGTACATAAATCATCAGAGGGAGAAAACTTAGGTTCAGTTACTTTCCATACCATTATCAAGAAAATCTTGAAATACTACTTCATGCTTATCAGAGTTACATGTGGTATTTTAAATTGAAGTTGAACTATAATTACTTCTCAGAGTTAGATTTTCAACCTTAAGTTTAGCAATATTAGTTTTCAGATTTGCATTCTCTGTTTTAAGTTCAGTAATATCAGTTTTCAAAGTTGCATTTTCTGTTTTATGTTCAATAGTATCAGTTTTCAGAGTTGCGCTTTCTGTTTTAAGTTTAGTAATATCAGTTTTCAGAGTTGCAGTTTCTGTTTTAAATTCAACACTTTGATTCTTTATAGCATTAACTCTTTCAGTTAGATTTGTATTTTCTTTCCTAAGTGTGTTCATTTTTATAGACAATTTGTGATTCTTATTTAAAAAATCATTTATAGCAGTAATTAAATCAAATCGAGTAAATTAAGAAAATACCTCAATTTCTTCATCGGTTGATTCACTAAATTCAGACATGTTGAACCCTTGGATCTTTCCTCAAACACTGTAAAGTGCTCAGTCTTGAGACCGAGCTCTGATACCAATTGAAAGTGCAAACACGAGAAGGAGGGGTTGAATTGTGTTTGACAAACTGATAACTGTTTGCTAATTTGATGACAGCTGGTTGGTTTTTATGAATTACTTGGATAAAAAGCAATTGGGTTTAGAGGCAGTAAATAATGAAAGCATAAATAATTGGACACATAGATATATCCTGGTTCACTATAACTTGGGTACATCAAGTCCCCTCATTCAGAAGGCTTTAATCCACTAATTCAATACCTTGAATTACAAAGAACCTAACCCTCGAAGCTAGTGTTCGCAAAAACTTGAAAACCCCAAACTTTTGAGGAACTAACCACCTTGACCCTAAAAGCCAAGTCTTCTCCTAACAAATTGACAACCCCAAATTGAAGAAGAAACTAAACCACTATCGGGTTGGATACTAAAAGATTGGAACTTTAAGTGTTTGCTTCGAACAAAGCTGATAATAATAATAACTCTCACACTCTAAGAAAAGAACACTCAGAAAAATATTTCTCATTCCAACAAGTGTTTCTCTCTTTGAACTCTAAGACTACACTTTTATGCTTTTCGATGATCTTCTTCTTCAGCCTTGAGTATCTATTTATAGTTAAAATGTGGGCTTCAATTTAGTCCTTGTTTAATTTTGAATTGTATCTTGTTCATATTGAGTTTGAAAATTCTTCAGATTTATTCTATTCCTATTTTGTTTAGATTGAGATTGTAAATTCTTTAGATTGATTTTGTTCATATTTTGTTCAGATTGCATTTGTAAATTCTTCTTCTATTCATATTTTGTTGTAGATAAATCTTGATCAAATCTTCTTCAAATCTTGACCATATCTTTTTTTCAACTTGGTCAAAGATTTCTTTCCATTATAAATATGAATCAAATCTTATTTAAAATTTTCATCAATTATAAATTTGAATCAAATCTTATTTTAGATTTTCTTCAATTATAAATCTGAATGAAATCTTATTTTAGATTTTCTTCATTTATAAACTTGAATCAAATCTTATTTTAGATTTTCTTCAAAAACACGAATCTTCTTTGATACTCTTTGAAGTCAAATATTTTGTTCTCATAAAATACTTTTGTTATCACCAAAACTCTAAGCATAACATCAACCTGGTTCCAACAGAGATAAGGTCAAATCTTTTTAATAATGATAGTGATGTGAAAGAATGATTTTGAGTGAAGGGTTGGCTCATTCAAGATCAATAAGAAGTTGTTCAAAGATCCTAAGGTGAATTCTAAGCCTGTGCACTTAAAACCTAAGTATAGGGTACTCTTCAAGATTCTGATTGAGTGTGTGGTTACCAAAGGTGGGTTTGTGGACCATGTTAGCAAAGATCAGAAGGGTCTAATGTGGAATATCTCCCAAATGATCAAGACCTATCTTCCAACTTGATTTTGGAACACATGAGTCATGTGTTATCAACTTTAGGTCAGGAAAGTTCATAACAATCCTCTACCCTACACTCATAATTATTGTAGAATGAGCTATTCAAGAAGAACACCTGGTTTCATCATCTGCACTAGTGTTAAACCTTTCAAATGTCATGAAGATGCGGCCGATCTCTCCCAAGAATTGCATTAAACCCAATGGTGATGCTAAAAGGATATCTAGTCAAACTAGTAGATCTTATGCCATTCCCTTTGTGGTTGAAGACTCCTATACTCTTATCTTTAAATAAGATAATAAAGAAGTAGATCTAGAGTATCTGAGGATGTGTCAGTCTAACCTAGAGATGGCTCTAGTCTGCGTCCCTTTTCCACAAGGGTTGCCAAGACGTTGAGTATAGAAGAGGATGAGGAAGAAGAAACAAGTGCCAATGAACAACCTGAAACTAAACCAAAACCCCTCAAACCCTTTACCCCAAATCCTAACTTAGTCGCACTTCCCTCTAACTTGCACCTAATACACTCTCACACCCTAATTCTAACTCAGACACCTCAAATGAAATGTTTGAGGCAATCTTGGCAAAAGACTTTGCCACCCTCATATATAAATCACATCTTCTCCCTCTTTAGACCAACACTCTAAACCAAACACCATCTGCTACTCCACTACCTCCACAAACACCTACAAACTCTACCATTCCACAAGTACCTACCCTTTCCATCGTTGCATCTAACTCTACCTCACCAAGACTTTGTTGAGGCAAAATCCAAATTAATGTTTTGATGATAATCAAACAAGGTTAATTAAACTTCTAATTATGATTCTAAAGTGTGTTGCTGTGTAACATGTGTTTTTGAGTGCATTATTTGAAGATAGGCATTAACATAACAACACAAGATCATTATTGAAGAAGCAAGATTATTATGGTTTATAAAAAATAGCAGTCTGCAAAAACGAAGATCGTTATGGTTTTTTACAGCCTTCAATCTAGTAAAACCAAGATCTTTCTAGTTTACGAAAGTACCAGCCTTCTTTAAACAAGATCATTCTGGATTGTGAAGTAATAGCCTTATTTACACAAGATCATTCCAGAAAAATTTATTCCAAAAGATTAACAGAGGAAAAGCAAAACGTCAAGAACCACAATAAGATCAATCTCCAGATTAATGGCTAAAGAAACAAGTACATCTAGGACAAAAATGATAAAACACTGATATTGCATCTCTACAAAAAGCAGCTTGCATACAAAGTAGAAAAGGACTGACACCTAACAGTTGTCAAAAGCTCTCAGTCCAGCACTCACTAAAAACATAAACGAAGAACGTTCTGGTTACATTATTGATAAATTACAACACTTGGCTATTAAAATTAAAATTGGACAACTGAATCTCTAACGGCTACATGAGTTGTCATCAGTCATCATCAAGCCTATAAAAGGAACCTCAAGGTCAAGTAAACAACAATAGTTTGAAGTGCAAGAAATCAAGCACTTAAATGATCATACTTGAGAAATCTAAGCTCTTCAATTAAGCAAAAGCTCCAGTTATTTTTCACTAGATTCAAGGATCTATTTTCTAAGTCTTTTTGGTGAATATCAAAACTCAAACAAGTGTTGAGTGTATTATGCTCCATCAATCCTCTTTAAATCATTTCATTTGAAACTAAAGACTTTATTTTTAAAGATAGTTTGAGTGTATTGTAAAAATCTTTTGTGATTAAAAGGTGATCTGTACAAACCATTTCTGGACCGAAAAGTAACTGTTGGAAATCCTTTCAAGATCGAAATGTGAAACATTGTAACTGATCAAGATTGATCTAGAAAGTTGGTGTGAAAAGCAAGAACATTATTGTTAGAGCACTTTATTGAAAAAGCACACAAATTGTGAGGACTAGACTTGCCCACCTTGGGTGAACCAGGATACATTACTATGTGATTCTCTTTCCCTTATCTTTATTTATTTTTACTCACTAAGCACAAATCTCATAGGGATATTTTCTTTTGATTTCACTAACCAAGAACGTTGTGCTTTTGTTTTGTTTGAAACCAAGATTAATATTGAGTTAGCTAAACGTAAAAGCAAGCATTAATTTTAAAAAGGGGAATCACAATTCAAACCCCCTTCCTTCTGATTGACATTGTCATTTCAATTGGCAATAGATCCAACCTTTAAGGATTAATACTCAAAAAGTGTTAAAGGAAAGATTCAGGAAGCAATGTCAAAAGCTAAGTACATTGTTGATGGAGGATCATCAAACAGACCACCTTACTTTGATGGTATAGACTACTACTTCTGAAAAAGTAAGATGCAGTTGTTCCTAAAATCACAAGACACAAGAATGTGGCGCATCCTAACAAATGGAGATTTTATTCCAAAGAATTGATTAGAATGACTCAACATCTGCTGAAAAGAAAGAAGCAGATTGGACAATTATTTTTGTCTTGTGCCTTAAATAGGGAAGAAAGTGAAAGAGTTGACGAATGTGATACGGAAAAAAGGGTATGGGATACATTACAAACCCACCATGAAGGGACAAGCCTTGTCAAAGAAACAAGAATTGATATTGGTGTACGAAAGTTTGAACTATTTGAAATGAATGAAAGAGAAACCATTGATGAAATGTATTCAAGATTTACAACCATATTAAATGAAATGCGTTCTCTTGGCAAGGCATACTCAGTACAAGGCAGAGTAAGAAAAATTATGAGATGTCTTCCAATCATATGGAGACCAATGGTGACAGCCATAGGTCAAGCTAAGAATCGTGAGATACTCGGAGTGGAAGAACTCATTGGAATCTTACAAGCACATGAAGTGCTACTGCAAAAGGACAAACCAACAAAGAAAAAGGCAAAATAATAGGTTTAAAAGCTTATCAAAATCCTCAAGAAAACACACCCTTAAGAAAGAGAAGACTCATAAGAAAACACACACATTTAAAAGCTTATGAAAGAGAAGACTCATAAGAAATTGGTCAAGAAGAAGTTGATGAAGAAGTAGTTCTTTTTACAAGAAAAATTCAAAGGATGATGAGAAGAAGAGATTAGATCAAGAAAGGATTTCCAAATAAAATGGAAAACTCTAAAATAGAAGTAGATAAAAGTCAAATTGCTTTGGGTGCAACAAACTAGGACATTACAAAACTCAATGTCCTTTAAACAAAAGGGCACCAAAAAGATTTCCATTCAAGATACAATCCATGATGGTTACCTGGGATGATTATAATGAATCAGAAATAGAAGAAAATTAAGAGGCCAACATATGTTTAATGGCAAACTCAGAAAACAATGAGGTAATAAATTCTAAACTATGTCCTTTATGTGAACAAAAGGAAAAAGAGTTTGATAACTTGTTAAACGAATCAAATTTTCTTGCTGAAAAATATAGCTACTAAAAAGAACAAGTTTACAAAGAAAAGAAGAAAAAGAGAAAAATCAAGCAATGAATGATGAACTGAAAAATATCATTCAAAGCATGCATGAATCTCATTTTAAAAAAACTAAAAAAACTGAAAGTCAAGAACGTTCTACGACTCAAAAGGAGAACGTTCTTCTTAAAACAGAAATTGAATACCTCAAAAATGATCTGCCAAATTTTATTAAATCTATTAAAACCTTCTAGAGAATTATGGGATCCCAAGTAGGAATATTTGGTAAAGATGGACTTGGCTTTGAAAAAACCCAAAAATAAAAACTTTATGAAAACTTTTTATTCTTGAAAGAAAGGAAGACAAGTGCAAAACGAAATGTTCCTAGTGCAGTAAAATAGACATCTTGAGTATGCATGTTATTTCGAAAAACAGGATGAAAAAAAAAGGCCTTTTAAAAAGGAAGAACGTTCTAGAATCAGATCAGAACCTTGTCCAAGATCAATAAGGAAATGTTTTTACTATTCAAAAATAGGTCATAATGAATCAAACTGTAATTTTAAGAAGAAATCTAGTATTAAAGAAAAAACTAACTCTCAAGGACCTAAGACCAAATGGGTACCTAAAAGCCTTGTAACATCAAATGCAGGTTGGTTCTCAAAATGTCAAGAAAAAGCCATGGTACTTGGACATTGGCTGCTCGAGACATATGATAGGAGATAAACAATGCTTTATGTCGTTTGTCAAAAAAGATGGAGGATCTGTAACATTTGGGAATAATGATCAAGCAAAAATCAAAGGTAAAGATACTATAGGTAAGGAAAACACTGCTAAAATTACTAATGTTCAATATGTTGAAGGTCTAAAACATAGTCTTTTAAGCATTAGTCAACTATGTGACAATGGTTTGGAGGTTATCTTTAAACCAAACATATGTGAAGTCAGGCAGGCAACTTCTGATGAATTCCTTTTCTCTAGAAACAGGAAGAAAAATCTCTATGTATTATATCTTGAAGAGTTACCTATTGAATCATGCTTTATGTTCATCAACAAAGATAAGTGGATATGGCATAAACGAACTGGACATGTTAGCATGAAAACAATTTCAAACTTATCGAAACTAGATCTTGTTAGAGGTTTGCCAAAAATAAATGTTGGTAAGGATAAAATATGTGAAGTTTCTGCAAAAGGAAAACAAGTCAAGAGCAATTTTCATTCAAAAGAATTTATTTCAACTAAAAAACCTCTTGAACTACTTCCCATTGATATCTTTGGTCCTATCAAAACAACATGCTTAGGAGGAATGAAATATAACTTTGTTATTGTTGATGACTTTTCAGGTTACACATGGGTACTCTTCTTAACACAAAAAAGATGATGTGTTTGATGCTTTTAAAACCTTCTGCTAAAAGGTTCAAAATGAAAAAGACTCTAACAAGTAAGAAGTGATCATGGAGGAGAATTCATAAACACTTCCTTTAATGTTTTTTAGATGAACTTGGCATTTCTCATAATCTTTCTTGTGCAAGAACTCCTCAACAAAATTGAATTGTTGAACGAAAGAATTGAACATTACAATAAATGGCAAGAACAATATTGGAAGAATCAAACATTGAAACAATACTTTTGGGTTGAAGCTATCAACACTTCATGCTATATTTTAAATAGTGTATCAATAAGGAAAATCATCAACAAGACACCCTATGAAATATGGAAAATTATCAAGCCAAATATTTCATACCTTCACATTTTTGGTTGCTACTATTATATTTTAAATAACAAAGACAATCTAGGAAAGTTTGATGCCAAATCAGACAAAGCTATTTTCTTAGGATACTCAACCGATTCCAAATGATATCACATATTTAATATACGAACAAAAATTGTTGAGATAAGCATGCATGTATTATTTTATGATCTTGATATACACAACATAGATGATGAAGAAGAAAAACAATCTAGACAACAATAACAAATTGTTCCTCAGAAAAACGAGATATATAAACAATCTCCGTTTCAAATTCCTCCAAGAAGCTAGAAAATCATAGGAGATCATCCACAAAATCAAATTCTAGGATATACATTTGATGGAATCAGAACAAGAATGTCTTTTGAGGACGATGTCAACAACAATATGGCAGTGGTATCTCAAATGAAGCCAAAATCAATCAAAGAAGCCATAGTTGATAAATCATGGGTCGAAGCAATGCAAGAGGAACTTCTTCAATTTGAAAAGAACCAATTCTGGACTCTTGTCCCAAATCCATAAAACCAAACAGTTATTGGGGACAAGATGGGTGTCCTGGAATAAACTGGATGAAGAAGGTAAAGTTATAAGGAATAAAGCAAGGTTAGTGGCTCAAGGGTATAACCAATAAGAAGGTATTGATTATGATGAGACTTTTGCTCCAATTGCAAGGTTAGAAGTTATCAGAATCCTTCTTGCATATGCATCTCCTAACCTCGTTAAACTTTTTCAAATGGATGTCAAAAGTGCTTTTTTTTAATGGCTTTCTAAATGAAAAAGTGTATGTTTATCAACCTCCCGATTTTGAAAATCAAAAGAAACCAAACCATGTTTTCAAACTTACCAAGGCTCTATATGGGCTAAAACAAGCCCTTAGAGCTTGGTATGAAAGACTGAGCTCCTTCCTAATCAAAAATGGATTCTCTAGAGAAAAAATTGGCACAACACATTTTAGAAAAATTGATAAAGATGATTTACTCATTGTTCAAGTGTATATTTATGACATCATCTTTTGATCAACAAATGAAAAAATGTGAGGATTTTTGAAATCTTGTGGAAAGTGAATTTTAAAGGAGCATGATGGGAGAGTTAGGATATTTTCTTGGCTTACAAATTAAACAACATGAAGATGGAACTTTATATGTCAAGAAAAGTAATAAAAGATCTTTTTAAAAAAAATACAAAATGAATGAATCCAAAATGATGACGACTCCTATGCATCCATCCTCCATTTTGGACAAAGATGAAAAGGGAAAATCCATCTATAAAAAGGAATATAGAGGAATGATAGGTTTGCGTAACTGCAAGTAGGCCAGATATAGTGTTTGCAGTAGGATTATGTTCTAGATTTTGAACAATCTTTTAAGTATTAATGAAAAATATATATTTTGGTTCAAAGGTTATTGCTTAAAGCACAAATTGAGGGGGAGCTTTGTAACAAAAGCTATTAGTTAATGATAATCAGAATCAAATTAAAAATCTAATTAACATGTATGTCATTAACAAAAAGGGGGAGATCGTTGAGGCAAAATCCCAAATTAATGTTTTGATGATAATCAAACAAGGTTAATTAAACTTATAGTTATGATTCTAACGTGTGTTGCTATTTAAAATGTGTTTTTGAGTGCGTTATTTGAGGATAGGTATTAACATAACAACACAAGATCATTATGGTTTATTAAAAATACCAGTCTGGAAAAACGAAGACCGTTCTGATTTTTACAACCTTCAATCTAGTAAAACCAAGATCACTATGGTTTGAGAAAGTACCAACCTTCTTTAAACAAGATCATTATGGATTGTGAAAGTACCAACCTTATTTACACAAGATTATTCTGGACAAATTTATTCCAAAAGATTAACAGAGGCAAAGCGAAACATCAAGAACCACAACAAGATCAATCTCCAAATTGATGGCTAAAGAAACAAGTATAGCTAGGAAAGAAATGATAAGAAACTGATACTGCATCTTTGCAAAAAGCACTTTGTGTACAAAGTAGAAAAGGACTGACACCTAATAGCTGTCAAAAGCTTTTAGTCCAGCATTCACTCAAAACAAAAACGAAGAACGTTCTGGTTATAAAGCAGGAACGTTCTTGTTAAATTACAACAATTGTCTATTAAAATTAAAGCTGGACAGCTGGATCTCTAATGGCTACATTAGCTGTCATCAGCCCTCATCAAGCCTTTAAAAGGAACCTCAAGGTCAAGGAAACAACAAGAGTTTGAAGTGCAAGAAATCAATCACCTAAACAATCATACTTAAGATACCTAAGCTCTTCAATTAAGCAAAAGCTCCAGTTCTTTTTCACTAGATTCAAGGATCTATTTGCTGAGTTTTTTTTACTGAATATCAAAACTCAAACTAGTGTTGAGTGCATTCTGATCCATCAATCCTCTTCAAATCATTTCATTTGAAACTCAAGACTATATTGTTAAAGATAGTTTCAGTGTATTGTAAAAATCCTTTGTGATTAAAAGGAGATATGTAAAAACCCTTTCTGGACTGAAAGGTAACTGTTGGAAATCCTTTCAAGGTCAAAAGGTGAAACATTGTAACTCATCAAGATCGATCTTGAATGTTGGTGTGAAAAGCAAGAACATTCTTGTTTGAACACACTAGTGAAAAAGCTCACAAATTGTAAGGATTGGACGTAGCCCACCTTGGGTGAACCAGGATACATTACTATGTATTCTATTTTCCTTATCTTTATTTATTTTTACTCACCAAACACAAATCATGTTGGAATATTTTCTTTTGATTTCACTAACCAAGTTGCTTTTGTTTTGTTTGAAACCAAGATTAATCTTGAGTTAGCTAAACTTAAAAGCAAGAACTGATTTTAAAAAAGGGAATCACAATTCAAACCCCCATTCCTTATGATTGAATTTGTCATTTCAGACTTGTGGATCTCTATCACCAAGTAGTTGAGACAACAACTCAAGTCATTATTGACTTAGTCTTTGATACTTCTTCAAAAGACTCATTTGTTCCTCCCTAAACCCTTTTTCACTTTGAACCTTCCATCTCCACCATCCTCTAGACCTCATTCCCTTCACACACTCCATTCTCTCTAGCTTTCCTATCTTTAACTCATTAGTTACTTCTCTTATTGCCAAAATCACTTCAGCACGCAATAGGAATCCTCAATGTTTTGACCCTAATGAAGTTTCAACCAAATGGAATAGGGTCCTCTCATTTGTCACCAACTAGATAAGGGAAAACATGGATCATGGAGTGCATTTGGCCTCCCAAAATTCTGCAGCTTTTGAAAAAACAGCAGAGAACCTCTATATATGGATCTTACAGCTTCAGAAAGCCCATAGGAATTGGTTTAGAAAGCTACTGATAGCTACGACAGAAGGCTCATCAAGGGAGGACCCATCTCCCTATAGTGGTGTTCATATGGAACTCCCAGTGGTTGCTTCATTTTAACCATTGTAGTTCCCTGTGCTCATTCCACATATTGAGATACCCTCCTTGGATGCTCCTAATAATGCTGCTTCAGGATTTGCAGAATCTGCCTCTAGAAGTCACTCCGCCACTCCATATGGCCCAATGTGTGATCCTTCCCAGTATGTCAAGAATGAATACTTTGGTCGCTTGAAAGCTAAGACTGAGGCATTCATAGAATAAATAATCAAGAATCATAAGAACATTCAGACTACTCCAAGTTTAATCTTAGCTAGGTTGACCAACCCAAATCTTTAGTTCCCTGCATTTTTTGTCATTTTTGTTTCTATTCTTTATCTGTTTGTAACCTTTTTTACTCTTTTTGTCTGATGACAAAAGGGGGAGAATATGTTTTGAGAACTCTTTTAATAAAATTTTCTATTTCCATTTCAAAATATGTTTTTTGAACTTTTTTAATGAAGTTTTCTAATTCCATTTCAAATGTTTTCTTTTATTAATGCTCATCAACTATCTTGTCGCAATATCTCTCTTCTTACAATTACACATAAAAATTTTAAGAGGGAGCCTTGTTGTGATATTCTATGTTAATTCTGTTTACTCCTTTAATTTATAAATTTGTTCACCAAAATAGATGTTTATCATCATCAAAAAGGGGGAAATTGTTATAATCAAGTTGGTTTGAAGAACTATGATCCTTACTTGTTTTGATGATAACAAAATTGTTTTAAGGGAACAATTTAAAGTACTAATGTTCTGTTTAAGTGTGAAGTTCCCAAATCAGGTTTATTTTTAAATGACCATACGATGCATCCTATGGGGATTGAACTAAGTTAAAGGAACACCAAAACTCATTTGTGATTTTCATATTCTAAGTCTAGTGAACATGCTCTAAAACGTGTCTCTTGTGATTTTGTTAATTCAAACAATGTTCTAATTAGTCTGGCTCTGATGACTACAACAAGCATCTATTCGTCTGCCTCTGATAATCGCGTCAAGCATATGCTCGTGTAACCTTATTTAGAAGTCAATTTTTTGAGGAAAAGTCAATGCTCTGAAGAAGACAATGTTTTGTGCATCCTCTACTTAACACTTTAAATCCATTATTTGTATGAAGGTCTATGTAACATACTTTGATCATGATATTCTTTGCTCTCTGTTTCGATATCAAGATATGCAGAATCAATTACAATGACTATTTCTTGACAAGGTTAAATGGTGATCAATCTCTGAAGATTTCATACGAAACTTCATGATACATGTCGATTTCGTGCAATCAGGACAACGACCAAAAACCTTAAAGCTCTTTATAAAAGTCTGTGCAACCCTTATTGAAGAACCAAATGACGCACTGTAATAAGCATAATACAACCATCTTTGCATTCTTGCTCTCTATCCTTTATTTTGTCTAAATGTTGAGAAATAGTTTTATGAGAATACAACTTTGTAAACACCCTCTTGTAAGAGTCATTCAGAAACCCTTAAATTTTTTGTTTCTATAACCTAGCCCAGTAGCGGATGCATTCCGTAACATTTTGACTATACTAAGCTAAAAGGTTGAGAAGACTTGAACATGATTAATTTGACTAGTAGATCTTCAGTGGAAGTGTGATTCCGTTGTTGAATTAGTAGATTAAATCTTTTAGTTTAAAAGGACTGGATGTAGCTAGTGTGTTGGTGGTGAACTATGATAATTTGGATGTATTGTTCTGTATTTTTTTTTCTGCTCTATGTTTATCACCTTGTTTTAATATTGTTAAAAAGTTTTTAAAAATAGAACACGATTCAAACCCCCATTTCTTGTGCTCCTCGTTCTAAAAGAAATAGATGAAAACGTGAGTGGGATACCAAAGTTGAACAAAATTTTCAATTTCTAACTTACTCTGAAATTCAAAAAGTGCAGGTTGCTGCCCTTGAATTCACAAATTATGCATCGGTGTGGTGGGATCAAACTATCAAAGAAAGAAGGAGGTATGGTGAAAGTTTCATTCAAACATGGAAATAGATGAAAAGAATAGTGAGACAATTATTTTTGCCTTCCTACTATAATAGGGAATTGAACAACAAACTTCAAAGACTCACCCAAGGGACATAAAAAATGTTGGTGAATGCTACAAAGAGACGGAAGTGGCTACAATAAAGGTCAATGTGGAGGAGAAAAGAGAAGTAACCATAGCTAGATTCAAGCCATTAAAGTTGAACAACAACTCAACAGAACGGGCTATGAAAAAAGAATCTTTCCACTTTCAACTCCATAAGTTGGAAGGACAAACAAAAGAATGATGGAATTTCATCCTCCAAAGAGCCCACGGCTGAATCCAAAGGTAAATCCATTATCCCCTCTAAAGAAATTTCAACTACCACAAAAAAGAAGTCAAATTTTCAAGTGTCGAGTCCAACATATAAGAGTGTCATATAAGAAAAATACAACATCCAACATGCTTACACTACATATCTTGTGTTCACCACTCACTATGTTTTAACACTAAATCTCTCAACTCTATGACAGTACATGATTACATTCAAACCATATTACGCAAAAGTTTACACCGAAAGCCCTATCAACATTAAAAGTGTTCTACAGCCCCTTGGTATAAGGTTCTGGTAGCCACTCCTCCAAAGTGATTTTAAGAGTAGTGTCATTAGTACCTCTTTTCCAATGCAATTTATAGTTAGATTAAGCTCACTTAGACTTGAGTGTACTACTTCCCCATTTATAAATCCATGATAATCGCCAACTTTCCTGTTGTCCTGAAATAAGTTTCAGTACTTTAGATAATATGAAGAAAAAATGCATATAAAGATTAACTTAAATAAATTCAAGGTTTCAATAATACTCCAAATAATTTCTTGCATTGTTGGTAAAAAAATCATGAAATATGGTCTAATGAAGAAGTTTTTACCCCAAATTCAAAGGAGATCAATAAGCAATGCAATGAGAATTGATTTTTTTAAACCTAGTTAAAGATAACTATTAGATCAAGGATAAAGCATAACGAATGTGAGAATAAGCAATTAGTTTTAAAAATTGTTAGCCACTAATCCTATACAATAGTTAAATGTTATTCTCACTATTGCTGAACAAAATCCCTAAAATCCCATTTACATTGAGAAAGAGAAAGAAAGGAACTCAAATATTGTTCTGCTCAGGGAAAGAGGAAGATGCCGACTGAAAGACTACTGGAAGAAAATAACTTAAAGACCAGAGAAAGAGGTATGAAGCTTGTTCTGTTGTTTCCTTTTTCTTTTGTTCTTTCATGCATCTTTTTGGTTTGCATTTTCTTCTCTGTTTGTTGATACAGATCACTGCGTTTTCCAATCTAAAGAAGAATTGTTTCCAAATCCCTCTTCTGTGTTTTCACTTTCTTCTCTATTTGATTGGCATTTTCATTATTCTAGTAAGTCCATTTCTCTATTTTATCTCCAAATTAGTTTTAGCTATTGGGTTAGGTTTATGAAAAAAAAATTGGAATGACTGAATATGTTGAACAAATGATTGATTCTTGATAAACAAATAGGTGCAAATTAACAAATGACTTGGTTTATGGAATTTTGATTTTATGTGTGTAAAACATTGGATTAATAGTATGTGTGAAATTGTTTGTTATATTATTTTTCTATTTTAACACGTATGCTTTGAATTCAATTATAACTTGGCATACAACCCCTTGTTTTTATGAAAAACTGATTCAGTACTAGCATGTGGTTTTGTGTTGAGTAGATGTTCTATAAGAAGTGGACCAACTAGAATGTAATTGATGTTGCGTTGTTAATTTTCGTTATAGTCATCATAGAACCAAGTCAGTCTTTGTTGTGCAAGTGATATATGATAATTTCATTAGTTTTTAATTGTGCTCTAAATTATAATTGCATATTCTCTATTTGCATCTTGTCTTGGTTATTGCACACCTTGTGAGAATTATAATGAAGGTACTTTGTGAAATGTCAATAATATTAATATGCCTTTGATAGGGTATTGTCTGATATGTGTTTCTAAGTTAAACTTTGTTGTAATTGTATTGAAGCTTGTTTATAATCACTAGTTGTCGTTTCTTGTCTGCATATGTGTTTCCATTCACTGATAGATATTGTTTTAATTCTATTTCTTTTCGAAAATACACCTAGTATTTTCTTTTCTAAACACATACTTCTCAAAATAATGTAAACTTTATGTTTGGGATATATTACTTGGTTGTACTTTTAACAGTATGTTAGTATGAATCTTTCATAAATTTCAATTTTTGTTTAATGTATTTTGTTTTGTAAATAACAATTGCTACTATTTGTCATCTAGAGATGGTGATGAGAAGTCTAATTTTATTTTCATTTAGATTTGTAGGAATGTGAAAGGTTATATCTTCCTTTACTTAATTACTATTTCTAGTAAACTCTTAACATTCTTAAACAAGTTATTTGCAAAATGAAGTATGTTCAGATAAAATAAGTGATACATATGTATTTTCAAAGGTTATTTTGCATAATTATATGTGTGTATTATGCCAATTACTAGAATAGAGATATCTAACTTGTATAAAAAGTATCATTGCTTTTCTATCTATTCTTTCATTGTTTCTATTCTTGAGTTTCTTGGATTTGATTTAATCTCAATACTTATTTTTTGTAATCCTTGTGTAAGTGTTTTCTCAAATGGCTTTCCTTTGCTTTATTTTTCTCATTTTTCTTAGTTGGACCTTTGAATGATTACGTCTTGTTTCTAGTATAATTCAATTCTATGACAAGAAGAAATTAGTTCTAGTATAATTCAATTCTATGACAAGAAGAAATTAGTTTTGGAAGGTGATGATTTATTGCAAGCATATGTCTAGTCATTTGAACAACATTACCTGATGATGTTTCAGCTATATTGATTGAGTTTTGCTCATTCTTTAGACAATTATGTGGTAAAGTATTGAATGTTGATGATTTGGAAAAATTGCAAAACCAGATTGTCCTCACTTTATGCCACATGAAAATGATATTTCATCCCTCATTCTTTACTGCTATGGTTCACTTGGTTGTTCACCTTGTTGAAGAAGTTAAACTTGGAGGTCCTGTTTAAAGGTACGTTATTCTGTTTCTTCTATAGTTTAGTAGTTAAAAATTTGCTCTAACTAATATTATTGTGGTTCAATAATAGGTACATAGGACAACTTAAATCATATGTATGTAATAAAGCACAATCAGAAGGGTGTATTGTAGAAGGATACCTTGTACAAGAGATTCTTACATTTTGTTCAAGATATCTAGAAAACATTGAGACTTGATGAAATCAACTTGGTCATGTAGATGATGAGCCTATTAATGAAATACAAACTGACTCACGTGTAGCCGAATTATTTCCTAGAGTTGGAAAATCTGCCAGTGGATCTTCATATAACACCCTTACATCAACTGAAAAGTTATAGGCTCATAGACACGTTTTAACAAATTGCATTATAGTTGACTACTATCTAAGGTAAGTAGTTTTATTCTATTTGTATTATTTACTACTAAGTTTTCTTTTTTATACATCTAATTTGAAATAACTAAATAGGCAATATAGAAGTATTATTCAAAGTTAGATAAGGAGTGGTGAATGGAGTGCTTCTGAGGTAGACAAGAAGATTCATAGAGAGTTTCCTCATTGATTTCGCAATCATGTTAGTGTTCATGACAAAATTGGTAATTGAGTTGCTTTGGTTTTTAATAAGAATGTGACTAATTGTATATTTTATGGTGTTTAGATTTGCAACAATGTTGACAACATTAGTGGATCAAAGAAAAATATCGTCATTAGTCTTGCTCAAGGTCCTTCTGATAAAATTAGAAAGTTCACTGCATATAATGTCAATGGATTCAAATTTTGAACATTAGCACAAGACAAGTTATTAAAAACTCAAAATAGTGGAGTTTTTTTGGCATGTTTGGAACACGAAGTTACTCAAGCATTAGTGATGCCTAAATGAGATTTGGAGGGGTGCCTTACTATGGAAGATTGATAGATATCATTGAGCTTTCCTATGATTGATTCAACGGGCCCATGTTTAAATGTAAATGGGGGAATACCATAAACCCAAGAGGCATTAAGATAGATGCGTTGGGTTTTACCTGTATAAATTTTGCAAGCCTAATACATGCTAGAGAACATGAAGTTGATGAGCCATACGTTTAAGCAGTAGAAGCTCAAATGGTTTATTATGTGGATGATGAAAAGGAACAAGGATGGAGCAAACCTATTCATTTCAAGCCAATAGACTAGTATGACATGAGTGGAGATGATTAAATTATGGCACCCATTGAACCATACCCATCCCAAAATTTGGAACAGATTTTTTTCTAATGAGACCACACATATTCCCCAACTTCCACTCCATATTTATTGATCAACACCTTAATCCAAAGGCCCTTTGACTTCGTTTTTAACCTCCAACACCATTTACCCAATAGAGCTTTATTAAAAACTTTCAAATCTCGGACTCCTAATCCATCCTCTCTAAAGGCAAACACACCTTCTCCCAAATGACCCAATGAACCTTACTCACTTCCTCATTCCCACCCCAAAGAAATGATTTAAAAAATAGATTCAAGTTGATAAATGATGCTTGAAGGAGCCTTGAAAAAGGAAAGAATATAAACCAGTAATGCAGATAAGACAACTTTGAGGAGTACTAAACGGCCACCCAACGACAAAGTTCTAAAGTTCCAACTAGCAAACCTATTTTGGATCTTCTCAATAACAGGTTTCCAAAACACCTTATGTCAAGGATTATCACCAATAGGCAACCCCAAATATTTAAATGGGACACATCTCATTTTACAATGAAGAATCTCTGCAACAGTTTGAAGCCATGAACTGTTAACATTAACACCTGCCAAGATACTTTTATAAAAATTAACCTTTAAGCCAAATTGAAGCTCAAACCACAACAAATTAGCCTTGATTGCTCTAATATTATCCCAACAATTCTCTCCCATGACCAGCGTATCATCTGCAAATTGTAAAAGAGAGACACGAAACTCATTTGAGCCCACCTTAAAACCTTTGAATCGATTGGCTTCCACAAAAGCACTAAAAAGAGCATTCATGCCCTCAGCAACTATTAGAAACAAGAACGGAGTTAAGGGGTCACCTTGTCTCAATCCCCTCTACATAGCAAACTCTTTTGTAGGACTCCCATTCACTAGCACAGAAACTGACGCTAAACCAACACATTCCAAAATCCATTTACGCCATTTCTCTAGAAAACCCATCTTTGCCATCACAAGCTCTAGGTAATCCCACTCAACTGAGTCATAGGCCTTCTCGAAGTCCACTTTGAACAAAATTAACTCTTTTTTCTTCTTTTTTGCCTCATCGACCACTTCATTTGCAATTAAGATCCCGTCCAAAATTTGTCTACCTTTAACAAACACTGATTGAGATTCAGCTATTACAGAACAAATCACCTGACTCAGTCTATTCGCCAACACTTTTGACAAAACTTTATACATACATCCTACTAATGAAATGGGTCTAAAATCATATAAGACTTGCGGATTATCTTTTTTGGGAATTAAAACTATAAATGAACAATTTGATCCTTTTATTGTGAAATCGACGTAGATGAGTCACATATTCAATAAACATGTCACATCATAGTCTCTAATAATAAAAGTGTAAATATAGACTATTTTGATTAATATTTTATAATTTCTAAAATGTATTTATTAATTTGTAAAATTCAATGATTAATTTAATTGATGTTTACAATTTTATAAAATTTGCCTATTCACTCTACATGTATTAGACACGTGTTAATAAATGAAACATCACGGAATCAATTATAGAAAAACCTTAAACTCAAAGTCTAAGAACCTTTAACTTCTAAAGATAAAGATATTATTTGGCTCACAATTTTAAAGAAAATGTTAGCCAAACGAAATTCACGTGCTGACCATGTACCCTTGATAAGGATATCACCTAGACCCTGCACTGACTCCAAAATAACCCATAACTATGAAGATTTTGCGTTTGTTTTGGTCAGTACATTTTTAATGGCTATGACTTGGCCTTGTCCACACTAAAGGTGTTATAATACATCCTTCAAAAGTAGCAACTTTTATATTTTAGATCTATCAGACGTCTAGCTAAAAATGAAGATGTCATGACACAAATAATAAACCTCATTGGTGGGGTTTGTCTCAATCAAGTACGTGCCTGTCTCTCCCTTTCACAATTATTGAAGCTATGATTAGGGACACATTCCCCTGTTGAAATATAGTGTGCTAGCGTCGCAGTGCTAGGAAATTAGTTGGTCCTTATATTCGATTTCACTACTGATGAATGAATAATATTAAATATAATTACACTTTTAGTTTATTTATTCTCACTCATTTACGAAATTTATTTTTTCATTTTAAGAGTCAATAATTTTGATTATCCTTTGAATTATTGAACTAAAAAATAAATATTTGATATATTTTAAATATTATGATATATAATTTCATGATATATAATCATTATGATGCATTAATTATTCATATGTCATTAATAAAATTACAAAATTTTAAAAATTTTAAAGTGAAAAATTAAATTTTTAGAGGATTTTATTTCATGAGTGTTAATTATTCTATATTATCGTATATATACCACGTTAATTTAAAGTATGTAACATTGCCATTTTTTTAATTAAAAAATCATAATGAGAAATCAAAACTGTCAGATTTTAAAATAAGGGGACCGAGTTTATGAATTAGTAAAAATAGATGGACTAAAACTACCATTAACCCAATAATATTATCAATGCACTTTCTTAAAACACATTTCTAATATTTTTTTATTGGTTAAAATTTATATGGGATGACTTCGATCCTATTGTATTCCAAAAAAAAAGGTTATGTCAAATTTCTGTATTTTGGATTAGACTTCGACACACAAGTATCCCCTAATGGGCTTTAGCCCAATTCTTTATGGATCAAGATCTCAGTCTTTGCATGAGCTTGATATAGGCGCGCAGCAACCGAGTTCCCCCCATCAGTTGATCACGGTTGTTCAGTGACTATTAGACGGTGATCCGCATTTTACGCCTAATAAGCCGTAACTGCTTAACCGCCTCAATAGTTATTCCTCTCCAAAGGAACTACTATATAAAGGACTCCACCTTTAGAAGCAAGGTACGCTTTCATTCTTATATCACACTTCTCCTAACTACTACTAACTTGGGCATCACGGTGCTTGCAAGTACCTCTTGTTTGAAAGCGGAACAATCGTTCCCCACCATTGGTAACCGTCTCCAACTGTCTCCAAAGGTCTTAGATCAGATCAATATATGATGAGTATAATTTGGTACGATCCATGTCAATTTCAACTAATGAAATAAAGTGAATTGGAATGGGTGTGTTACAAAGTGTACTCACAATATTCCATATTATTAGTTTAGTTGTAGAACATATTCCACATGTAAAGTAGATAGATAATATACAATAGTCATGTGTGACCCCTTTAAAGTAAAATAAAATAAAACACGACAAGTAAAACAACAATTTGAGTGACTATTCATGAGAAACCGGGTAGCATATGACAAACAAATGTAGTTCATATGCATGAATACGGCTAACATTGGACACTTTTCATTAGCCAATCCAATTTTAGTTAGAATAATACATTGATGATATCGAGGGAATAGAACTAAACTCATAATAATTCAATTCATGGTTGATTGTAACGGAAAATAGTCTTTTGTAATGTTTTTTCAAAATTATCGTTTTGTAATTAGGATTGACTGCGAAAACCAGTCTAAATTCAATGAATATGATTATTTTTTAACCCTCCAAATTTCAGAGAAATGATGTTCTAGTAATTTCGAATTCAGTTGAGAAATAAGTAAAGATTGATCAAAAACTGTTTCAATTAGAATTTGAATTTAGATTATCTTAAATAATTCATCTTTAACTAAAATTTATTAACCACATGAGTCAAATTAATTGATTCAATTCAATAGTATTCTAACTCATAGCTCAAGGAGCTGATCAAGTGTATGTAGATAGAATATAAAGAGCTAATATTTAATTACAAGTGCCAATCTATTTAGTGACATGGGTTTATTTTTACTAGAGTTGTATGGGTTGAAACACCAAATAAGTAGTGTTCACGTTGAGCTTTACAACTGTTTTTCACCGGCTCAACGCAAGCATAACTCACACGTTTTCTTGGCACAATGTAGATCTTTCAAGAACAGCAACAACTATTATCTCTACAAAATGCAGTACACCAATTCAGGATACAATTAACAAGAGAACTGTTCCTTGATTTGGAAAGATGCAAGAGGTGGACACATACGTGTCGGGTGAGAGCTAAACATCCCTCTTCTATATCCTAAGTGTAGACTAGAATAGGTAGAAGCATATGGAAAGTGCTTCCGAGGTAGGAACAGTTTTAGCTAATTATTACAACGGGCATCACAAGCAGCGTTTATTAAAATACAAAATGAAAGTTAATTTGTTTCAACATCATGATGTTAAAGGTTTGATCCTCCACTTGGCCATCCAACCACCAACATCTCCCAAGAAAAAAATCATTTAACCTCTGTTTGATGCGCTGAATAAAATAAGATAGAGACTGATATGATATAATAGTGACATAATAAATATTATTTGTGTTTGAAATATACATAATAACTAATACGATAATATTTTATTTTGTCATGTATTTAGTACACATCTTATTATGACATGATATAATATATATTATATTTAAATAACAAAATTACCATTGTGAACAATTATATATAAGTTTTTATTAAAATTAATTTATTATGTTTTAAATATTATAAATTAAAAAAATACTAAAAAATTAAAAATATAATGAGATAATTTTAAATCCATTGACACTATTAAATAAATAATTTAATTTTAAAAAAATCACGAGTAACCAAAAATTATTTTATTTTTTATAATGTAAATAAATATGATATATATTATATGTAAATGACCAAAAT
>JBBPBP010000003.1:35336426-35375122 GCA_037974735.1 Cicer chorassanicum | reverse complement strand
ATACTCTTGTAAACTAATTATATTTATTTTAAAATTTCAATTAATTTCGTATTTATATAATTTGGAATACTAATTTATTAAATTATATAAAAAGACAAAACTACTCTTGTGATAAAATCATAAATATTTTTTAAATTAATTATTAATATTTCATTTTTAAATTTAATATCAAATTCTATTGTTTTAATATTTATATTTGATTAGAATTATATTTTTATATTTTAGATTATATTTTATAAATTTTTTTAATATTTATATTTTATTATATTTTAAATTATATTTTATAAAGGTAATTGAATAAATTCCTATTTTTATCATATGCTATTGATTTCTAACCCAACTTATACTCAAGATAGAAATTTCAACTAAAGAGACATTAACTTATCATATCTTATTCATCAAACTCTGGATTTCATATAGAATATGATAACTTATTCACACTATCTCTTATCTTATCCATCAAACGGATCATTTGTGTATAAACGCGCACATGCATGTACACATACATATATAGAAGAAACATACTACTTCCGATCCTATATATAAAAACAAGTTTGATTAGCAAAAATTGATGTATTTAGTTTAAATTTTAAATCAAATACATCAATGGTAAATGACTAAATTTTCTCTTGTATATATATATACGACCTGAGGTAGTATATGTACAACAATATATAGAATTGTATTAATACATTGGCAGAAAACTCAGGTACATCCATCCTGACAAGATTTTCTGAATGAATTCAATATATAAAAAATGTTTGCAACCCAGCTCAACAAATATAAGTCTACCATTGTAATAGTAATTTGAACTTAATATCGATATGTTTTAGCAAGTTCTCATGGTTAACATAACAGTCAGACAAATTGAAAGTGGAAACAGTAGGAATATGGAATAAGTTATCATTTACTGACGATAAAAATAGAAATATGGGATGCCACAGGCACAAAATACATCAGTATTTACTGTTTAGTCTCAATATAAGAAACATTTACACAGATATGTACACAATACTAAGTAAATGTTTGGGCTTGCAGTAGTAGATGCACGTTCATATTGATGCTTCTTGTTATAGCTTTCATCGATTGAGTTGGACGTGCTTTAGAAGTAGTTCCAAACACACACTAACATATAGACATTAATAATAATTTAAGAAAATAAAAATAATTGAATATAATTATATGTGTCAGTGCTACATAATTAAAATTAATAAGCAGTCCTTCCAACAATACCATGTCACCAAAATCACGTCCAATGTCAAAATAATGTATTTCAGCAATTGCTTTTGTTATCCCTAATGAGTAATAATTTATTATATATTATTGGGTGAATTTGTAACCATAAACATTCAACAGACGGCTTGTCAAAAAATAAAATCAATAGAAGTTGAGTTCCCTGCTCAGCAGGGAAAGTGTTTTAGCAATTGAAATTTACAACAGCTTCATCGTTCAAAATTGGCAGTGCTTTGGCATCTGAATGCACTTTGACCAGCCTAAGATCAAAGGTTATGAATTTACATACATGAGTGATCTAACACCATTAAAGTTCATAGAGACAAAAATATAGACAAATAGAAACTTGTTGGTACAAATGACAAGCTAAATTTACCCACATGATTAGATTTTGAAAAGAATGGCCAACCACATTGTTGTATCTATCTAATTGTTTTTCTCCATATAGACATTCTAGAATTTACCAACTTTCAACTCATTCAATCACAGAAAAGATCTATGTCTTTTCACTTTATCAATCATAACTTCCCAATCCTTCTGGAGATCTTTTTCCATTCACATTTATAAATACCAGCCTAATCTGTTAAGTGAGAAAACTTGGTCATCAAATCAAGAAAAGAGTCAAAATGAAGGTATGACTAAACTCTACCAATTAATGATAAAACAATTTCTTCCAGGCCTTCGGCTAAATTTATGCCTTTAATTTTTGCAGTTGCTTCAATGGGTGCATCGAAAACTTCAGCATAATAGTATTGATCCCTTCAAGAATTTCACGCTTGGTAATCCTTATTACTCTTATCTCATTTCCTCCAATTTTTCTCTCACTTTTTTTCATGGAAGGGAGTGAATGGGAAAAGAGAGGTTGTCGATGCAAATGTTCTATATTTTTGGTTTAGTTGTATAGGGAGGAATGAAATGGAATAGTCTTGTTAGATTTAAGAAAGTTATAATATACTATCTCATTTCAATCCATCCGACTCCATTTCATCTTATACCCTCAATCCAAACACATTCTAAGACATTCAGTGAAGGCTAACAACTATCATCAGATACACCTACATCAACATAACAAAATATATATTGCATTCATATTTCTGAGCTGCATCAATGCACAATAATCTAACGAGTAAGTCACAATGTTACACATCTCTAGATAAAGTAAAAATAAGGTGTTATACAGTTCTGCATACTAGGCTTTTCAAATAGATCAGGATTTAGGACCACAGTTGGTCTTGATCCATCCCCATCCCACTTCAGGTTAGATGACAACTTAGCCCGCAGCCTAAGTACCCACCCAAACCCGACCCGATTTTTACAAGAAAACTTCACTTTGATTGGGTACGGGTGCAGATTTTCTCTGAAATTCTAAGTTGGGAGCGGAGACGGGGATGGAGTGTTGAAACCCGCCCACCCCACTTATAATTTTGTTATTTTCTTTTCGTTTTCTTTATATATTCATTCATATTTATTTAATATTTTTTAATTATAAATTTTAATCAATTCTCAATAGAAAATTTAATTTTGATGAATTTAATTTCATTATTTTCTAATAACTATTATTTTATCATATTAATTATAATAAATATAATTTTTAATTTTATTATTTATAATATGGAACGGAGGCGGGGGAGGGGTGGAGAAACCCGACTCCTGTTAGAGGCAGGGATGGTGATTCAATATTTAAACCCGTCCCCGCCCCATTGTCATACCTGCTTCAGGTTGATTAAAACCACTAACCTACTACAAAAGGGACATTGAACATATATCACTCTCAAGCCCTTAGTTCACATTTCACTATCTGATTATTATATATAATCCTTCTTTTTATTCTTTTCCATGTTCTGTATTCCTCTTCCCAAGGTTTAAGGATAGCATAAGCAACAAAAAACATTTCAACAAGTCATGTAGATTGTAGAACTATCTTTAGTTGCTAATTTCAGACCAATTTAGTAATTTCTTTTGAAACTCGAATTTCAGGAAATCCTTGTGCTTGTCTTACAGTCCAGCTAACATTTGACAGCCAATATCCTCAGACAAAGCCAAGCTTCAGTTCCATTAACCAACCCTGCTTCTCAAAGCCACACCATCAGGAAAGTCAAACATCTAGCTGCAGAGAAGAAGATGATGATTCACAAGAAGAAACATCTGCAGTCATCCCTGAGCTCTTTCAAGGCTTTCTGACAATTGGAACACTTGGTGCAGAGGCAGTTACCAATGAGCCAGCAACACCATCATTTCCCATGCCTTCAGAAAACATAACTATGACAGATGCAGAGGTGACAGAGAATGAACTGAAGCTCATAAGTTATGAGCTTGAGAAATTCCTTGAGACTGAAGATGAATGTTTCTATGAATCATCAGGAAGAAACAGTCGTCATAGCAACATCACACTTAGCGGAAATCAAACAGATGGATCCGAAGCTAAAGATTTTGGAAACAAGGCTATATGCCCACTGCAAGGATATTTATTGGGGTCATCGTTCAAAACACCAGAGAAAATAGAAGTGAGGAAAGAAAGGACATCACTTGCTGAGCTATTTCATAAGACAGAGTCAACAAATGAAGACTGTATAGAGACAGGAGTCGAAGAGACACAAGTCAAGCAAGCACATAAGTCTGCCATGCATATTATGAAAAAGATGTTCAAAATGGTCCACAGTTCCTCAAAAGGCTGTAACACCTCCGGGAATGATGCTGATTCAACTTCAACCAATACAAAGCTCAGTAAGGTTGGTCCCTATTACTAGATATTTTTACCTATTTAACAATACTCTAACCACCACCCTTTAAAAAATTCACAAGTAAGAAGGTTGGTTAATTTAGTTAGTAACATTCAATTTGTATTATTTTTCAAAAGTACCCTTAGGACTCATTGTCGCACTCTTCTCACCGAATTAATTTTAATTGAAACTCATCATATCACCTCTTTCCTCAATTCTCACAAGAGAGAGATGATGGAGTACTTGAGATTACAAAAGAATTACTCTGAATGTCATGAGAGGCTAACCCCCATGGTTATGTATTTATAGTAAAAGGATAACAATCTAAGATCCCTTACCTTAACTATAAGGATTGAAATACAATTACTTAAGATATAGGCAAGATAAATAGGAATAGAATGGGACAAGTGGTGTAGCAGATGGCGCATGAACTTCACAAACCGGCGGACTTGTTGGCTTTTGATCAGCGCATGAAGGCGTGTAACGGTGAGGATGATGGCGGTGTTTAAGGGAATGGCTTTACTGATTTCGGCTGTTCTGATGGTAAGGTCACCGCCGTGACATCTAGGGCCACCGATAGTGGTCTACCGGCAAAACTGCTAGGTTTGTGGCTTGACAACTAGGGTTTTCCCACTTTTGAACCTTTCTTATCAGGCCCACATATCGTGAGCTCTAATACAACTTGAGATTAGAAAAGAATTAGTCTGTATGTCATGAGAAGCAAATTCCCATGGGTATGTATTTATAGTAAAAGGATTACAATCAAGATCCTTTAATTATAGGGATTGAAATACAATCAGAAAGATATAGACAAGATAATAGGAAAGTAAATCATGGCCATATCTCAACAGGAGTAATTATGGGTATTTTGGTATAAAAGAATAATTAATGCAATAGACAATTTAGAGGGAGTTTTATATAAATGGACAAGCAAATTTATCATAAAGGTTCCTCCTTATATAAACTTTATAAAGGATCAGAGGAAGTGTATGTGTGCATATATATATAGGTTGGTCGGCCCCATCACCCTTTGCCTTTGCATCTTAACAAAAGAATAATCAATCAAAATTGTAGTGCATGTTCACTTCGTTAGCCACAAGAAATATAATGAAAAAAATGTGGATATGTGAGAATTATCAATAAGACAATGACATAAATCTACTGGTAGCTTGTTATCGTTGAGAATCAAGTAAAACACTATTCAAATGTTGTAAAGCATGCTTAAAGACCATTAAATGAAGGGGATTCTAGTAAGGCTTTTAACAAAATGTGACTATGCTAAAAAGGTAATTTGGCAAATATCACTAGGTATGGAACGTGTCGGCATCTTCTAGAGAAGTTAAGCTATCAAAATATAACCACAATTTCAACATTTCATCTTGAACACACGAAACAATCATAATAAGTTATTCAATTTATCCATCTCTGTATGCAGGTTTTACATAAGTTTCACAGAAAAGTCTATCCTGAAGACATCATAAATGCAAAATGTTTTAGTAAATCCCACAAAGGTAAGATAAAAAATCTTCCTCATGACTGCTTCGATGAATATGATAAAGGAGATACCACAAACCCAAATCCTAGCAGAAGAGTTCATTCAGATAGCAAGTCAAGAAAGTGGTCTAAACACTGTAAGACCAACCGGAAACCACCGCAAGATGGCCTAAGTAGCAGTGGTTCAACTGGGAACAATGAGCACTGGATCAAAACAGATGCAGAGTGTAAGTACTATATCATATATCTATAAAATGTGACTCTTGACGCACACAAAACTTTGATAAGTATATTCCATCAGCATCATTGTAAGTTTTCATAGTCTTCTTTAAACAACACAGAATATACAAGTGATTGACAGTATAAAGGAATGTCATTTTGAATTTTTTATGATATGGGCGTTTGACACAAGAAAATGAAAAAGAAAATGGAGTGCGGGCAAGAGTGCAGGACCAATGTTATTAGTGGTAGATGGCGACAAATAGCAGTGAGTATAGCTGCTATAGTAATTTAAAATATACGCTAAAAATGCTTTAAAAAATTAATCATTTATGTTAAGAACAAAATTATAGAAACATCATATTAGAAATTGTAGAAACTAATGGAATAACACTTTATTTTCAACAAAAAAATACTTATTATTTGTTTTTTGAAAATGTTGGAAAATAAATTACAATCATAGTTGTCTCATTAATTAGGACTAATAGTTGTCTCACACGTAAGTACGTACATTGTAGACCATTAGAAGGAATTCCCTGGATTCACTATGAGGTCTCTTAACAATTAGGTTAAAATATTTTATTGAATTGAAATATGTCTCTTAACGATTAGAGTAAAATATTATATTGAATTGAAATATATATATATATACAAGATTACAAAGATAAATAAGGAGAATAAAATTAGTACTCATACACAACCAAATTCCTATAATTAGTACTCTTATACAATCAAATCCCTATAATTAAGGGATATTTTTTAATAAAAAAAAAACATAAACAGATTTTGACACTACCCCTCAAACTGGTGAATAGGTGTTCTCAATTCTTTCAAAGTTGTTGTTGTTTAGCCACTATCGAGTTTTTCTTTGATGAAAAGTTTGTCAACTTCAATATGTTTGGTTTTGTTGTGCTGCAATGGATTATAGGCTATGCTAATAGCAGATTTATTATCACAATAAAGGTTCATTTGCTCATCCCACTTTATCTTCAGGTCCTCCAAAATGATCATCGACCATAGTAACTCGCATATCCCTTGTGCCATTGCCCTAAATTCTGCTTCAGCACTAGATCTGGATACCACACTTTGTTTTTTACTCTTCCAAGTCACAAGATTCACACATAGGAAAGTGCAATATCATGTGTTGACCTTCTATCTACAATTGACCTTGCATAGTCAACATCAGTATATGCTTCAAGACCCACATTTCCATTTCGTCTAAACAACATTCATCTTTCTCATAATCAATTTCAATCTAAACATTGTCATTTTCTTCATTTCCATCTTTTCCAAAATCAATTTCATCCATCTTTTTCAAAATCAATTTCAGTCTCAATATCCAATTCAAGAGTCAACTAAGGAAATAGAAGAGACTCATCTACCTTACTTGTATTCTCTCTCTGAAGATGAGTTTGGACAAAGTAACTTTCTTGTTCATGGAAGGTGACATCTATGGAGACAATTTTTGGGATGGCGGATGATAGAATTTGTAGCGCTTTTAGGTGGAAGAGTATCCGATAAAGACACATTTTAAGGCTTTACGATCAAGTTTCCCTTTACTATCACTATGTATATGGCCAAACAACGCCACCCAAATATTTTGGTAGTAAGATTAATAGACGTGGACACATTGGGTTAGAACGAGGAGAGGGTGTCCATGGGAGTTTTGAAGGCAAGGAAACTAGAAGGTAAACGATTTATGAGATACGAAGCAGTTTATATTGTTTCTCCCCAAAATTTCTTAGGAACCTTATTTTGAAATAACATAGCTCGGGTTTGATCTAACAAGTGCCCATTTGTCCTTTCAATAATCTTATTTTGTTGGGTGTTTTAACACAGGAGGACTCATGAATAATGCCCTCTTTGTGATAGAAAGAATTAAGATCACAATTAAAGTATTCTTTGGCATTATCAGACCTAATCCTCTTAATACTTACACCAGACTAGTTTTTTATCATGGAGAAGAACTGTAGAAACATATAAGTGACTTCAGATTTTTGTTTTAATAAATACACCCAAGTAACTCGATTACAATCATCAATAAAGGTTACAAACTAACGTGCACCTGATATATTTGGAACATTTGAAGAATTCCCCACATTTGTATGAATTAAATAAAACGGAAAAGTATATTTTATTACTGATTGGAAAAGGTACACACTTGTGTTTAGCAAGCTCACAAGCCTCTAATTTCTTAAAAAACAAAGGAAATAATGGCTTAATGACTCAAAATGAAGGGTGGCCACAACAACAGTGTTACAGAAGATCCTTATCCCTGATGGTTTTTATTGATTCCGTAAAAAAAGGAGTTATTGTTGTTGAGTAATTTCAAAGCTAAGTCTAGGTTATTCAAATAGTAAAGGTCATTCTATTCTCTAGCATTTCCAATCCTCCTCTCCGAATTCTTGTCGTGAAAAACACAAGATTGGTTATCGCAGATAACATTACATGTTAGGTCTTTTGTGAGTTTTTGTATGGATATGAGACTAGTGGACAATTTAAGGATATGGAGAACATTTCTTAGGGTTGTGGATAGATTTATTTGAACATCCCTTTGACCCCTTCTGCAGTTATAAGGGTACCATCTGATGTGGATATTTTCTAATTGCTAGGGCAAGGTGAAAAAGTGAAGAAATGTAAGGGTAAGTGTGTCATGTGGTTTGTGGCTCTAGAATCCAATATTGGTTAAAGGGGATAAGTGTGTCATGTGGTTTGTGGCTCTAGAATCCAATATTGGTTAAAGGGGATAAGTGTGTCATGTGGTTTATGGCTCTAGAACCCAATATTGGTTAAAGGGTATATCTGAAGCATTAAGTCCAAAAGAAAATGGAAACGTACCTGAATGTGCCAAATAACAAGTACATGTGGGCTTCTACAAACTAGTGAGTAAAGATCTCAACTTTTCTACCTCATCTTGGTTCAGTTGCATCATACCTTCTCGACTTTCTTCACTAGTACTTGTAGCTATGTGTCCTTGACCTCCCTTTCTTCCCCACTCACTACTAGGTGGCTTCCCATTCAATTTCCAACATTTTTCATGAGTATGGTGAGGCTTGTTGCAATAGGTACACCACACTCCATCACCTTTTTTTCTCCACATAGGTTCCTCCTCCTTTCTTTGGGTCAACCATCATAGTCGAATTCTTTTCAACTAGCATTGCTAAGCTTTCTACAAGTGGAACTGTCAGCATTAGTCCCCTAAAACTTTCTTCACTCATCACTATAGCCACTGCCTCATTAATTCCTGATACTTTCTCCCTACCAAGGATTTGCACTCTAACTTGATCAAAATCAGAGATGAGTCGCACCAAGAAATCATAGACTTATGTTAAATATACTCCTTCAGTAAAGTCAGATTTGCTGAACACTTGGCTTTTATAACTCTGTAATGATCCAACTCCATCCACAAAGCTTTAAGATGATTTGCATACTTAGTAATTGTCTTGTTTCCCTGTTTAGCAGCCACAGTTTTCACCTTCACATCATATATTTGGGCAGCATCTTTGGCTTTAGAATAAGTCTCTTCTAATGCTTTCCAAACCTCCCTCACAGTGCTGAGAAACATGCAAGTGTCACTGATTTCTGAGATCATTGCATCCCATAACCATGCCATGATCATAGAGTCCTCTATATTCCACCTCTTAAACTCGAGATCTATTTCTTTGGGGGGTTCATCTGTTAAGTGTTTTGCCATCCCTTTACCTTTCAAAAAAGTGTGCACAAGTTGAGACCATTTCAAATAGTTCTTCCCATTCAACTTGTGAACGAATGAGACGTTTTGCAATTCAGCTTGAGATTTTTTATTTCACGTTGCATTCTCGGTTTCAGTATTAATCACTACTCCTTCTCCCACCATGGATGAAAAACAGAAACAAGTTTCTAATCGAAAAAGATGTACGCTTCAAATGACCCACGAACCAAAGTGCTCTGATCTGAAAAGTAACCACCAAAAGCAGACAAAAAACCTCCGATTTACAATCTTCTAAATACGGCAGTGAACAGCTGCTTAGAGGGTGGCGCATGGGTTACACGCACTATGGGGGTCTTCGGAACTCTGGCGGCACGTCAGGCTTTGGATGGCAACGATTTTCTGGGGTTTGGCTTCTTTCTTCAAGGCGAGTCTAATGGTGTAGGGGTGGTGTGATACCGTCAGTGTACAGTGGTCAACATTCGTCAACAGTGGTGAGAGAAGTCGAAAGTTGTGTTCACGGCGGTGACGGCTGGTTTCAAGACATCGAAAGCAGCAAACAGACTTTAAGGATCACAAACACTGCAATGAAGGCAGCAAAGGGCCACAATGACGTTGGCTAAAGTTTACCGCAATAAAGACGGCTAGGATTTATGCAAAAGCGAGCCTTAAACCAAGAGCTCGTGATACCATATTAAGAATTAGGGTAAAATATTTTATTGAAGTAGAATATGTTGACAGTACATCAGATATATATACAAGATTACTAAGATAAGTAAGGAGAATATAATTAGTACTCCTATACAACCAAATTCCTGTAATTGAGGGATTTTTTTAATAATAAAACAGAAACAGATTTTGATACTGACCAAGAGCCTTGCAAGACATGTCTTTGGGCATTTCATAAACAAGTTGGGCATGATAGATATATATGCACGAACTTGAGGGTGGTGTTGGAGAATCAGGGGATAATGTGAGCTCCTAAATTTTATTTTATTTTCAAATCTTATCGTATTGTATGAATTTCTTATTTCCTTATATTCTTCCAATCATTCCTTGATTAAAGGAAGAGACTTTATTGTTATCTTCTATTTAAACAATCTTTGACTACTGAATAAATTAACAACAATTTACCTGTCTTCCGACATATAGTAATGCAAAAGATATATATAAAAATCAGAGTGATGTGGTGGTGGCTTAAGCCACGGAGGGTAGGGTTAAAATCTGCTCTGATTCTCTATTTCTGAATTTTCCAGCAACTCCTCAGCACAGTATGTGACTTCACTGAATAGTATTTTTGTCACTTGTAAAGAAGTTTTCTTATATTTTAAGCATCAATACTGGTTCCTATTATCCTAAAATTATTTATTTAAGTATATGTTACCTTAAAGACCATCAATACTTAATACTTGCATTGAAGACCTGTTCAAGCATAACAACTTACTCCCAGTGTCTTACTATTGCTCATACAAAATATTTTAAATACTCAAAAACCCTATCTATGCACAAAAACTATTTTCTTTAAAATCATTGAGTTTTAATGAGACAAATTTCAAACTAAATCCCCAGCAGGTTTTTACATTTCAATGCAAACACTTATGGAGCATTTATATACATTGCTTTATAATAATTGGAATATATCTATGTATTTTGACTAATTTACAATTGTTGGCATTGTAGATTTGGTGCTGGAGCTGTAGCAACTTATGATGTATGAAAGTGCTAATAAATTGAGCCTCTATAAGAGACTTCTCAAGAGTGTATTTCATAGTGTGATCGTGTTATGCAAGTACTTTTGAATGGAAACTGCTAATACATTCAATAAACATGTGTGTTTCGTATGAGTTCTTAAGAATAGTTCTTGCATCACGTGGGAGGTAATATAGGAACTCTGCAGTCACACTTGAGAGCTTAATGTATCAATGTTGTGATTTTTAAATGGGTGCTAGAAGAGTAAAAGACAGATGAACGCGAACAATAGCTCACACATAAGTACGTACGTTGTAGACCAATAGAAGGAATTCCCAGGATTCATTATGAGATATATTAAGAATTAGGGTAAAATATTTTATTGAATTGAAACATGTTGACAATACATTAGATATATATACAAGATTACTAAGATATATAAGGAGGGATATATTTTAATAATAAAACAAACACAGATTTTGATAAGGTCAGCATTAAAACACTTTCCTAACTAGGGTTTAAGGGCGCAAGCATGTGGCTCTCTGATAGACCAAGAAGACTGTATAGGTGGTGGCTGGTTACGATATAAAAGGTATTCAGAACAATTTCCTGGTTATTTGAGAGATCCTGGCCTCTTCCACAAACTCAGAATACAATCGAATACCCTTCCTCACTTCCTCTCCTTCCATTTTAATTCCCACCCTGCAGTTATCTCAACTAATAATAGTCAGTCCTCTTAGTTACCCAGTTCCAACTAAATTAGAGGCTGTGATCTTTTACTTCTCTCCTATTCCATCTCACATGCACTCTCCTACTTGGAGGTTGCTGCCTATTACAAAATATAGATTCTTATATGTAGCTTATATAACTACCCCTCCGGCCTCAAATATAAACAAAAGAGTTATGTTTGTTTGTCTACTTCTATCATACTTCAATGCTATTATTCCCTAATTGTCGTTCAATGAATTTGGATATAATTTTCAATAAATCTTCTATTTTCATGGAACAAGTTTCCATGAGGGGTAATTTAAAAAATACAATTACTTATTTTATTATATTGAGAACATTAAATGAGACTAACTACTTTTCTTAATAAGTCGGAAAGTTTTTTTCTTATGAGACTGGAGGGAGTATATCTCTAAAATTACCAAAATCACTTTGGCTTGAAGTGTGGGCAAAGCATGAGCCACAAGCATATTTTGAAATTGTAATTTAGTTATGAGAATGTGAGTGGCAAGATTAAACTCCTGACTATGGAAGAGTGGCAAGGATTGAACTCATAACCACTTGGTCAGAGAAGCCTTGAGACCATTCCAAGGACCAAATGTCCCAAAAGCAAAGGCTAAAGAGTGCTTCATATATGTTTACAATTGCTAAAGCAGAATTACTTACCTTTTTTGTTTTAAAAAATGTATTGTCTAATTATCCAATGTGTAGTAGAAAATACATCAAGTACTTGAAGATTAAGATTCAAACCTTGTAGCATTCCATTTTGATTAGAACGGCAATAAATATAAATTATAATGGTAGAAACTCCTGTCTAAGATTGCCACCCATTTCCATCCTCCATGATTGATCAACTAGACTTGCAAACTCTCTGAAATGCACATAGGAAGCTCAATAAGTAAATTTATCAATTCACCAATTACTACAGGATATAAAAAGTGAAACCAAAACTTCCTTTACAATATAAATGAGGAATTGAGTAATGGAAGAACATATTTTGCTTCAAAATACAAACACTGTATAAGGATTAACCTCACGATGTCCTAGATAACAGCACATGTGAAGAGCATCTATACTGCCACCAAAAAACCCTAACTATTGAGTTCATACCAATTAAATAGTTATAGTTTTCTTACTTTGGTTGTCGAATTGTGAAATCGATTGCTGATTGGAAAGCCTATTTTCTGTAGTACGGATCAAAAGATTACAACAGTAACAACCAAGCCATTTTCCATTTTATGGAGTCGGCTATATGGATTATACGACATCATAATGCTTATGTTTGAAGTTTAAAATGATTCATAAGATTCATGATCAATTATCAACAATAGCATAAGATGTATTTTGCACATAAATAGTGATAGCAACTCAATTAAAAAAGGAAATTCTTCATTGACTGTTTGAACAAATTCCTAGATATTAAAGAGATCTAGGACTCACCCTAACTATAATCTCACCAATTGATCCCCTCTCCATCTCAACCCTTCATCCTATTTATTGGCAACATGTCTGATTTATTTATTCTAAAGGACTCAACTATCTCCCTGATTAACCTAATTAACCCACATACTAAGGGTTACCTATCAAAAACCATATAAATTCTACATCAATGGTCATTCGTCAATATATCAAAATCATTATTTAGCTCACATTAATTCAATTTCTTTGTAACATTTGTAGTTAAAAATTTTGAATGATGTGGACAAATCAAGAAATGAAAACAAAAAATAAATTTGTAAACAAACGTAATACTCACTTTGGTCCCATGCATAAGAAAATGTTTGGTTTTTTGTCCTAATTATATGACAAAGTCACAAATTTTAAGGTGTATAAATTGCTAAAATTACTTTAATATCATTTCTATATTTACTAGAAATGCATCTACTATCTATATAAGTGGGTGTAAAAACATTGAATGCCAAAATTATATTACAAGCTTTTGAAATTATAACATTAAATGAGCCTCCTTGGTCTTGAATCTCTTGATGATTTTTTCTTCTTATATATGAGACCGAAGGAAGTATATAATAAGAAATGAACAATAATTTGATAAAAAGTTAGATAATCTAAAACTAATAACAGAGTAAATTGAAACAACCTCAAGTCATGGCTGACAACTAGCACAGTCAATTCTTTTTTTAGATGCTTTAAAAGCTGCACAACATCCGCCCGTGCTTTCCAATCTGACCAGAAGTAAAGTATTAGATACAGCTTTAAAAGAATAAACTGTAGTTCGTTTAAAACTATTACTTCCTAAGGAAATAAAGATTCACATCTTTCAAATTAAAATACTGTAAAACATTCTAATTAGCCTTAGCTCAAGTAGAGCACCAAGTCCCTGTTGGAATTACTTGATCTCATGATCAATTCCACTGATCCAACTTTCACTCTACTCCGTCGCAGCCTTCCCTCACACTATGTCTTAGACCTCCTTTGTAAAATAAAAAGCCAAAGCAAAAGGATAAACAAGGCACAATCCTCGAAGAAAATCATAGAAGAATAATAGTTATCAATCCCAAAAGGTAGAAAAATTGGTAATGGTATTGTATTGCAGATTATACCAAGGTGTTGTCTGGAGTTGCATTGTGGTTAAGTGGATGATGCCATGATTTCATAGGACATGAAAGATGAACAATGAGAAATCAGAAGACTCAACACACACCACAAACTCACATAACCAAAAAACATAAAAGAAATACACACACACACATAGGTGTGAACAGCAGAGTAATCAGTGTTTGCAAAGCATAGTTATCCTTGCTCACAAGCGAGGCAGAAATACAGGCACAATAGGTGCGAGACAAATATGCTTTGCAACATGGCGCCGTGATAAAAATGCTATTATTGATAACTTGAGCAGAAACAGTATTTATATTACAATCCAATATGTGGGGAAGGATCATGAAATGTAATTGAACATGATAGTTAGAAAACAAAATAAAAGAGAAGCAGGGTCTTCCAAACCCTTGGAAGTTTTCCTAATGACATACCATTACCAACCTTCACTTATTACTATTAAAATTGGATAGAAAAGTGAAAACATGAAAATTATTTATTAATATTATGTCATCACAAAACACTAACTTTTTAACTATTTATACAAATACTCAAGGCCAAGTAATTTAGTGTAGTACAATCAGTAAAGTCAGGTCCAATAACACTACTAAGATAATATGACTACCAAAACTACATGAATCTTGATAAGGATTATATTACAAAAGAATTTTGAACAAAATGTAGCAAAAGCTTGATTTTAGTTGGAACTAGTTGAATACTTTTTAATGGGAAGAACTACAAAGGTTAATTTAGTGCAATAACTCGCAGTAATGCAGCATAGAAAAAAATACAGGTTGCAGTTTTATACCAAGTCCGGCAAGAGGCTCATCCAATATTAATAGATCCGGGATTTGCACCTGAAAAAATACATTAAAATCACCATTAATCCAATTGATGCTCGGTCGACTGACAATTACAACAACAATCAGCAGAAAGTCAGGTGAAGACATGAAGCAAAATCAAGCAGACATGTCTGTATTTTGTTTCTAATTTTCTTTTTTTTTTTAAATAACTTACTAATTGTATTGCCAAGGCAAGGCGACGTTTGTAACCACCGCTGAGGGAGTGAGGATTCTTATCCAATGATATCCCATTTAATCCAACCTATAGTTATGGAAAAGAAACAACATTGCATATGAAACATAAGAACAAAAGAAGGGAAGGAAGTACGAAATAATATAATGACTATAAATAAACAAAAAATGAATTTGCAAATTAGATAGTTATACTTTTACATATATAATATAAGAAGACACTCTGTAATATCAAAGGTATGACTACCCAGTTAATTGCCCTCTGAAGCCCTAGAGCAAGATTCTCCCTTAATTGATCGTTACCCTTTTGCCTTGGCCACCCAAAAGTGACTTCATCAAGTACATTATCAGCGACAAAATACCTAGGTTGCAACACCAATATGTGTAGAAGTTTAGAGATGAAAATCCAATAAAATTGAAACATGATCAAAAAATAATTACAAATGGCTAATGGAAACAGTTAGGAAATTTAACAATATACAACTCAGACAAATGGATCAAAAAAGATTTGATTTAGTATCATGAAACCTGTAAAAAGTGTTTATTGTATATTTCCATGTATATTTGGATACTAATATCAACAGAATTATTCTTCAAAGTTCATAATGTTTCAAGTAAAACACTGAAACAAATGACAGATCGAAAAAATAATACGAAGTTAGTGCTGCGTGTTCGACAAGTGTCTGAAACAAAGATTTGAATTACACGCTGACTTATATGTCATGTCAGACAATGATGTAATACATTTTCAGCATTAAGAGAAAAATATATTATTGAAGATGGTAAGCCTGAAATGTTGGTTCCTTGTGACATTTTCTACGTCTACTCTTCTTGGGTTGAATCACGTTATATTTGCAGAGGTTCCAACAGAAAAATTGAAACAATGTATTTGATGTATATAGCATTATAGCTCAATATTTACGGCATAAAATTAAAACAAAATGCAAGTTGATTATCTAAAACAAAAAACAAAATGCAAGTTATAGAGTAACAAAATATCTTATTCAATTAGTTTTATATTCGTACCTCTCCGGAAACTGGAAGACAATACCAACCCTTTCCGGCACCAAGGGCTCTGGAGATTGACTAGGATTTCCATCATCCCCATAATTTTGGATGTTAATAGATCCAGATGTTGGTTTGCTTATTCCTGCAAGAAGCTATATGGAACGAAAGGAGGCCATAGGTAGGAACGATGATAACTATCCAAACATGTAAATAACATGAATGCTCAATAAATCAAATTCATTAAAAAGAAAAAAGATGGAAAACCTGCAAGAGAGTTGTTTTTCCGCTTCCACTCTGTCCAAAAATTAGACCAAAACTGCGGCAATTGACAGAAATTAGTTACGAACTATGTAGAAAATCCTTTTTTTCCTTTACAAAAAATGTAAAACACCCAACATTTATATGTTAAACAGTTTCACCAGGAGAGTAGTTCAAATTATTTTAAAAGGGACAACAAGGAGATAAAGTAGGACATAACATACATTTTATTAGTTCCAACCAATGATTTTAGATTCTCCCAATCCCCTAACATTAAGTTCTACAAGTTTTAAATTATTAACTGAAAGGAAGAAAAATTGGGATACAAATTAATGGGAAATTCATACTCAAGATCGGTTCTAAGCAATATTTTAAACACCGAACTGCCGAGATCTGCATCATGTTTCAACTTCATTGAACCACTTGAATTGAGATGAAATTGTGATTGAACCGCTCAAATAATCAAATTCTAGACAGTGCCAATTCACAATTGAACTGTCTATCTTGTTCAATTTGGTTTTTAAAACATTCAGTATAAGTAAGGCATACGTAAACATCTCAAACTGATACATAATTCAATTTCACAAAATAAGACACGAAAATAGTACCTTTTCTCTGGAAGTGAAAAACTAACTGAATTCAGAAGCTTAAGCTGAGTCCCTGGAGGTTGATAGCTAACATCTTTAACCTAAAACAAAAATATCACATTTTTTTCAATACATACATACACATTCCTCCAAATTCAACTCTAAAGCCCTATTTATGCACACATAAAGCAATTGTAAGAAATTTGACCCGAAAAATTGCAGCATTTCACATAAACAAACTCAAAAAGTCAAAATCAAAATCAATGGATGCTTTAACTTGTTGTACAAAACAAAAAAGAAGTGAATCGAAAATCTCATACTTCAAGAGATGAGTAACCGCAGCGAGTTTTGAACCTGCAATGAGGAAGAGAGAGAGAATGTGATTGAGGAGAGTGAGGGAGAGAATGAGAAACTGACGATGACGATGATGGAAAAGAGGAAAGTGGTGGTTGGAGAAAACAAGAGGCGATTGGTGGATGAAAAGAGGACGCCATAGATGGTGGTGGGTGTAGGGAGTGAGAAATGGGGCCGTTGTTTGGGATAGTCTGCAATATGACACATGGACTTTTAACTTTGGCTCCCTCACTTTACTAACCAGACCCCTAATTCTTTTTTAAAAATCATTTACCCAAAATGCCCTTATTGAATTTTTAACTCTAATATCATTTATTCATCTTCATCATCAAAACCCTAACCTCTCTCAATCTTTATCTTCATCCTCATCCTCATCTTCATCTTCAAAACCCTAACCTTCATCTTCATCAACATCTTTATCTTCAAAATCCTAACCTTCATCTTCAACATCTTTATCTTCAAAACCCTAACCTTCATCTTCATCTTCATCAGTTCAAGTACGTTTACGTGAACTCAGTTCACATACTACATGAGATTTTTACAATTTTACAATGTACGTGAACTCAGTTCAAGTACGTTTACGTGAACTCAGTTTACGTACTACTTGAGATTTTTATAATTTTACAATGTACGTGAACTCAATTCAAGTACGTTTACATTAACTCAATTCACGTACTACTTAAGATTTTTACAATTTTACAATGTACGTGAACTCAGTTCAAGTACGTTTACGTTAACTCAGTTCCAGTACGTTTACGTTAACTCAGTTCCAGTACGTTTACGTGAACTCAGTTCAAGTACGTTTACGTGAACTCAGTTCACGTACCACCAATGAGTCTCAAACTCCATTAATTATGCAATCTTAAATCACGTACGTTTACGTGAACTTAATTCACGTAATGTTACAAACGTACGTGAATTGAGTTCAAGTAAAATCCCTAGATTTTGAAAAAAAAAACTACAAACTCAAAAACAGAACAATAAACATACTTTCCTGGGTCACTTTAACCACAATGTGAAGAGGGAATTGATAGGGTGTAAGTTATGAGTGAGTGATGTAAGTTTTGAATGATTATGAGTTATGATGGGTGAGCTATAGTGATTTTGTGATATGTGAGTTTTTAGTGGTTAAAAATGGTGATAAAGGTATAAATGAAGTTAAAAAAATATTATAAATATTCAAGGACATTTTAGATATTTTGTTTTGTTTTTTTAAAATGGGGAGTGTGGGTAGTAAAGTAAGGGGTGTAGGTAGCAAATTTGTTCAGTGTGCTACCAAAAGTATCCGCCTACTTCAAACAAAACCAATCTAGTACGTAGTACTAAGCAGCAATATTCGGAAAACTAGACAGCTATAAAATCGATAGAGGCAGCAGTTTAATGGTTTAATCGCGGTAGAATTAGTGATAATTAAGTAATTTTTTTACATTATATATAATATATTAAGTCAAAAATCACATAAAATTAAAATTAAAAAAAAAAAAAAAAATAAAAAAAAAAAAAAAAAAAAAAAAAAACTACCTAACTTGATCAGTTAATACTTAATACCTATGTGCAACATTCACCAAAAAAAATAATATCCATTTGCAACAACAAATAGAAACTAAATAATCAACTTAAATTAGACCTATAACTAATAATTAATCGTCATAATATTTGTTGAGGCAAGATCCTCCATAGTCAAATATATTAGAAATAACATCTTCATTTGTTGTGCCACCACCACCATTTTCATACTCAACTCCACCAATTTCATGCTCAAATTGATATGTGCCGAGATCCACATCACCTAATTAAATAACCAAAAGTAAACATATATGTTTTTAATTCTAGAACAATTAACAAGTGAAACATATATTTTATTATATAAATTAACAAACATTAATCTTCATTATCTTTTGATGGTTCATCAATTGGAGTTGCATTCTCATGATAAATGACATTATCAATGTCATCAAGTTCAGGAGGTCCTTCTTCCTCAATTATCCAAAAATCAACTTTGTCATTAGATTCATAGTCTATAGAATCACCATATTTCTTCTCGTGGTTACACCCAAAACAAAACATCACAAAATTTAAAGATAATAATTAAGATAAAAAAACAAAAAAACAAAGCATAGATAAATCTATGTATCTATTCTTCAAATGCAAGATATAAGTAATACAAACAAGATCATTTAGTCTTTGATGTTCTAGTCTATTTCTTTTTTTAGTATGGATACGTTCAAAAACACTCCAATTTCTCGTACGCCCATAAGAAGAAGTTTGACTAAGAAGACGAATTACCAACTTTTACAGAGTTGGAGCACTAGCATCATACAATTTCCACCATTGATCTACAAAAAAAAGTTATATGACCATAAAAAAAACAAAATATGCATGTTTTAAGATTTAAATAAAAGTTAAAATATGTGTTTACCAGGTCGTATTGTATTCGTTATTGTAAGAGAACTTTCTTGACTAAAACTTCTTTGTCGGTCATGATACACTTGCATCTCTTGAATGGCTTTAGCCAAGTCATTACAAAAAGTTTTTTTATCAAATAAAAAAAGGAGTTCTTGCACCACCCTATTCTTTTCACAGAACTTCTCATCATAAAAGAATGTAGGATTTAAAAAGTAAGTTACAGCTTGAAGATTGCGCTTTAAATGTTTATCCCATAGAGTTTTAATAATATTTGTGTAAGGTTTATACAAAGCGCTTTTATTCCTAAACATCTCCTTAAAGGCATTTTTGGCCCCCTACATCCCTTCATATATATAACCCAAAGAAGGTTTTTCATTTCCATCTACAATTCTTAATAAGCGAATAATAGGAGCAACAAGTTTTGCTATCATAAAACTGTCATTCCAAAATTTGTTATCCAAAATGATAGCACTAACAGTTTTTCCTACTACTGACTTTGTTCACTTGTAACACCCTGATTTTTAACAGCGCGAGTGTATTATTTTTTTTTTAAATAACTAAAATAAAACCCATAAATAAAGAAATACTTTTGGATAAAATATTTAAGTCGTAACCCAACGACAAAGTCAACCATAATTACAAACAACGAAAATAGTTTTTTGGAACGAAAATCCAAAATATCCAAATATAAAATACATCGGCTAAAATAATTTGTTTCAAATACATAAGTTCCCTTTGCAACAACAATCTTGAAATAAGAAAGGGGAAAATAAATAAAATTCTTAAATAAGACCCTAAGTTGATCATTAATCTAATTGAGGGTGACTGGGAATTGAGAAATCCACGAGCGGCATCAAGCCTCACTACTTTCGATCACAAATCCAACTCATCGCTATGCTACGCCTTAGGACGATCTTGATCCTAATCTGAGGGCAAAGCCCAGATTTCCACAATAATTGTAAAGGGTCACCAACCGAAATTAACAGATATCACATAACATTCAAATTTTAAATGCACAAAATAACTTTTCAACTTAGCATACGTCTAGAAAGGGTTTTCATATGCCAAACATGCATAATCAAAGTTGAAAAATGAAGTTTTTAACAAAACTGCACTGTCGTATTCAAATATAGCATCCCTGTATTCGAATACAATGTTATTTTGCATGTTAGAAGCAAAAACAGCACAAACAACACAAATGTATTCGAATACAAACCTGTTGTATTCGAATACAGATGCAAAAACAGTAAAAAAATAGCACAAACAGCACAACTGTATTCGAATACAGATTTGAATGCAGCCTCCTTGTATTCGAATACAGATGGGAAAACAGCAAAAAAACTGCACAAACATCACAACTGTATTCGAATACAGCCTCCTTGTACTCGAATACAGATGCGAAAACAGTGAAAAATCCTGCAGATTTTGTATTCGACTACAACCTCCTTGTATTCGAATACATTTGCGAAGTCAGTGGCAAAAATTTGATATCTGTATTCGACTAGAACCTCCTCGTAGTCGAATATAAGTGTGAATTCACAAGTCAGAGGCAAAAACAACATATCTGTATTCGACTACTACCCTGTTGTATTCGAATACAACTGGAAAAATGACAGATTTTCAGTTTTGAAAACACTTCAAAATCATACTAACACGTTCAACACCAAGTCAATCAATCACAAACATCAAATACAACACAATCACAATTAACAATCAAGTATGTATATGCAATCATCATAATATATCAAACATGACTCGCGTGCCAAGCACCCTAATGCAATGCGTATATGCCAATGCACATGATTCCGGAATTTCACCAAAACCCTCCTCGAAGGGGCGTAAATCATAATTGTACCGCCTCTCACAGGCTGGTGTACTAATTACCAAGGTGCAGTCGCTCACAGACTAACACGATTTACTAAAGTGTAGCCTCTCATAGGCTTTACACTATTTTCTAGAGTGCAATCGCTCACAGATCAACACAACTAGAGTGTAATCTCTCATAGATCAGCACGACATGATAATTCCCGCAAGGATAAGATGAACCAACAATTCACATGGCATCATCCCGTGGCCCATCGCAGTCACCACTATCACCATGGCACCATCGCAGTCACCATGTACTATGAAATGCATGAGCATACTCTGACTCTTTTCACCACAACCATTAAGTAAATGCAGCTATTAAAAGATTCCCCATTTTTAATGCTCATTTAACACTAATGATTTTCAAATTTAACACAGAGCATACTCAAACATACATTCCTCAAATCACATGAGATTTAATTCACAATTCACAATGAATTCAAATCACCATATAAACCAATCTCATCAATTCATTTTACACAAAAACCACACATAAATTGCATTAATGCAAAATCCCACATTTTCAAACATAAAGCACATCTCAAACATTCATAGTATTAATCATGAACACATCAATCACACCAACAAAAACCACCACCACTCATACCTCAAAACCCATTAAATTCAATTCCACCTTTTCACCCATAAAATGCATTAAATTCATTTCCCACAAAACTACACCTCAAACCCATCAAATTTATTTTCCAAAATGCTAATGAGGATGAATGAAGACTCATCTTGAGGAAGTGACAAAATTTAAACCCCTATTCTAAGCCTATTCATTCTTTGGTTAATATTAGTAGTGTTAGTTGTAATGATACGACTGAACCCGAACCTACTACAACATCCTTTGAATCCTCTACCTAAAACCAAACTTTAACTGAAACCCCCTAAGAACCAACAAAACCTTTACCTCCCTGTTCCATCTTAAACCAAACAACTAACATATATTTACTATTTTTTCTTGCTCTGATTTAGATATAAACATGTCAGATTAAATATTTGAGGCAACCTTAGCAGAAAACTTGCATCCCTTAGGTATAGAAGAAGCCCCTATCCTGTTATCACTAAATTCCAACCTCCACACCATCATCTTCACACAATAACCCTCTTCAAACACCTACCCAAACAAGTGCTCTCAAAACTCAAGTGTTTTCAAACCTACTGTAGAGATCCTCTACCTTTGGGTCTTGCACTTTCAGAATGCTCATGAAGACCTAGCTAGGAAGAAATTGGTTGCTGCATCTAAAGGTACTCTATGTGAACTTCCACTCCTTCTACAATTGTGTTTGACCCCTCTCATTTACTACAGAAGGAAGACTTTGAAAAAATAGAAGCTAAAACGGAGGCGTTCATAGAACAGACATCCAAGAATTAAGAGTCTATTCAGAATACTTTAAGACTGATCTTAGCTAGATTTACCGATCTTACCCCTTTGTTTACCAAATTTTTTCCTTTGCCTCTTTTTTGGTGTGTACATGTTTTTGTTCTATCTTATGTCCTCTTAACTTTTTTAATTAAATTATATTTAGCTCTCTATTTCTTTTCTGCTATTTACTTCATTTGTTATACTCTTTTTGTCTGATGACAAAAGGGGGAATATATATTTTGTGAACAATTTCACGTTGTGTTTTCCATGTTTTCAATTTTTAACTCTGATTTTAGAATGTCATATATCACTCTCATTTTCTAAACATGCTCATATTAGGAGCTTTACTCTGAATAATTTTTGCATATATATTATATTTTAAAAAGAAAAATTATCGACAAAAGTAAATGTTTGTCATCACAAAAAATGAGGTGATTGTTAGCAAGTTGGTTTAAAGAACAATGTCTCTTAATTATTTTGAAGATAACAAAAACTATTTTATGGTAACAATTTATTGTGCTAATGAAATTGTTGAAGTGTGCAAACCCTCTGTTAAAAGTTTTAAAGACTTTACGCTACATCCTCTGATGAATAGAGAAGATAAATGAAGAAATCAAGGCAATGCTCTAAAGCATCTATTAAAGTCATGTCTTACTTTGATCAACGCGTTCTCAATGCACCTTTGATGAATATGATAATACAAACTGGCTCTGCTAATTCTAGGTATGATAATTTTGGCAAACCAGTTGATTGTCTGGTCAACGCTTCAAGTCAATGCTCTGCAAAAACGGTCAACTTTCTTAAGTCAAACATTTAAGCACAAAATTTTGAAGAAGTCAACATCTCAACATCCACTTCTCATCAAAGTTGAACTTATCCACTGATTGAAGACATGCAATGATATCCTTTGAAAATTTCATCCTCTAGTTTTTCTACCGCTTCCTACAAGATACGTTGAATCAATTATGGAAACATATTTGGACAAGTTTTTAATGCTGATTAAAGATCTCTGAAGATTCGATATATCCCGTATTTTACATGTCGATTTCATGCAATAACAACAACAATCAGAACTTTGATGAAGTCAACATCTCAACATCCTCTCCTCATCAAAGTTGAACTTATCCTCTAACTGAAGAAATGCAACGTTATCCTCTAAAAATGTCATCATCTTGTTTACTTGCAGCTCCCATCAAAATATGCTAAATCAATTATGAAAACATATTCAATGAGTTTGTAATGTTGACTTTAGATCTCGAAAATTCGATACGTTTCATTATTTTACATGTTGATTTCATGCAATCACAACAACAGTTAGAAACCCTAATCACTATGAATTTTCTCTATAAAAGGACTTGTGATCTTCACGGAAAAATAACATATACGAAAAACTTACTACAGTCATATACAACACCCAGTGAAAAACTTTTTATTATTTATGAGTGCTGAAAAAACCTCAAATATATTATGAGAGCATACCTTGTAAGCATTCTCTTGTGAGATTAAATCCTTCTGAGTGAAAGGACTTGATGTATTTATAGTGTTGGTGGTGAACTAGGATACTTGGGCAAGTGTTTCATATATTTTATAAAAAAATTAAAACCTTAAAGACACAATTAAAACTTCCAGTTCTTGTGTTTCTCTCTCTTAAGTTTAAATAATCAGTAGGGTCTCACGATAAAGTCACACTTGATGTTCTACTGAACAAACTATCTATTCTAAGGGCTTTATTATGTTAAATAGTTAATAATATAATATATCTTGTACATATATTGAAAATTATATATATGATATAAATCTATGATACAAATTACAATTTATCTTACTTAGATTGGCACTACGACTTACACCAACGATCTCCCACTAGCACTAGAACCGATAAGGTATTATGATAACACCCATCGATCTAGTGTGAGTATCATGCTACTACTTAGCAAGAGACTCCTTTAGCATATTGTTTAGTGTGGTTATTCTTCACATGTTCACTTCTCTTTTTTGACCATTTGTTAAATGAGATATAAACAACTAAGTAAATGTTTGGATCATTGGTGAGATCAAATACTTTACCTTATACACTTACTTCATCATCATTAAAAAGAGATCAACGAAGTTTGTAAAGGTAGAAACTATATCAAGTTCAAAAGAACGTCCTCATCCAAACACTTTCTAATCACATTAGAAGTAGATATACTCAGCTATATAAGAGAATTAGAAATTATCCCTGATATTAAACTCTTCCTTCTCAAAGTACCACAATATATGCAAAGCGTAATCCAAATTGTGATCTTAAATTACTTTTAGTGGTGTAGAAGTAATGTCAATGTAACACCTTACAATGATCTCTTCCTTACCATCTATCAAGAATATGCCATTAGTCAATTAGATACCGAAAGGATATTCTCAATTACACTTTATTGACCTTCACTATAATTACACTGGTACCTTTTTGTTTTGCTTCAGCCACATAAGATATATGGTCTATTACATATATGATGTACATGACAATTCCAATTTCAACTAAAATCATTCTTTTGTATTCTTTCTCAAGTGACAAGATAATAATTTGTTCCAAAGGAAATCATCATGATGTTATCATATGTACTTTGACTAAGATGAAGAAACTTCATAGATCTATCTCTATAGAGCATAAATCTTAACACTTAGAAAATGTCACCTAAGTCCTTTATCAAGAACAATTTCCAACTATGCTTTTATACTTCATAGGGATATTGTTATTTGACGAGTCTTACATTTTTCACATATAAGACCAAAATCAATAACACTCCCACTAACCTCTATGTGTACAAAAGTTCACAATAAAATCTTTGAAGGATTTAAAGATCTTAACTGATAGAAGGTCTCACCATAGTCTATGTCATAGATTTGGATGAAAATTGTCTAAGCACACATGCCTTAAAGCTATTTAATATACCATCCGTTCTAGTCTTCAATTGAAGACCCATTTGCATCCTATATCCATCAGGGTGACTCCTTCAAGGTCTAACCTTGTTGTTTCACATGGATTCCCTCACTTATTCTATAAGATGATACAACTTATCGTATCTAGCTCGATCTTGTGTAAATCGTTTAGGTGGCATATCTACAACACTTGTGGAATCTATTAATGTTCTGTTACTATAGGTTTTGTGGTGCTTGGATTTCTCCAAGTTCTATAATTCTCCCACTGGTTTCTATGAGATTTAACCCATTAAATGAATATACCATTTTCCACAATAAACTCTTTATCATTAGCGACCTTGTAGAAAAATATCTTCAGTTTCCTAAGGATTCTCCACAAATTACATTTATTTGGTTTGGTTTCAAGCTTATCGGAAGAAAAAAAATAAAGTTAACAATTCAAATCTTCATAAATGTCGTTTTTGTCCTTTCAACTCATTCCATATCTCATATGAAATCTTTATAATTGTATTAAGTCTATATTTATGAAAGAGTTATTATATCTGACTCATAATAAACCAAATAATGTCTAACAAGGTTTGATTTAGATAGTCAAGATCCAATCACGTGATCTCAACACTCTTGCCAATGTGATATTCCACTTATTTCTTCAAATCAATGAATACTTCAAAGTCTCTTAGTTTATGTTTTATAAGATACATAAACCCTAATTTACTATAATCAATAGTTAATGCAAATTTACTATAATCAATAGTAAATGCAACGAAGTCAAGAAATCCACCTTTTACAAACTTGTTTCGTGGCCCCTATACATCTCATATCATGCCAAAAGATCATTGACTCTTTGATCATGTCTCATTATCGGAGCTTAGTCATCCTTTCCAATAAGTAATTATCATAAACGTCAATAATTTACAATTGAATGAGTCCAAGGGTCCATTTTAATGGCACTTGAAATATGTTTCTTACTTATATAGCCTAAACAACAATGTCAACATATATAAGAGTCAAATAACTAGATTTGAACTTATTTGTATATATATCACAGTTGAATAGCTTGAGGTCTAAAGTAAGCCCAAAAGTCAAAGTCAAAACTCCCATTATTTAGGAAGAAACAACTATTGCATATCACATATCTAGGTTGGCTTTTGACTTTAACCAACATTCTACTCATTTACACATTATATCTTATACACATATTATAGAAGAAGTTGACTTCTATTGAAGAAAACCTAATTTTGTTTCTTCAACTTATACTCTTTATAGTATATGAGATAGTTCTTCTTCCAATATTTGGTCCAACTGAATTGTATGTAACACTTTCCTTTGTAACCCTTCTTGACCATGTACTACTCTCTTTTAGTAGGCTTCAAGTCATTTTCTTATATAGACCATTAACATAGTCTCTCCTTGGTGACTATAACCATCCAATAACTCTTGCTGGGCCAATTAAATGGCCAACTATTGACTAATAGAAAATTCCAATCTTTTCCAATAATATGAAGTAGTTAACATATTGATGTGAATGGTTGTATCATACACTTTCATGATCACAAGATTGAAGTATCCTATGTTCAAGGAATCAACTTGATGCTTCTTACAAGCATCTTTTTGGTCTTAGTAAGAGTAGATTACTCAAGGCTCAATTGTTCAAAATTATATAACTTTTCTCAAATTTTGAGGATCATCCTTAAAATTTCGGCACCATTCTAAAAATTCTTTTCTAGATATACTTTGTCCTTCTCAAGGACATTTCGCAGTTAATATTGTGTCAAATTTCGCGATAATTTAAATTACGTTAAATGCATAAATTAAACATCATGATTAAAATATATTTAATAGGAGTTTATTAAATATGCTTCCACAATTTTATTCAAATCAACGACCCTCAGCATTGACTCCCAAAATCCCATTAGAAATTTTCTAGTGAGACCAAGATCCATATTTCACTTTGTTCTGAGACAACTGATTTACCAAACTTGACTGTTTAGGGAGGAAACTCTTTTCAAGTTACATCACATGTAACTCTTGGATCAGTAGGGTGAACAACACTTATTCTAATTCATCTAATGAGTTAATGGCCAACTCCTTTTCCTTTAAGCCCATTTCAATCCTATTGAATCCGACTTGGTGAAGTTAAACCTAATGGTTGGTAGTCAGATCTTATCCTATCACGTGTCACCATTATAGTATATTGTGCCACACTTTGGCATGACCCACACCTTGTGTGTAAAAATAGTTGAAATTGCAAACAATTTTTTTTACTTATTTTAAATACCGCAGACGGTCTTACCATTTGCAAAATTTTAAAACGACTTTGTTTACAACAAAATTTTTTGTTCTAGTTCTTGAGAGGGTTAGGGTTAGTAAGATATCGGGAAAATATTTTCAAAGATTTGGTTAAAATTAGTCGTTAGAAAATAATTTAATTGAATTACAGATGAATTATGAATAACAAATATTTTACGACATTGCACGTTACTGTGAAATTTATCTATCAGTTGAATTGCGACGATATTAGATATTTTTACTAAAGTAGATTTATAATTGAGTGATGTGTGTATGTAGGATTAGATGGGTAATGATGAATTAGTAAAGACTTAATTGCTAATTTGGTCCCTTATGTTTATTTTAGGTTTTAAGTTGGTTCCTTATGTTTTAAAAGTTTTGCTAATTTGGTCCCTTATGTTTATTTTAGGTTTTAAGTTGGTTCCTTATGTTTTAAAAGTTTCAAGTTGGTTCCTCACATTTGTATAAGTTCGTTGGTTCCTCCGTTAATTTTAGGCTACGTGGCTAATGGGAGTCTAACTGGTTTAAACAAATGTTCAGATGTTTTTAGTGCCCTTACATGTTGATAGAACCTTTAATCAGATCCCTTGCGCTGCATCCCACTATATCAACGATGCACCCGATCAAATTGCCCCTCCTAACCCAACATACTATGTGCCGCCTATTCTTAAGAAAGCGGAATCACTGAATGTCTTTAGGGTTCTTCTGCAACCTGCAGATAAAGCCTTGCTAGATTCAAAACTAGTCGCGGTTGACGATATGCCATTGATGTTGTTGTTGAAGGCAACGATCCGATGGATCAAGAAGACATTAAATTTGACATCAAAGAAGAAGAAGATGCTGGAGGATAAAAGCCGGTTATTTCTAGGATTATTTGGGGGTAGAATGCTAATGTGGAAGCACTCGACAAGGCAGTCACTGGTCCTAGTGACGTGCCCATAGTTTATTTAAAATGTGTACCAAATGGCCTAAAATAAATGAAGTTAATATAAACGAATATATTATAAATCTAATAGAAATGAATAATTTATACAAATGTGAATTTCACTTTACATGGTGAATTTTTCTGTCACAGTTAAGGAAAAAAGAAACACAAAGCGATCTCCCTTCTTATCACTTTTTACTAGAGTTCTTAATAAACACTTAGAAAAAATCCTTTCCTTCAAATCCATTCATCTTTTTATCAAGGTACAGAGATTTTAGAGGGGTTGACGCTTGTGATTCTGGATGTTTGCGAGGTAATGACTCCTTCCAAATTTTTAGTTTGCATATAGGAACCTATTTTTGTGACTGATGTTTGAATTGGGGATAAATGTTGTTGATGTGATTATGTATTTATAACTGATAACATATGTGTTTACTCTTGGATCCAAGTAGGTTTTATACTTAGAGTTTTGATGTTAACAAAAGTATTTTATGAGATTATATTTGACTTCAAAGAGTATGAAATAAGTTTCATGCTTTTGAAGAAAATCTAAAATAGGATTTGATTCAGATTTATGATTGAAGAAAATCTTTGACCAAGTTGCAAAGAAGATATGGTCAATTTTTTTTGAAGAAATACTAAAATAAGATTTTATTCAGATTTATGATTGAAAAAAATCTTAGACCAAGTTGAAAAGAAGATATGGTCAAGATTTAATTAGATTTATTACAAGAAGATATAAATTATTTACAAGAAGATTTGATCAAGATTTATCTACAACAAAATATGAACAATATCAATATGAAGAATTTACAAACTCAATCTGAACAAAATACAAACATAATCAATCTGAAGAATTTACAAACTCTATATGAACAAAATACGTACATATTCAATCTAGAAGAACTGCTCAAATTGGATTCAGAAATAATGAATTGGCTAAAGAACATATTATCAAAAAGCATCTTGTTCAGAACTATTTTTTAATAAGAGCATTGTGGACCAAGCAAGGAATGAAGATACAATTCAGAATTAAACAAGGACTAAATTAAAGCCTTAATTTTATCTATAAATAGATACTCAAGGATGAAGAAGAAGAAGATCATTGAAAAATTAGAAAAGAGTAGAAGAACTCAAGCTCAAAATTCCAAAATCATCTTAGAGTTCAAAGAGAGAAACACTTGTTCGAATAAGAAATGTTTTATAAGTATTTTTCTTAGAGTGTTAGAGTTCTTATGAAATCAACTTAGTTAGAAGCAAACACTTAAAGTTCAAATCTTTTGTATGCAAACCGATAGTGGTTTAGTTCCTTCTTCAATATGGGGTTTTTAGGTTGTTAGGAGAAGACTTGACTTGTAGGGTCAAGGTGGTTAGTTCCTCCAAAGTCTGAGGTTGTTAGGCTGTTTTGGAGGTCTGGCTTTTAGGGTCAGGTGCTTTGTAATTCAAGGTATTTGAATTAGTGGAATAAAGCCTTGTGAATGAGGGGACTGGATGTAACCAAATAAATGGTGTACCAAGATAAATCTATATGTCCAATTATTTATGCTTTCATTGTTTGCTGCCTCTAAACCCAATTGTTTCTTATATAAGTAATTCATAAAAACCAACTAGCCTTCATCAAATTAGCAAAAAGTTATCAACTTTGTCAAACAGAATTCAATCCCCTTCTCGAGTTTGCACTTTCAATTGGTATCAGAGCTCGACCTCAAGGCTGAGTACTTCACAGTGTTTAAGGAAAGATCCAAGGGTTCAACATGTTTGGATTCAGTGAATCAACAGATGAAGAAATTGAGGTATTTTCTGACTTAACTTGATCTAATTTAGTTACTACTATAAATGATTATTTAAATAAGAATCACAAATTGTCTTTAAAATTGAAAACACTTCGGAAAGAAAATGCAAACCTAACTGAAAAAGTTAATGTTTTAAAGAATCAAAGTGTTGAATTTAAAATAGAAAATGCAACTATGAAAATTGATATAACTGAACTTAAAAACCGAAAATGCAAATCTGAAAATTGATATTGCTGAACTTAAAGATAAAACCCTGAAAGATATCCATATGTTGAAAATACCACATGTAATTCTGATAAGCATGAATAAGTATTCCAAGATTTTCTAGCTAATGGAATGGAAAGAAGCAAGTATGCATCTATGATTTATGGTGTTAGTAGAAATGGGAAAAGAGGTCTAGGATTTAAAGAAACAATAATTGAACCTAAACCTATTCACTCTGATGTTTTGTGTACTGTTTGTTTTAGGAAAGGTCACTATAAATTATCTAGTCCTATGTTAAATACAAGGAAAGACAAGAAACCTTTCCAGACTAACAAACCATGACCCAATATAATTTGGGTACCAAAAGACAAAATTGTTTATGTTGCAGATGTTCTAAAGAAACCAAGTTGAAACACCAATCATGGGATCTGGTAAGTGGATGCTAGCAACTTATGAACAGAAAAATGTCTATGTTCTAAGACCTAACAAACAAAAGCCAAATGACTCTTGGAAGAAAGCTGAAACACTAGATGATTAGAACCAGAGCTATCAAATGAACCAAAAATATGAGAAAAATTAGGAGTATCAACAGAAGGAATGCTGACAAAGAAATCACACAAATCAACAAAACTTGAACTACAAGAAAAATCAAAACTACCATTAGTTCCAAAATTACCAGAAGAACCTGATACATCAGTAAAAAGAGAAGGGTCAGATGAACAATCAGAATTAGGAGACTTCTCTAAACACTCCAATCAAATTCATCAAGACTATAAACCTGGATGGGAATTCAAATCCCCTCATCTAGAACCTCTAATGAGAAGATATGCAATTCAAAATCTGAAAACTAGAAAAGAAGAACTAAGAGGATTTTCAGAGTAATAGAGAAACAAGTTGATGTTTATGGTGTATTTCTCTAATCTTTATTTATCTATTTGATATTATGTTTCCTGTGTTAACAAGCAGCTTGATCTTAAAAATCAACGCTAGATAAATATTTTGCAGGTTCTCAAAATTTAGAGGAACCAGGAGAATCACAGGACCTGAACATTTTAGTAGAAGTAGAATACAAGTTTTTATTTTTTTATTTTTAGAAACAAGCAGAAACCACTAGAAACAAAACTGGTGTTTTGGGCAGTTTTGTTTCGTCCCTTAATTATTCGATTTATATTATGTTGTATGACAAACATCTTGACCTTAAAAAGTGAAAACAAGATGATGATAGTGGAGGTTTACTGGAACCAGATGAAGCATATGTAGACAAACCAGAAGAATATAAAAAATAAGAGGATATAAGCAAATTAGAAGAAGATGAAAAATCTTCAAAGGATGAATCTGATCAAGTTAAAAAACAGTCAAGATAAGTCAGAAGCAAGATCTAGATGGAAGTACAAGTCATTTCATCTTGAAACTCTAATCATTGGAAGTGCAAGTGATCCTTTGAGGACTTGATTATCACTAAAAGATACCACTTTGTTTAGCTTGCTCTCATCAATTGAGCCTACCTCTATTGATGAAGCATTGGCAAATGATGGATGGATTCTTGCAATGCAAGAAGAGTTAAATGGATTTAAGAGGAATGATGTTTGGGATCTAGTACCTAGACAAAAGAAGAACATTATTGGAACCAAATGGGTTTTCAGAAATAAGCTAAATGAAAAAGGTGAATTGGTTAGAAACAAGGCAAGACTTGTTGCACAGAGGTGTATTCGAATACACACCAGCTGTAGCTGAATACAATGGCGAAATATTGCAGGTTTTCAGTTCTAAAAAGGCTCTGAATCATTTAACACTTACGACACAAAGTCCATCAATAACACTTCAAACATTCATAATATCAATTATGAACACATAATTCACACCAAATTAATCTCCACAAATTCACACCTCAATCATACATCAAACATCCATAACATCAATTATGAACACATAATTACATTGAAACTTAATCAACACAAATTCACACCTCAAAACAATTACGACACAATAACAAACAACAACCGAGTATGTATATACAATCATCATAGTATAACAAATATGACTCGCGTGCCAAGCACCCTAATGCAATGCGTATATACCAATGCGCATGTTTCCAGAATTTCTAACAAAAGCCCTCCTCGAAGGGGCGTAAATCATAATTGTACTGGCTATCACAAGCCTTACTACTAATTACCGAGGTGTAGTCTCTCACAGGCTAGCACGATTTACTAGAGTGTAGCCTATCACAAGCCTTACACATCAGTTAAATCCTCATAAGGATAAGATGGACCAACTATCACATGGAACCACCCTGTGGCCCATCACGGTCACCACTTAACTTCGTGGTCCATCACGGTCACCACTTAACACTGTGACCCATCGCGGTCAACACTGACACTGTGACCCATCACGGTCACCACAAGCTATGAAATGCATGAGCATACTCTAACTCTTTTCACCACAATCATTAAGTAAATGCAGCTATTAAAAGATTCCCCATTTTTAATACTCATTTAAGACAAACGATTTTTCAAACTTATCACAGAGTATACTCAAAACAGATTTTCCTCAATAAAATTCATAATGCACATATTATCAGTTATGAATACATGATCACATCAAAACTTAATCACCACAACAACATTAATATATCAGAGTTCTTCGCCACCGCTAACTCGGTGCCAACGGTCTCGATTCCTTTTTGAGACTCAAGGAGCTAACTACATAAACATAAATATTTATAACAATTTGTTCACAACTAAAATTTATCCAACCACAACAAAATTCCCAAAATTAAATCTTTTTCACACACCAAACTTTTAAAACCAAATAATCTACATTATTTAGTTAAAACTAAATAAAACAAATATTGTCCAAATCACACATACACACACTCGACTATTAAAGCACCGAAATTTTGAGTTAATAAAATACTCTAAACTTTTTCTTTTTAAACTCAGTCCAAGAGTAATTAAAAGAGTAACATTTTAAACTCTAACCATTTTCATTTCAATCTAACTTTTTGTTCAAACTCTTTAACTTAGTTAAAATTTGAACTTTTTCACTACTCTAACAACTCTAAATTTTTTTTGTAAAATTTCAACTTCAGTTCAAACTCATTTATTTGAAAATAACTCATTACGTAACTCAAACACATCAAAAATCAATTTTTTTTTTACCATTACTAACAAAATCAATAACAACAACAAGGATTTGTTAACAACTCAAAAATTTCACCAATATATATATATATATATATATATATATATATATGTATTCATGTCAAAATTAATTTTCACGCAATTACACATATAGAGTCCCTGCATGCAAACTAAAAATTTTGAAGGAGCCCTTTCCTTCGTTATCGCTTTCTCAACCATTTTCGCTACCGCGATCAAATACGGTGAAAACTCTCGCTTGAGTCGATACCTCAAAAGTTAGCTCACAAGCACCGTAGTGTGGAGAGGAGTAACTTTCCCTCATGACACTTCTCGAATGGAAGCTTAGATCTAGGAGATAAATGGAGGTTTGTGTTTTTGTTTTAAAACTCACACCAACACTTTTGAAACCGAGGAAGAAGAAGAAGTAACGCGAGGCTAGAGGAAAATGTTTCTTTTTTAGCTTTCTGTTTCCTTTCTGTCTTCTTTTCACGCGAGTATATATATATATATATATATATATATATATATATATATATATATATATATATATATATATATATATATATATATATATAACCAAATCAAATAAATATCTAAACTCTTACACACATCACCTCACTCACATCTCAATCTCATTTAATAAAAATATCTACTCTCGCCACAACTCAATTGACAGATAAATTTAATTTTTTTTAACAAGTAACATTTTAAAAACAAACAGCCCGATATTAACTTCTTCGTAATATAATTAAATTATTCTTCGACAAATAATTTTAATCGAGTCTCAAAATATATATATATATATATATATATATATTAAACATATTACAAACTCTAACAAAATATATTTTTGGTACTTAATTCACAAAATGAAATAAAATTGGGCTAAATGCCTAAGCAATTTAACACAAAATACCCTAAAATTGCATAAATTAGAGTTTAAAATTAAGGGTCTTACAGTACTCTAGTGCAATATGGATCCAAAAATAACCTAAAAAACCATCTTGAAAACAATAGTGGGACTTACCAGCCAACCGTTCAAGCATTTGATTAATGAATGGTAAAGGAAATGACCCTTCCTGGTTGTCTGGTTTAGTCTCCTGTAATCGATGCATACCCTCCAACTATTCTACACTTTTGTGGGGATAAGCTCATTATTCTACTTTTTAACCATTGTGAGTCCAGTCTTCTTAGGGACTACCTGCACTAACTCACCCATTGACTATTAGAGATGGGGTATATGATGCCAGCTTGTGAGGGGTTGGTAACTTCTTTTTTCACAACATCCAAAATTAAGGGGTTAAGCCACCTTTGGGGTTGCCTAACTGATTTTACCCCATCCTCAAGTTGTATCCTTTGCATACACATGGACGTACTATTGACTGGGCAGGTAGTTGGCTTGATCCTTGAGTCTGCATCTAATTAATTGAAGTGGTCAGCTGCCCAATCTTTGTCTCCAATTTATGAATGGTGGAATATGTTCTTTGTTGAAATTGGAGATTTTGGATAACCATATGTTTGACAAGGTCCTCCAATTAAGGTGTGTTGTTCTGCTGTTGGTGCTGTTGCTTGGGTTGTTGTGCAGATGAATTCCCCTATCTCAGGTTGGGATGGTTTTTCCAACTAGGGTTGTACCGGTTAAATGACATATCATAGTTGACTTGAGGATTGTATATGTTTGCTTAAAAGCATTAACAATAGGATCTTCGTGCAATGTAGGACATGAATTCTTGTGGGAAGAAGTTGGAATCTCGTTCACTCCATTTGTCAATAATACTGAATTGTTTCTGGTTGTAAACTGTTGAGAATAAATGGACACGTTCTCGATCAAGGCTTTTGCTGCTTCTGGGGTCTTATCGACAAGTGCTCCCCCACTAGCAGCATCCAAAATACTTCTATCCATAGGTAGCGAGCCTTCATAAAAATACTGGATGAGCAATTATTTAGAAATCTGGTGATAAGGACAACTAGCCACTAATTTCTTGAATCTCTCTCAGTACTCATTCAAGGATTCTTTGTCCCTTTTTCTGATGCCACATATTTCTTTTCTGATTGAAGCAACTCTAGAGACAAGGAAGAATTTTTCTCGGAACAACTTCTTCAAATCATTCCAATTTGTAACAGAACTTGATTGAAGGTAGTACAACCAATCTTTGGTTGAATCTTAAAGTGAGAATGGGAAGGCTCTCAGCTTGATATGGTTCTCTGTGATTCCTTGAGGATTCATGGTAGAACACACAACATGAAACTCCTTCAAGGGTTTATTAGGATCCTCACATGCAAAACCATTAAACTTTGAAGCAAGTGTAGCAAACTAGATTTAAGTTCAAGTGGTACAGTAATTTTAGGATATTCGATACACAATGCATTATAAGTGACATCAGGTGCAACAAGTTGTCCTAAGGTTCTATTATCCATGTTATGATAAGTGAACGTATACTTTGAATCAGAGTCGAAGAAAGTATGATTGAACACATAATCACTTTGTTATTATGATTGAACACATAATCAATTTGATAAGTGATTCATACTCTGAATTAGTACTAGCAACTTTATTATGTCTACGACGTAAATGAAAAGTCCTATCTATTTCATGATCAAGATGATGCAGATTCACATAATTGGCCCTACTCATGCATCATGAGAAGATAACCATGCAACAAAACAATTCTGAAAATTCCAACAATGTCCCTATCGCTAAAGTACGGAAAATGAAAAACCTTATAAACTAAAATCTAAAAATATAATAATACCATCAATTTTTTTTAAAATCAAATAAAGATAACACAATTTTTTTTGAATTTTTTTGAGAATAGGAAAAATTCAAAAAATCTATAAGGTGTCTAAATCAACGAATTTGGGATTTTGAGGGCCAAAGTCAGCACAATTTTTTTTGGAATTTTTTGAGAATAGGAAAAATTCAAAAAATCTAAAAGTTGTCAAAATCAACGAATTTTGGATTTTGAGGGCCAAAGTACAGTAAAAAGTACTTGATTTGTTGTTGTTGTGATTTTCTAATAAAAATTTGGAGCAATCCAAGACAGTTGGCCGAAAACCAATTTTTTTGACTAGCAAACGCATGGAATCGAGTCTACAACCTGGACAGCAACCAATCAGAAAAACAATTGTTAGGGTGGTTAGTAGGATTTCAAAATTGGCTAATACTATTATCAGAAATTCTTTGGCAACGTCACCATTTGATCCAACGTCGCACACGAGTAAAATTAAAGTAATAATAAATTAGAATAACATATATTATAACAACTGAATTTCAAATCTATCACGTATTTCTATATGATTCAATTTCTAAATTATGATTACTTCAATTATAGAATTGATCAAGTTTAATCAACCCTATGTATATTCTGTTTCTTTAATTGGATTAAATATAACAATAAATGATGAATTATAATTATGAAATAAGTGTTGCAAAAACTATGATTAATTTAGAAATAGAATGAGAACAAATAAATCATCAACTTGAAATTAGTATTAACAAATTAACCAAATTATCATTGCATCAACAAATTTGGAAACAATTAGTAATTTATCAAACCAATTCCCACCAAACAACTCTACACTCAATATAATGTAAAACTAACAAATTATATATTACTCGTTTGTTCGTTCTTCCTCTATCCGTCATATCGCGAGTTCGCGAGCCGTGATATCCAAAATTCAAATTATAGTGTATAGAACGAACAAAAAAAATTAAATAATTTTATTAAAACTCAACTATAATTAAAGTTAATAAACTTAGTCTTGAAGAAGCTTTAAAAATGTCACACAGTATAAATAGTGTGTTTAACAGCGTGTAAGAACATATATTATCTATAAAAAAGAAAACTTTGATTAAGTATAAGTAAAATACGAGATCTACTATTAAAAAAAATGATTTTGGAAAATCTTTTCAATAAACTTTTTATAAAAAATATTCATAAATTAACTATATCAATACCATGTGTTTTGAAAATCATATTTTCTGTTTTCTATATTCTTTTTGGTGCATATTATATATATCTCTCAATATAATACAATGCTGATTGTGATATTTGTAAGAAGTTTCTATTTTTAATAGAAAAAAAGGAATATTTGAATTTTATGACAAAATCAAATTTTGAATTTTAATTCTAATAAGTTATTTATTGTTATCACTCGAATCAATTTGAATGAAGTAAACAAATTCTAGTTAAAAAGTTAAATATTCTTTATCTATATA
>JBBPBP010000003.1:35322524-35336177 GCA_037974735.1 Cicer chorassanicum | reverse complement strand
ATTTATGTTTTTAAAATAGTATATTAATACAGAAATATATTCACAGTAAAAGGTATAATTGGGTTATGTCAAATATTATGTCGAGTGAGTCTATAGTTTTAAAGTGATAACAGATGAAATGATATTTACCGTCTATTAAAAAATAATGGAATAGTTTCAAAAGTTTATACGGTTATTAAAAAAAAATTTCGCACTACAAAAAAAAGATCTATTGTGACACTCAACTTTTAATGATATCTTTTTATTTGTCACTATAATTACTTTTAGCTGCAGACAGAATGTCACTTATTCTCATTTAGTATATGTTAACTTAAAAAAAAACTGAAATATTGGCATCAAAACTAATTTATATATAATAACTAAAGAAAAAACTGAAATATTCATATCCAAAAATTCAATTCACCCCTTCACCAAAAAATATCATTTCACTCACCCTTCACCAAAAAATCATTTCACTCACCCCTTCACCAGAAAATCATTCACGCACGCAACAACAATTCACATTTCGATTTCGCATTTCACTCCCTTCAAAAATCGCAACAACAAATTCAGATTTTTTCATCATTTTTTCATCATTCGATTTCGTCTTCAAATTCAGATTCAGATTTCTTCATCATTTTTTCGATTTCGTCTTCAAATTCAGATTTCTTCATCATTTTTTCATCATTTTTTCGTCATTCGACTTTGTCTTCAGATTCAGATTCAGATTTCTTCATCATTTTTTCGATTTCGATTTTGTCTTCAGATTCCCGTTGAATAAGCTTTTCCCGATTTCTTTAGATTCAGATTCAGCGATTTAGGGATTCACGAGTAAGTGAAAATTGTTTTTCCTCAATTAGAAATTTGCATTGGTTGAATGATTTGATTGATTTTAGTATTTTATATTTTAAAACTGATTTGAGGTTCTTCTATTTTCATTTTCAGAGAAAAGATAATGAAAAAGCAAAAAACAAATATGGAGTTTCTCATCTTCAAGCTCAGGTTTGATTGAAGGATTTTGTTGAAATAATAACATGTATTGTAGCTTCCTAACTCTTGATCTTTAAACTGATTGTCTATTTGCTTTTCTGATAATCATATGCAAGCACATTAATTATTCTGCCATCACTCATGTTTCAATTGCTGCAATTTCATTCTGATTAATCATAAACCATAAACTGATACCAGAAAAATAAATGAAAGTTGATAAATCTTAGTGATTATATAATGGATTCAATTGAATGTCCTAAACCCCAAATAAAAAAACACAACAATGATCAGCCTAACCACTAGTGTAATTTTCATCGTTGCTTGCTACTAGTACCCCAACTACATCAGCAATACAAGTATAACTATAGTTGTTTGTCTTGAATTGTCATTATTTTACAATATCATTTTTAACTGATACTTGGCAACAACTTCTGCTTTGGTAAAATAAGGTATACACCAGTTCAAATATCCCATAATGTGTATCATGCATATTCCTTACCCCTTGTCCCATATTCCTTACCCCTTGGTAAAATAAGGTTTGATGCTAATGCTGGAATACTTGAAGCAGATGATGATGTGGAGTTATTGGAAAAAGTGAAGAAAGATAGAAAGAAGAGACTTGAGAAATAAGGTGTCATCAATTCATCCACCAAAGAAACAGGTTTGATAATCCTGCAAATATTACATTTTTATTTTTATGTGGATTATTGATTTGTCCTATTATGTGTTTCTAGAAATATATGAAATTCATTTTCATGTTAATTCCTTAAATTTAATGATTTTGTTCACCTTCAATACAAATAAATTGGACATTCTGCACTGCAGAGGTTAGTAGTAAGTAATTGAACATAATTCTTGAGCATTTCTAACTATGAAGCACCATAGAAACAAATATATCATACACAATAGTGACACTAACTTATAGATTCTGGTAATAACTTAAAAAATAGAAGTAATTGAGATTATCCACACGTGTCGGTATCAGAGACACCGACACAACTTAGTGTTACATAGGTTTATCAAAAAAAAAAGTCTCAAAAACTGCAAAGCTTGGCTTCTTGTTCTATTGATTTTTCACCAGTATATTTTATAGGTCTTATTTTAATGCATTATTAGTGTAATAAATTTTAGTATCATCTGATTTTGTATTGAATCTCATTTGCTATTTACATAATTATATGAGGTGGTTTATTACACTTACATGACAACAACTCTGGATACTAAGTTTAGATTTTTAATACTACCACTGCATTAATAGTACATTCTTGTTGTATTCAATTATGTGATTCTTTCACATATATTAATTGAACTACTTGTTTCATGGGAATAAAAGAGTAGCTAATAGTTATATAGAGATATACATATTGTATGTATTCTACACGTGTTAAATGCACAAAGCTATTTATGCCATGCTGGCAGCTTCTGTTATAGTCAGTTATGCCATGCCGGCGCTGGTTGTTAAAGCTCTACCTTCATCATCTTGTATATATACTTACCTCTATAAAAATTTGAAATCAATGAATATTTAATCAAAATGTTGTAGAGCAACACTTCAATGAATTCTATCAGTAGATGTTTCAGATTATAGTGGCTTATTTCTTATGGATCTCAAATGAACAATAACTCCATCCATGTTGCTGAACTGATATATCGTTCTTTTCCTTTCTTTATATTTAAGTTATATTTATTAACTTTTTGTGTTATTTTATTCAATTTTTCAATTTATTGTATTGAATTGAATGGATAAGAGTTGGATATCCTACAACCCTAACAACTCTCTTAATAAAGAGAAGTACATTAGAGGAGTTATTAATTTTCTTGATTTTGCATTTGCAAAATCAAATGATGGAAATTTTTTATGTCCATTACCATATATAAACTTGTATATAATAAGGGATGTTTCTTCCAGATTTGATTGATCAAATTTTGGGATTGGATTGTAATGCTTTTCGTTTGTTATATGTTGTGTTGTAGGAGAGAAATGAAAGGTTGTTTTACAAGCTTCTAGTTGATCATGTTGAGGAGTTACTCCTGGTTGTTTATACTCCAACTATTGGTGAAGCTTGCCAGAAATATGGATCCATCTTCATGCATCCTGAGGGTCTTTATATAAGCTTGAAAGAGAAGTAAGTTTCACTTCAATTGCTCCTTTATCTTCCTAGAATTATGATGATTGAATTTGTACAGATATATATATATGTGTATTATTCGTCTCAAAGTAATTGTTCCATTTTTCTCTTTGGTGGGGTTTAAAGAGGAAGGATTCTTGAAGTACTTAGGAATTGGCCTGAGAAGAACATTCAAGTCATTGTTGTAATTGACGGAGAGCGCATCTTAGGTCTTGGGGATCTTGGATGTCAAGTAATTTCTATTATATTTGATTACATGTATTATTCGTAATTATTATATTCATATGATTTAATACTATAAAATCTCCTTTGGTAACGCGTGCTGTATTCTCAGGGGATGGGAATACCAGTCGGGAAACTTTCTTTATACACAGCAGTTGGTGGAGTTCGCCCTTCTTCTGTAAGTATTTTTGGCCTACTATGTCACAAACTTGTGACTTGTGATTTTGCTTTGAAATGCTACTAACTTTTGAGTCGCGAAATCCATCCCCCAACATATTCGCGTGTCGAGTTCTCACCCTTAAATAAGATAAAATAATTAAAGGAAAATGAAAAAGGAGGAAGGTATTTGCGAGATTCCTATATTTTATTTTGTATTTCAGGCTTTGAGCCCTTATGTTATTATTGCCTAATCCATTGAAAAATAAAATATAGTTTTCGACAGTGGCCACAACAATACAATTTGCAGTGATTGTTGGTATATCCCCATCACCACCAATCACCATGCACATATATAACAAATTTAAAGGCTAGTTCTCATTGCAATAAATTAAATTAACAACACTTTTAGGAGTTCATATTTTATATACTGTTGAAATACTGTTTATAGTGTTCTATTAGCTTCGCAGGTAACAACTTGTGTGAGTTAATTCAAACTGGGTCCTTAGTTCTCTACATTTTTCTTTAATTTTGTTTGATGTGGCTTTAATGCCTTATTAATACTCTAATATTATATTTTCAAATTGTTGCAGTGCTTGCCTATTACAATTGATGTTGGTACAAACAATGAGAAGTTGTTGAACGATGAACTATACATAGGGCTCAAACATAAACGAGTAACTGGGCAGGTTTGTTTTTTTCCTAGGCCTCATTTTTAATTCTCAACAGTCGGCATCACGCTCATCATCTAATTTTCAATAATAATGAATTTATTTCAACGTATTGATTCCAGGAATACGCTGAACTTCATGAAGAATTCATGACTGCAGCCAAGCAAAATTACGGAGAAAAACTCCTCATCTAGGTACTAAGCAGTGTGCAAAGACATCATTTCTTGGTTTATTAGCTGTTTTCAGTTTTCATGTTTGTTGTTTTCTGAATCTGTTTTACTATTTTTTTTACTATTCTTTGCAAACCACAATGCTTTTGATCTACTTGAAAGATATAGGTCAACACATCTTGTTTTTAATGATGATATCCAGGTAAGGAATTCATGTCTTAAAATATGAATTTAGGTACTATTGTGACCAATGTTTATCGCTTCTATTCTATGGACTTTTTTTTTCAGGGAACTGCATCAGTTGTCCTTGCAGGACTAGTTGCGGCTCTGAATTTGGTTGGGGGAAACTTGTTCGATCATCGGTTCTTATTCCTTGGTGCTGGAGAGGTATGTCCATGCAATTTGAGGATCATGTCCCCTTCATCGAAGAGTTTAATAGTTTTACGACATAGGATAAGATCACTTTAAATTGTTCCCTTGCATTCCCTAATGTATGAATTGTATTGTTTGTGGTTGCAGGCCGACACTGGAATAGCAAAACTCATAGCACTTGAAATATCGAAACGAGTATCTTTTGTTTGTTGTCTTCTTTTCTTTTGTATTGATTTGGGAGTGATGTTATGATTAATGAATGATATATATTTATCCAAAAACTGCTATTGTCTATGCAGACAAATGCCCCTTTGGATGAAGTACGCAAAAACATTTGGTTGTGGATTCAAAGGTTGTACAGAATTAAACTCAACTCCAACCTATAAAAAGTAAATTCTTATTTTCTGTTTAGATTAATCTTGTAATTTTTTTTGTAGGGTTTGATTGTCAAATCTCGCAAAGAATCACTCCAACATTTTAAGAAGCCGTGGGCACATGAACATGAACCTGTTAAGGAACTTGTAGATGCCGTTAATGTACGAACTGTGTCTCCTATTTTTCCACATACATACTCAGAGAGAGCAGAAGTTTCAAATTTCTCACATTTCAATGTTTTCGTTTCAGCAAATTAAGCCAACAGTGTTGATTGGAACATCAGGACAAGGGAAAACTTTTACACAAGAAGTGGTTGAGGCTATGGCCTCCAATAATGAGGTAATTTTTGAACCTATCCATCAATCTAATATGCAATTTGATGCTGACGTAAGCTGAATTTGTGTTTTATATGATAATGCTGGCAGAAACCTATTATTCTTGCACTTTCCAACCCGACATCTCAGTCTGAATGTACTGCTGAAGAAGCTTATACGTGGACCTAGGTAATGTAAAGACATGACTAGTAGCTTTGCGTAGAAAATTCAACTTCCTAATCACTCACTTCCTATGGATGAATAATGACTCTTCTCATTCTTTCGTGTTCGTTGTCCATTTGCATTTGTTAGGGACGTGCCATTTTTGCTAGCGGTAGCCCGTTTGCCCCAGTTGAATACGATGGAAAAGTGTTTGTGTTTGGCCAAGTCTCAACTCAATGGAATTTTTATATATGTTGAAAAGTTTTTCGTATCAATTGAATTATAATTTGAGTATTATTATCATTTTTGTTAATTAGGCCAATAATGCACACATTTTTCCGGGATTTGGTCTCGGTTTAATAATGTCTGGTACCATCCGAGTGCACGACGACCTATTTCTGGTAGCTTGTAAGTGCATAAGAGATTCATTCACTTCAATATTAAGCTTGATTGTGATTTATAACTACCTCGGACTTAAATAACAATTTACATTCGATGGAACAACTGAGGCTTTGGCTTCACAAGTGACCCAGGAGCCATTCACCAACATCATAAAGATTTCAGCACACATAGCTGCCAAAGTGGCTTCGAAGGCCTATGAGTTTGGTGAGCCTTAGTTTTCCTTTTGGTTTACAATTTCCTTAGAGAAAATGTTAGGATAAGTTGAAATTAAGAATTTATTCATAAGTGGAGAAATATATCACTTTTGTAAAGAATTTAGGATCTAACTAGTGGAGATATTCATAAGTGGAGAAATATATCACTTTTGTAAAGATTTTATGATCTAATTAGTGGAGTGTAACGCCCCGAATTTTGATCCAAGACATTACTTAAAAATATTTGTTTTCTTTCAAAAACGACATAATTTTTTTTTTTTTTACAGAAAGTAGCTGATTATGTGATCAATAAAATTTCATTAGTAAATAAATTGATTTCATTTTTTATGAAGTAGCACAACGCAATTTTACTGGATGTTATTATTCTTATAAAAATAATTTGCTAATTGTAGAAAATGTTCACTTACGTCCTAAAATAGAATAAATTCTCCTTAAGTGAAATAGAAACAACTGATTTAGATTTTTCCTAGCGGAAAGACCTCTCCTCCGCATTTCTATTTAAAATTGACGATGAAAAATAAAGAACTTTAAAAATGTACCACATCGGGTTTATCACTACAAATATTATTATTTTTAATTAAAGTACCCCTTTTTTCCACGCGCGTGCGCCAAGCAAACGTCATTCACGCAACTCTTCGAGATCCTTAGTACCTAAATGTTGGTGTAAGGGGTCAGTTCATCCCACGGCAAAAATTAAACCAAATAATAAGTTAATAACCATAAAATATAAATATAAAATCTTTTTGTAATAAAAGATTTAGAGAAACTGATTTTTTTATTTTTTTTATCACTCACAAAGATGTATCAAAAGTCATAAAAAGACATCTAAATAAATCGAGTAGCAACTCACCTTAGAGCAAATAATTAGATCAAAATAAAAATAACAATAAAACGAATTGCAAGTTGTGCATGCTCCTAAACATATATGATCCGGATATAACCAGCCACACAGGCGTCCACACAGAAGTCACCCATACCAATGGGGAAAAATTAAACCAGCCACACAGGCGTCCACAAATATGCATATGATATGTCATGAAATGCTAATGATGCTTGAAATTTAAAAATCACTAGCCACTTAGGCAACCACAAAGAAAATGTCATAACACGAATAATCAGCCACTTAAGCAACCACAAAGAGAGAACTATTCAAACCATAAATCACCAGCCACTTAGGCAACCACAAAGATAATAATATTTAAAACACAAATAACCAGTTACAAAAATCAACTTAATCATGTTATCACAATTAAAAATTAGAACTTTTCATCAATTCCCTCAAGACTCATATAGTATTCACAAAAATCAAAACTTTGAAATGAAATAGCACAAAAATCGAAACTTTAAATTAAAAACATCCTAACAAACATATTACTCATGAGATCATAATAAAAATCATAACTTTATAATTAAATATAGCTAGACAACAGAAAAATTGTAACTTTACATCAAATATATGACAACAAGCATATTACTCATGTTATAATAATAAAAATCAAAATTTTATAATTAATTTTATCGAGGTAAACATATTACTCATAAAAACAAAACATTATAGTTAAATTATCTAAGGAAAACATAGAATCAACATTTTTCTTTTAACACATCAAGACATCATATAAATATCTTACAAATTATTAATTTAATATTCGACCTAACCTTGCATGGAGAAAAGCCCTTACCTTGAGTGCTTTCCTTCCAGGCGACACTATATAGTCCTCGAAAATCTCACCAAGATGAAGGAACGAAAGTTTAGAACTTTGATCGGAATGCAAGGGAATGTGAGGGTGGTTGTTTGAGTGGCTTAGAAAATATTTGAGATAAATGAAACGTTCGTAATGGCGTGTGGGTGGTTATAAATTCTTTTTCTCTACTGCAAGTTTAATCGTGTCCTACGAATGAGAGGTGTATGTGACTAATAAAGGAGGCATGGAACTGATCCGAGAGAAGGAATAATTCTCTTCATTGAGTTTAATTGCACTCATGAATAAGGAATTCAATTGAAATAATACCATTCAATGACCAACCGTTAAGAATTAATTGACATTCATGTATTTATTCTTGCTAGTTACACATTTGAATGGACACAAGGGAAAGTGCACGGTCCTATAAACTAAATACTATTAAAAATAAATATAGTTATCAAAGGTAGTAGTGTGGGTGATTCAATTTTGACTTAGTCAAAATTGACTTGGTCATTGTTTACTCTAAGACAGAAATTTCTACGAGTTTTAATTAGTTAATAATAAAATTCCCAATAATTAAATAATTAATATAAAAATACTTCATCAAATAATTAAACATCCAATAAATAATTATCACACTGAATTAATAAAACAGAATAAACAAAACTAAGGATTTTAAATTAATTAATTAAAATAAAGGGTGTTACAATACTTACCCCCTTAAAATAGTTTCGTCCTCGAAACTAAGAGGTATCTAGAAGGTTTGGGTAAAGCTCCCTCATCTTCTCCTCCAACTCCCAAGTAGCATCTCCATTCGTATGGTTCTAAATCACCTTAACCAAGGGGATTTCTTTTCCCCTCAAATGCTTGGTAGTTCTGTCTGAGATGCTTATCGGTGGGACCTCGAAGGAAAGATTCTCCTTCACTTGAATATCATCGGGCGTGATAATATGGGATGGATCTGCCATGTACTTCCTTAGTTGTGACACATGGAACACATCATGTAAATTGGCCAAATTCGGTGGTAAAGCAATCTGATAGGCCACTGGACCCACACGTCGAAAAATCTGGTATGGTCTAATAAACTTCGGAGTAAGCTTTTTTGCCTTCAATGCCCTACCAACTCCAGTGGTAGGTGTCACTCTCAAGAATACATGTTCATCCTGCTGAAACTCTAGAGGTCTCCTATGTCGATCAGCATAACTCTTCTGCCTGCTCTGTGCTGTTCTCATCCGCTCTTGGATCTGACGCACCTTTTTTGTAGTCTGTTGCACCAACTCAGGCCCTACGATCAAGTTTTCACCATCTTGATACCAACACAAGGGAGTTTGGCACTTGCGCCCATACAAAGCCTCGTACGGTGCCATCTCGATGCTTGCATGATAGCTATTGTTATAGGTAAATTCAACAAGAGGCAATAGATCATCCTAACTCCCTCAGTTATCTAATGCACATGCTCTTAGCAAATCCTCTAATGTCTGAATAGTCCTTTCAGTTTGACCATCGGTTTGAGGGTGGTAGGCGGAACTCAATCTTAATCTAGTACCTAATGCCTCATGCAATGCTTCCCACAAACGAGAAGTGAATTTTGGATCTCTATCAGACACAATGCTGGATGGTATCCCGTGTAATCTAACAATCTCAGCAACGTAGATCTCTGCAAGCTTAGACACATTGTAAGTAGTCCTTACAGGGATGAAATGGGCGGATTTTGTGAGCCTGTCAATAATCACCCAAATGGAGTCAAATTTCTTCTGAGTCTTAGGTAATGCCACCACAAAGTCCATAGATATGTTATCCCATTTCCACACCGATACATCTAATGACTGCAGCAATCCAACAGGTTTTTGGTGTTCAACCTTAGCCTTCTGGCAAGTCAGGCAAGACGCCACATATTCCGCCACTTGTTTCTTCATTCTTGGCCACCAAAACCTCTGCCTCAGGTCTTTATACATCTTCGTAGTACCAGGGTGAATACTTAGTTTGCTCTTGTGGGCCTCATCTAAAATGGTCTTTCTCAACTCAGCATTATCGGGCACACAAATTGTGAGCCTCATCGCTTGCTTGAAGGGTTTTTTTATCTCATTCATCAATTCATTATCTACGATGATCGTTCCACATTGTACTTTTCCCGACAAGGAATCCAGATTAAGATCCAAGTCACGAAAATTCTCTAACAACTCTAATCCTTTCAATGCTATGGATGACAAATGGGCTCGCTTTCTACTCAAGGCATCAGCCACCACATTTGCTTTTCCTGGGTGGTAATGCAACGTGAACTCATAATCCTTTATGAACTCCATCCATCTCCGTTGCCGGATATTAAGCTCCTTCTGGTCGAACAAGTATTTCAAACTTTTATGGTCGCTGTATACATCAAAATTGCACCCATACAGATAGTGCATCCAAATCTTTAGTGCAAAAACTATTGCAGCCAATTCCATGTCATGCGTGGGATAATGCTTCTCATGCACCTTCAACTGCCTTGAAGCATATGCTACCACTTGTTTGTTCTGCATAAGTACAAAACCCAATCCTTGTAAAGAAGCATCACAATAAACTTCATATGGTTCTTCTGGCTGTGGCAACACCAACACCGGTGATGTAGTTAGTTTCTCTTTCATCAGCTGAAAACTCCTCTCACATTCCTCCGTCCATGCATATATATGATTCTTCTTTGTGAGTTGTGTCAACGGCGCTGCAATCTTAGCAAAACCCTCAATGAATCTTCTATAGTATCCAGCCAAGCCCTGAAAACTTCTAATCTCTGTGACGGTCTGTGGTTGTTTCCATGCCACCACAGCTTATACTTTAGTTGGGTCAACAGCGATACCTTCCTTTGAAATGACATGTCCCAAGAATTTCACCTCCTCCAACCAGAATTCACACTTCCCCAAATTAGCATACAATCGCTTATCCCTCAAGATTTGTAAAACTTGACGTAGGTGAACTTCATGTTCCTCTCGACTCTTAGAATAGATCAATATGTCATCAATGAAGACCACCACAAATTTGTCTAAGAAGGGGTGAAATATACGATTCATGTAATCCATGAAAATAGCTGGTGCATTGGTGACACCAAAAGGCATCACCAAATACTCAAAGTGTCCATAGCGAGTTGTGAATGCTGTTTTAGGAATGTCTTCTTCCTTCACCCGAATCTGATGGTACCCCGACTTCATATCAATCTTTGAAAATATGATTGCTCCTTTGAGTTGGTCCATCAAATCATCAATGCGTGGCAAGGGATACCTGTTTTTGATGGTGACTTTGTTAAGTTGGCGGTAATCAACACAAAGTCTAAACCTTCCGTCCTTCTTTTTCACTAGGAGCATCGGCGCTCCCCAAGGTGAGACACTCGGTCGTATGAACTGTTTAGACAAAAGGTCCTCCAACTGATTTTTCAACTCTAACAATTCCGATGGAGACATTCTATATGGGGCAATAGAAATAGGTCATGTACCCGGAATCACATCAATTGAGAATTCAATATCACGAACTGGGGGTAATCCTGGTACATCTGGCGGAAATACCTCTGGAAAATCTTCGACCACAAGAATCCCGTCTACATCCACCTCTAGCTTCATACTGACTGAGTTGAGAGAAACACATTTCTGAACTCCCTCTTTCAAAGAGAAGTTCAATTTATTGGTATCGAGGAATCGAGAAACACCTAGGTTTGGGAATATCACCGACTTACGAGCGCAATCCAAAAGAACATGATGGCGTGACAACCAATCCATCCCAAGGATCACTCCCAAATGCTTGAGGGGAATACAAATCAAATCAACATTGAATTTCATATCAAACACAATCAACGGGTATTGCAAGTAAGCCGTATTACATTTCACCGATTCGGTAGAAGGTAGGGTAACCACCAAATCAAACGGCAAGGTAGTAACAACAAGTTGGAGCGAATCCACCCAATCCAATGAAATGAACGAGTGTGTTGCCCCTGAATCATATATTACTTTAAGTGATTTTCCAGCGATTAAACACTCACCTTGGATAAGTTCAGATGAAGATGGGGCTTCCTCTCCATTGATATGGTATACACGTCCCTTGGCAGTAGGGCGGGCAACATTGTCATTGATATTGTTGCAGTTGACAGCTCTATCATCATTCCGTTCAAGGCATTCGTTTGCAAAATGGTCTGGTTTCTGACAGATGTAACAAAACACCTGATAGGGTACGCCTGGTTCAGCCTTAGAGTCTTTGGCCCTTCACCTTCCCCGTTTTGAGGTCGGGGTTGATCTCTAGCATTCCCCTGTGGTCGGGCATACGACTTGTGTTGTTGATGTTGCCTACCCCTGTTCTGTTGGTCGTTATGCCCCTGTTTCAAATATTAACATTTAGAGGCCAAGCTTATGGATCTCATGATATGAATGGATTTAAATCTCTACCTGAGGTCTGATGGGTCCACCTACAGCACCCCTATTCAGACGACTTTGCTTCATCTGCTCCACTTTCTTGCATTTCTCCACTAGTACTTGGTATTGACGTATCTCCAAGGGCCCCACTAACTCCTTAATCTCATACCTAAGCCCACTTTCGAACCTCTCACACATGTATTCTTCATCTATCTGATTTAGGAAGTAGCGGAAATGCTTTGCTAGGGACTCGAACTTTGCCGCATATTCCGCTACTGTGAGATTCCCTTGATACAACTTCAGAAATTGGGCCTCCTTCTCAGCCCTAGCACTCTTCGGGAAGTATTTGTCTAGGAACTTATTCCTGAAAGCCTCCTAGGTTAGCTCTTCATGATTTGTCTCCATCATTCTCTTCGCACCTCGCCACCAGTATTCAGCTTCACCAATCATTAAATAGGTCGCATACTCCACTTTCGCATTGTCAGGGCAGTGTAGGATCTCGAAGATCTTCTCAATCTCCTGCAGCCAAAGATCGGCCTTGTCGGGGTCATGATCCCCTTTGAATTTAGGCGGATCTTGGCGACGAAATTCGCTCAATGCTCTTGTTGCCCTAGCTGCTTCATCCCTCTGATCCCTCTGCTCATCTTGCTGAGCCTGGGCCGCGGCTTGTTGGGCCATTGCAGCGGCCATTGCATTCATGGCTTGGATCGCTTCAGTTATGTCATTTCCTCCTTGGGGAACCGATCGGTTTGTGCGACGAGCCATAACGCTTCCTAATTAGGGAAATATTACGACAAAATTTTAACTCTAGGGTAGTAAGGAAGTCTTTTATTGAACACTATATAGTAAGTTCGGGTTATACAGCAAGTCGTGTTTTGGAGGGGTTCCCAGGAAAGAGAGGTGGGTCAATGGACCACTTAATAACCAAGTCTTTCCTTAGCCAGAATCCCTCCAATACAACTTTTTATGTATTATCCTTCCCTTCTATCTTGACGATCATACAATTATACATAATTTAGGATTTAGAACATTTCTTAGTTACATATATTTAGATCACATGATGAAAGCTCTATAATTACTTTGTGATTTAGATTGAAATAATTTAAATTGTGGTAATAAACTTATAATTCACAATATCATACAATCATAAATAATTACTGCATGAATTAAATTAAAATTTATTTCTAATCATAGGATCAAGAATTTAAGACATACTTTTCATCACAATTATACGGAGGAGTTAGGCAATTAAATTCACATAACTAAAATTTAAGTCATTAATGACATAAAATAGCTAGAGAATCAAACACTTAGTATGAACAAGAAGTAGAGACTTTAAAATTAACAAAAACAATCATAGACGAACAAGTAGAAAATTCATAAAAGATAATAAAATGTAACAACTTAAATAGAAATTTTATTAAAAATATAAAAGACAATG
>JBBPBP010000003.1:35273908-35322382 GCA_037974735.1 Cicer chorassanicum | reverse complement strand
AAAAATAATAAAGTGTAACAACTTAAATAGAAATTTTATTAAAAATATAAAAGACAATGCCAATAAAGCCATGCAAGTAGACATAGAGATTTTCATATTTGAAAACAATTAAATACACAATAGAATAATGAAGTATTTAAGGCATATATTTACCTACAACAATTACACAATTAATCACACATAATAGAATTTAAGAGGTTGCACAATTAATAACATATAATAGGATTTAAGTGATTAGTAAAATTTTCAAATTCAAGGGGTTACACAATTAATAACACATAATAAAAATTTAACACACAATTAATAATTCAAATTTAAAGGGTTACACAATTAATAACACATAATAGAAATTTAAGAGGTCGCACAATTAATAATACATAACAGAAATTTAAGTGATTAGTAAAATTTTCAAATTCAAGGGGTTACACAATTAATGATACGTAATAAAATTTGAGTAATTAGTAAAATTCAATTTCAAGGAGGTTACATAATGAATGACACTTAATAGAAATTTAAATAATTAGTAAAACTCAAATAATTAGAAAATCAAACAATTAATGACTCGTAATAAAATTTGAGTAATTAGTAAAATTCAATTTTAAGGAAGTTACATAATTAAGGATACTTAATAGAAATTTAAATAATTAGTAAAACTCAATTAATTAGAAAATCAGACAATTAACACAAGCAACATAAAAAAAACATGCGACATACACAACGTGTCCCACCCCACCATAGTCCGAGAATTAGTGCTCTGATACCACAATGTAACGCCCCGGATTTTGATCCAAGACATTACTTACAAATATTTGTTTTCTTTCAAAAACGACATAATTTTTTTTTTTTTTTTACAGAAAGTAGCTGATTATGTGATCAATAAAATTTCATTAGTAAATAAATTGATTTCATTTTTTATGAAGTAGCACAACACAATTTTACTGGATGTTATTATTCTTATAAAAATAATTTGCTAATTGTAGAAAATGTTCACTTACGTCCTAAAATAGAATAAATTCTCCTTAAGTGAAATAGAAACAACTGATTTAGATTTTTCCTAGCGGAAGGACCTCTCCTCCGCATTTCTATTTAAAATTGACGATGAAAAATAAACAACTTTAAAAATGTACCACATCGGGTTTATCACTACAAATATTATTATTTTTAATTAAAGTACCCCTTTTTCCCACGCGCGTGCGCCAAGCAAACGTCATTCACGCAACTCTTCGAGATCCTTAGTACCTAAATGTTGGTGTAAGGGGTCAGTTAATCCCACGACAAAAATTAAACCAAATAATAAGTTAATAATCATAAAATATAAATATAAAATCTTTTTGTAATAAAAGATTTAGAGAAACTGATTTTTTTATTTTTTTCTTATCATTCACAGGGATGTATCAAAAGTCAAAAAAAGACATCTAAATAAATCGAGTAGCAACTCACCTTAGAGCAAATAATTAGATCAAAATAAAAATAACAATAAAACGAATTGCAAGTTGTGCATGCTCCTAAACATATATGATCCGGATATAACCAGCCACACAGGCGTCCACACAGAAGTCACCCATACCAATGGGGAAAAATTAAACCAGCCACACAGGCGTCCACAAAGATGCATATGATATGTCATGAAATGCTAATGATGCATCGAAATTTAAAAATCACTAGCCACTTAGGCAACCACAAAGAAAATGTCATAACACGAATAACCAGCCACTTAGGCAACCACAAAGAGAGAACTATTCAAACCATAAATCACCAGCCACTTAGGCAACCACAAAGATAATAATATTTAAAACACAAATAACCAGTTACAAAAATCAACTTAATCATGTTATCACAATTAAAAATTAGAACTTTTCATCAATTCCCTCAAGACTCATATAGTAATCACAAAAATCAAAACTTTGAAATGAAATAGCACAAAAATCGAAACTTTAAATTAAAAACATCCTGACAAACATATTACTTATGAGATCATAATAAAAATCATAACTTTATAATTAAATATACCTAGACAACAGAAAAATTGTAACTTTACATCAAATATATGACAACAAACATATTACTCATGTTATAATAATAAAAATCAAAATTTTATAATTAATTTTATCGAGGTAAACATATTTCTGATAAAAACAAAACATTATAGTTAAATTATCTAAGGAAAACATAGAATCAACATTTTTCTTTTAACACATCAAGACATCATATAAATATCTTACAAATTATTAATTTAATATTCGGCCTAACCTTGCATGGAGAAAAACCCTTACCCTGAGTGCTTTCCTTCCAGGCGACACTATATAGTCCTCGAAAATCTCACCAAGATGAAGGAAGGAAAGTTTAGAACTTTGATCGGAATGCGAGGGAATGTGTGGGTGGTTGTTTGAGTGGTTTAGAAAATATTTGAGATAAATGAAACGTTCGTAATGGCGTGTGGGTGGTTATAAATTCTTTTTCTCTACTGCAAGTTTAATCGTGTCATACGAATGAGAGGTGTATGTGACTAATAAAGGAGGCGTGGAACTGATCCGAGAGAAGGAATAATTCTCTTCATTGAGTTTAATTGCACTCATGAATAAGGAATTCAATTGAAATAATACCATTCAATGACCAACCGTTAAGAATTAATTGACATTCATGTATTTATTCTTGCTAGTTACACATTTGAATGGACACAAGGGAAAGTGCACGGTCCTATAAACTAAATACTATTAAAAATAAAATATAATTATCAAAGGTAGTAGTGTGGGTGATTCAATTTTGACTTAGTCAAAATTGACTTGGTCATTATTTACTCTAAGACAGAAATTTCTACGAGTTTTAATTAGTTAATAATAAAAATCCCAATAATTAAATAATTAATATAAAAATACTTCATCAAATAATTAAACATCCAATAAATAATTATCACACTGAATAAAACAGAATAAACAAAACTTAGGATTTTAAATTAATTAATTAAAATAAAGGGTGTTACATGTCGAAATATTTTTTTTTTATGATCTAATTTGATTTCAATAGTACCACAAGGATATGATACTCATGTTAGTGCTATAATTAAAATGCTAGGAATGCAAGTAACATGCATTTAATAGAATTAGTAAAATTAAATTATATTTTATTGTATGTTTCAATGACATTAGTTAATAAAAATGAATTAGAAATTTAAATTTAATTTACTGGTATTAATAATTTAGAATTACAATTAGAAGGGAGATAAATTTAATTTAATTTAATAAATAATAATAAGTTTTTGTGACAAACAATACCATAGGAATATATTAATTCTTTATTTATATTTTTTTAGGTTTTAGTGACAGACAATATCGTAGGCATAGATTAATTCTTTATTTATATTTTTCTAGGTTTTAGTGACAGACAATACCGTAGGAATAGATCAATTCTTTACTTATATTTATCTAGTTTTTAGTGACAACCATTATTGTAGGTAGAAATCAAAAATATGTAGTGACAATTTTCAGAGCATGGAGTGACAACCCTCAAAGTGTAGCAAGACGCCCCTTAAAATTGACAGTAGATTTGGGTGTCACTCAAAGTATTATTGACCTTTACTTACGGTTTTTAACATTTAGTGACAAACTTTGTGTGTCACGATAAGTCAATTTTTTTTGTACTGATCAGTTATATAATAGATAATAGGCATATAACTAATGAATGTAGTAAGAATGGAAATTTACAACCACTTAGTATTTTTAATATAGATAATATTCATTATCACATCACATACATGACTCAAGAGTCATATTTAATACATGAAAATTGAGATAAAATGAACTCTCATAATACATATTAAATTTGTGTCAAAAATCATATATATTAAATCAAAGTGGTTACAAAAAAATGTTTAGCAATAAATTGAATTAAAAGTAATATAAAAATACACAATTAATTTATGTAAACATGATAGCTTTCATTATCTTCATGATCTTGATGGTGAAATTCTAGCTAAGGAATTAAAAGTCAGATATTTTAATAGTTGAATTAAAATCAAAATTTATGATTTTGAGTTTTTTGAAGATATTTAATTATATTGCTAATGTATGTATAATTTATAGAATAATATTAATTATCCTTATTCCTAATGTATGTATAATCACATCATATGCATGTAAATACGAACCGCGTATACTAACCAATTGGTGCGGTATACATTGATTATATTTATTGTATAAATGTGACAGCCCAACAAACTAATCTATCCAACACTACACATTTATTATTAATATTATTATTATTATTATTATTATTATTATTATTATTATTATTATTATTATTATTATTACTAGTGTTGCATATCATTAGTGGGGAAAATTATATTAACAGTTTGCTATGTTTTGAATAGAGATCCAAAATATAAAAACAAAACATCTCCTTTATGAGATTATTTTCAAACTTGGGATTGTCTGGATTATGTCAGAATCCTCGATCCCAAGCTAGTTAAACTCGCCAGCAGAGCCTATGAATGTGTATTTATTGGGTATGTAGTAAACAACAAAGTGTATAGGTTTTATGACCTAAATGCAAAAATGATCATAAAGTCAAATGATGTTGACTTCTATGAAAATAAAAATTCCCTTTCAAAGTGAGAAATAGTGGGGGGGCGGGGGGGACCAAGTCACATTCCTGTGATGAGGAGAACTGAAAGCAACAAACAAGACGAAACAAAACCTCGAAGAAGTAAGAGAGTTTGAATTGCTAAAGATTACGGAGTTGATTATACAACCTATACCTTAGAAGAGAATCTTGAAAATCTTCAAGAAGCTTTGTTATCTTTGGATGTAGATTTATGGCAAGAAGCTATAAACGATGAGATTGATTCTCTAGAGTCTAACTGGACCTGGAACTTAGTAGACTTAACTCATGGTTGCAAACTGATAGATTGTAAATGGATATTGAAAATGAAACTAAAACCCAATGGAGCTGTTGATAAATACAAGACTCGCCATGTAGCCAAAGGTTTTAGACAAAGAGAAAATAAAAATTTCTTTGACGCATTTTCATATGTCACTACAATTTCTGCCATCAGGGTATTCATTTCACTAGTTGTTATTCATAACTTGGTGATACACCAAATGAATGTCAAACAACTTTATTAAATGGTGACTCGGAAAAAGAAATATATATGGAACAACCTGAAGGTTTTGTGATTCATGGACAAGAAAACAAGATCTGTAAGTTAGATAAATCTATGCATGGTCTTAAACAAACTCCTCAGTAATGACATGAAAAGTTTGATAACTTGATTATATCGAATGAGTTTAAAGTGAATGAAAGTGACAAATGTATTTATTACGAATCTAAAACTAACATTTGCACTATCATATGTCTCTATGTAGATGATCTACTCATATTTGGTTCAAACATTCATGTTCTAAATTTTGTGAAATCATTGTTGTGTAACAAATTTGATATGAAAGACCTTAGAGAACCGAGTGTAATCCTTGGAATCAAGATTACTAGGTCATAAAAGAGAATTTCTTTGGATTAGTATCACTATGATGAAAAGATCCTAAAGAAATACAATTACTTTGACTGCAAACCTGCTTCAACACCATATGATCCAAGTGTGAAACTTTTCCAAAACATTGGTGAATGTGTCATAAAAACTGAATATGAGAGCATCATTGGCAACATCAGATATGCCATTGAATGTACTTGACCAAGACTTTGCCAACATTGTGGGAGTATTGTCCAGGTTTACCAGTAGACCTAGTATGGAGCATTGGCATGCTTTCGAAAGAGTCGTGAGATACCTTAAAAGGACCATGAGTCTCATATAACATTATCAAAGATTTCCTGTCGTCCTTGAAGGATACCGCGATGCTGATTGGAACACTTTATAAGATGACTCGAAAGCAACCAATGGCTATATTTTTAGTATAGTTGGTGGTGTTGTATCTTGGAAATCGAAGAAGCAAAAGATATTGGCTTAGTCCACTTTGGAGTCGGAATTGATAGCACTAGCTACTGCTAGTGAAGAAGCGAGTTGGCTGAGATGTTTGCTAGCTAAGATCCCTTTATAGGAAAAATTTATGTAAGATGTGTTGATCCACTATGATAGTACCACGCCTATTCGAAAGATTGAGAATCGTTATTACAATGGTAAGAGACAACAAATACGTCGTAAGCAAAATGTTAGAAAGTTACTTTCTAAAGGAGTTGTTATTGTAGATCATGTACACACTGATGATAATTTAGTAAATCCTTTGACGAAAGGATTAAATAGAGAGAAAGTCCTAAATATATCCAAAATGATGGGACTATTGCCTATAGATCAACGAGTCACTCGTGATGGTAACCCGACCTAAAAGACTAGGTATCCCAAAAATTAGGTTCAATGGGTAATAACAAGTAATAGTGATATAAGATGAACATGCTATTATATATTAGAGAAGTATGATTCCTGAAGCGATGAAAGGATGAGATAATAGAAACTCTTAATGAGATATATACTCTATGTGGAGTGGAGTACTTAGCTACAGAAATAACAACTATTCAATTGATGATTATTGATTGATATTACTCATTTTATTCTCTAATGTGAGTTGGTCATTTTAGAGAAAACAAATCCATTTGTCATAACTTTCATTTCCTCCTCTGTTTGTGATTCATGTTATACGTGTGGCGCCCATTCATCTGTTGTGCTCAAGGTATTTCAATCTTCTTTTTTTTTTTGATGAAATTCAATCTTCTTTTTATTACAATTGTTAAAAAATATATAAATAAAAAAACTAATTCATAGTACAAGATATACTACACAAAACAAAGATAACAAATAGCACTAAATTATTGAAATACAAAATTAACATAACGACCAAACACAACTTATTCAAATAGCACAAAGTTTCAAATGAGTCTCTTTATGAATGTACAATAAACCAACAAATCGATGAACATGTGTTTCTGCATTTTTACTAAAACACTAACAATACCCAACCACTTCGGCACACCCATCCACACATCCCTTAAAATGGGACACTAAAAAAACAAGTGTTGAACATATTCAACCTCGTCACAACCTAAAACATAAGTCTAAATCAATACATGGAGATAAGGTGCCGAGCCTTCATTAGATTCTAGAACTGATAAGAAGTTGTAAGTATCCTTAACAAGTATAAATACCGTCACTCCCAAAAATGCAACGCCATCTAACAAGAATATTAACATGTAGAAAAATATTATCCAACAACGTAAACTTTTTCACTAACTCCTTTTCTCACTCAAACAGCTCTCTTCGTCACTCCCAATTCACAATCACTACCCGTTCTCCCTAGCCACAATCTTCGCCACTATCGAATTCTTACTCCTCACAAAATTAGAAAGCCTCCTAAAACTGTCGCACAATACACCTCCATCTACCTAAAGATCCAATTAAAAGAAAGAGTATTTGACCCATTATACTACCTTGACCACATTGTCCTTGAACCACCTCATTTTACCAATACCCTCCCCATCCTCCGCTAGAGAAAAAATATCCCTCCGCCACGAAGAATGCTTCGAAGATCCTCCGCACACCATCCCATCAACACACCCATATTTGGACCTTAGTACTTTTAACCAACACGTCATCCCGCTCGCATTTCAACCTCTAACACCATTTTCTAATAAGAGCTAAATTAAAATACTAGATGTTACGAACTCCAAGACTACCCTTAAACTTACTAAGACACATTTTTCCCATTCAATTATCCCAATGAATTTTCCTTGCATCCTCACTCCCTCCCAAAAAAACGATTTAAATAAAGATTCAATTTTAGAAAGGATATATGTGGGAGCCCGATAGAAAGAAAGGAAGTAGATCGGAAGAGCATAAAAAATAACATTAATGAAAACAAGGTGACCTCCCATGGATAGATTTCGCTTCCTCAGACTAATAAAGCAATCACTAATTTTGTCAACCATCGGCTTCCAAAAAGCAAACCTCTGGGATTATCACCAGTAGGCATTCCTAAATTAATGAACGAATGCGACCCACCTTATAATTTAACAAATTCGCTACTTCCTTAAGCGATGAATTGTGAACATAAATCCCCACCAAATGGCTTTTATAAAAATTCACCTTCAAACCCGAAGTCAATTCAAATAAAATTAGAATAGACTTTAAGGCTATAATATTTGCCGAACTTTTGTTGCCTATAATCACTATATCATCCGCAAACTACAAGTTTGAAATGCAAGAATCAATCCCCTCGCCAAAACAATATCCAAAGAAAACACCACTCCTCTGATAATAAGAATCGATCTGGTCTACTCATCACAACACCATCCAAGCTAGGCCAAATAAAACGTCTATCGATCAAAGGTAAATCCACCAGGTCTATGTTGTAAATAAAATCATTAAACGACAACATATCTTCATCCCTCTGCACATATCCACTACATTTTCATTTATCCTCTGACCGTGTAGCATTGAAGTATTCGCACACACACTAACGACTCTCCAGAGAAGCACCAATAACACTTCCCAATTTATCCCACAAAACATGTTTACCATTGGAATTGCATGAAGCATAAACATTGGTGGTATGAACCCTACAACCCCTCTGAAGGAACACATCCTCCATAGTAAGTAAGCCCGTAGATAAAGACGAGGACAACTTCTGCATATTAGATATGTCCCACCTGGTAAGTAAGGCCCCTGAGCGCCCTATATAAGGTTTGAATGCGAAACCAACCTCAAAAGAGCCCTAAAGCATCGAACAATGGTTGTGATCCATGATAACTTTTAGAAGTATGAATTATTGCACCTATTTTTAGTTGTAACTTGTAACACTCTTGAGTTAATGTAAAAGGTTATTTGCACAAGTAGACGTAGTTTGCTAATTAAGTAAATAATAGTGTCTTTTTTTATTAAATTAGGTTAATTTTAAGTTAAATCGATGATGGGTTGGACTTATTTGTCCAGGGAAAAATTAATAGATAAATATGGAAAAATGATACAAGTTGTTGCAACACTCTCTAGTGCATGGCTACAATGTATCAAAGAGGTGCAAAATTGTGAGACCAACTAGGAGTGAATTTGTTCCTAAAAATTTGAAGGCTTTTCAACTAGGAGTGAATTTATTGGATCAATGACGTGTCCCTATTTTTTGGTTATTGGGCCAACGGGATTTTTATTGGAAAAGGGAAAAATGTCCAAAAAAAAAGGAAGTATAATGTACGAGACTTATCCTATACAAGGACATTTGTCATGAACCAAATATGATGGAACCAAAAGGAAGTTAATATTGACCATTTTTTTGCATATAATATTGAGATATATGTGATAAATGATAATGAAGATCATGAACTAAACTCTATAAAAAGTTATAGACATAATGGATAGAAAATAAAAAGAAGCAATTGAAGTTAAATTAAGCTCTTTTTGCAAAGCGAAAGATTTTGAACTTGTAGTCCACGATCTTAAATATGAGAAACTAATTATGTATGACTAATTTTTTGCGTGAAAAGTAAAAGAGAATAATGAAATATATATAGATAAAGTTTCACATGCTATTGAAGAGTATGAGAAACCCAAGCACCAATTCTATTTTCGTAGAAATCTTGTTATTGTGACTGTAAAAGCCCAACCCTTACCGATATCGGCACTGTTAATCACGACCTTCTCGCTCTCCCTTTCCACCCATTGGAAATAGCGAGTCTCTGCCTTCCGTGGCTGATCAATTGGTAGTGGGAATGAATGGACGGTGGTACTTATCCCCAGGTACCGGGTTCAATTCCTATGGAAGACAAAAACTCGCTATTTCCAACGGGTGGAAAGGGGAAGCGAGAATGTCGTGATTAACAGTGCCGATAATAACAGTAAGGGTCGGACTGTTATAGTGACCAACCATCTTTAAAATGGATTTTTCCATAATTTTTTGTAACAAAAATTCAATTAATTTCATTTCAATTAGGATCACGCAAGGTGACATATTTTCCAACGTTCAATCCAAATTTTTTTACAATCAATTCGGTAACCTCCTTTATTTCCTTTGAAATACAAAAATTTGAAAGAAATAATCAATATTTTATAAATTAAATGCGAAATACAAAAAGACATTTGTTACTTATCTATAACAAAATTAGACACTTACACATAAGGCATCAAACTCCATATGATAGGTTCGTAATTTCATAAGCTCATCTTGGAATTGCATGTGTTTTGAATTTTTATTTAATGGTACTGCTAATGTGACGCAAAAGAACATAAACATGATAACCCTAAATATATATAAGAAGTAGTGCATTTTTAATTATCTTCACAATAATTCACTACTTTCAGCTTCCTATACCCATTCTTTGGCCACTTCAAATTAGAGAAAGATTATTTAATGAGTCTTAGAATCAAGTTAGTTTGAAGAACTATGACCGTTACTTATTTTTGATGATAATAAAATTATTTTATGGGAACAATTTAAAGCACTAATGTCCTGTTTAAGTGTGCAGTTACCAGATCAGGTTTATTTTGAACGACTTTATGTTGCATTCTCTGATGTTTGGACTGAGTTAAAAGAACACTAAGACTCTGCTCTGAAATAGGTATTCTGAACCTATTGAACACACTATGATACGTGCCTCTGGTGATTATGTTAATATAAGAAATGCTCTGTTTAGTTTAGCTTCGATGACTACAACAAGCCTCTAATTATTCTGCCTCAGTTAAGTGTGACAAGCAAGTGATCATTTGTCTCTAATAATTCGTGTCGAGCATCCGATCATCTGACTATGAAAAGTCAACGCTCTGAAGATGATAAATTTGTGTATCCTTTGCTTAAGACCTCTATTCTATTATTTGTCGGAAGATCTATGTAAGATACTTTGATCATGATATCCTTTGCTCTTTCTATACGCAAAATCAATTACAAGGATAATTTTGGACAAAGTTTTAATGGTGAATCAATCTATGAAGATTTGATACGAAACTTCATGATACATGTTGATTACTTGCAATCAGGACATCAACCAAAAGTCCTAAAGTCCTCTACAAAAGGACGTGCAACCATCATTGTAGAAAAAAATAGTAACGTACTACAATAAACTACAATAAGCAATACAACCGTCTGTGTACTCTTGCTCTTAATATTTTGTTTTGTCTAAGTGCTGAAAAATATTTTCCGAGTTTATCATTGTCAACATACTCTTGTGAGAGTTGTTCAGAAAACTGTTAAACCTATTCTATCTTGAACCTAGCCTAGCAATGGTTGCATCCCTCAACAACTTGATTATACTAAGCTAGAAGGTTGAGAAGACTTGAACACAATCAAATTTACTACTAGGTGTTCATTGGAAGTGTGATTCAATTGGTGAATTTGTGGATTAAATCGTTCAGTTTGAAGGGAATGGACGTAGCAAAAGTGTTAGTGGTGAACCAAGATAAATTGAGTTGTGTTGTTATGTGTTTTTGTTTTATCCTCTCTATTTTCATCACTTTGTTTTCATCTTGTTAAAACAGTTTTAAAATAAAACACAATTTAAACTCTCATTTCTTGTGTTTTTCGTTTTATAATGAGCATACACAATTTTATCCTTAAATCAGTCCATATGAAGAAAACAATCCATTATAACTAGAGAAACAATCCAAATAATTAATTAAATGAGTCCATGAACAGTCCATTATAACCATAAAAATTAGTAAAACATATCAGAAAAACCAATCCATAAGGATTCCATAAAAACAAATAAAATAGGGCATAACCAACTAATAAAACAATAATTAAAAAAAAGAAGAAGAGTAACTGTATAACTAAACCAGCGCATAAAACAACAGTAATTACAAATGTAATTACAAAATAAGGCTAACCAAATCGGGTTGAGATTTTCTCAATTTCTTAAAAGAAACGAAATGTAAAAATACTATAGATTTTTGTATACAAAGTCAATAAACGTGTAATTTATGTCATATGTTCTAAAAATATGTACAAATATACACAAAAAAACTATAGTAATTGAAGAAATGAAGAAAATCATAAATAGAGAGGATCCTAACTCATCCCAATCTTACAAAATAAGGCCATAACACATTACATATTAAGCTAGTCTCACTACACATTAAATATTAAACCTAACATAAATTAAATTATGACTATACTTGTAACACCCCAATATTTTCATATATATTATATATGTATCTTTTTAGTAATTGTCATGATTTATTATTTAATTAATAATTATTCTATGTGTAAATAAATTAAATTAAATTTGATCTCAATTTTACCTGAATAATTATAACCTTTATTTTTATTTAATTATTTTGGCGTGACAATTACATGGGGACGATTTATGACATGATTATTTCCTAAATAGACTATTGTGTATTTTGTTTATTTGATTAGTTTCGATAATCATGAAATTGATGTGTTAGATATGTTTGTTTTATTTTGTTATGTGTGACATGCAGTGATATTCTTGTCTTGCTTCATTTATTTTAGTTGATAAAAATATTAGTTAAATTATTTAATTAAATTAGAATTTATAGAAGTTATTTTGTTTGTTAGTTTTATTTTCGATCAAATAAGTATTCATTTTAGGAGATAGTAGAGTTAGTGAAACCCAGCCCCTCATGTATAAGTGTTTTGAAAATATTTTTGGTCCATCTATCTTTAGTATAAAAAAAAATAGTGACTTGACTCATTCCTTTTACTCTCCTTCATGACAAGATTTTATGACAATTCATGGTGTTGTCTTGGCATAATGTAGACTTTATGTCCTTGTCTCAACCAATTAAGAGAGGAGATAATGTACATTCCCTCATTCTTGACACCATGCACCCACTTCTCTCTCCTCCTTAATACCTTTAATTTATTTTTGAAATGAAGACTACAAATTTAATTATGAGTTTTACCTTTTTGTGCAATATAGAGAGGACAACAAAAAGACTATTCTCCTTTGTTATATCTCATGCATTCATCTCTCTTAAACCAAGATTATGATTTTATTTTAATTCTCTACAAAAAGAATTCTATCCCATTTTTGATTTCGTAACTATTAGAAAAAAAAAAAATTAACAATGTGAAGCCCTGCAATATATGATGAACTCTACTAATTAATCCTAATTAATTCATACACATAAATACGCTTGATTTCAATTGGCTATGTAACAACCTAATAAAATTAAAGAAATAGTAACCATTGGTAGAATACTTCTGGAATTAAGTGCACTCCAATTTTAGACAAGAAATCCATGGTAATATTGCAACGTAAATAGGCATTGAAATCCCCTTATTTTAACAATCTCACGACTCCTCCCTCTATTCATACATTTCCATTAGGACCTCTTGCTGTCACACCTATTCATCATTCATACACTCCCAAAATAATTTTCTTAATCGTAAATCCCAATATCTATCCGTAATGACACTACGCGAAAAATAACATTTTCCAGCGCTTTTTTAAGCCATTTGCAGCGGTTTTTTTTTTTAAAATAAGCGATGTAGTATCTAGCGCTGTAAAAAGATACAACAACGCTCTTTAAAATAAAAAAGCGCTGTAAAATAGGTGGATATATTGCGCACTTGTTATACTCGTTTTACAACATTTTTTTGAAAAGCGCTGTAAATCCCTTATAAAAACACGCTGCTTGTTATACTCGTTTTACAGCGCTTTTTTGAAAAGCGCTCTAAATCCCTTCTAAAAACACGCTGCTTGTTGTACTAGTTTTACAGCGCTTTTTTTAAAAGCGTTGTAAATCCCTTCTAAAAACGCGCTGCTTGTTGTACTAGTTTTACGGCGCTTTTTCAAAAAAGCGCTGTAATAGGTGCATTCTTATGCAAGTTTTACAGTGTTTTTTTTTCAAAAAAACGCTATAATAGGTGCATTCTAATTCTAGTTTTCTTAAAAAACACTATAAATGGAATTTTTAAAATAACGCTTGTTTGTATAAACAGGTTTTTTATGGCATTTTTTTAAGAAAGTGTTGTCTTTTAATTTTTTTCCAAAATCATTTTCATCCAGCACATGATATTGACACAATTACTATATTTTTCATTTAAATAGTTTACAGCAACAAAATTCTAACTTTACATATTGACACAATCAGTTCACAACATCAGAACTATATAACTTTACAATCAGTTCACAACAACAGAACATTATAACTTTATAACTATATAACTTAACATATTGACACAATCAGTTCACAACAACAGAAGATTTACATATTCACAACAATAGAAGATTTACATATTCACAACAACACATAACTCTATAACTTTACAATTTCACAACAATTAAATATTTTTTACAATTTCACAACCTTGCAGCATACCAATTTCCTAGCAAATAAAATAATTTTCATTTCGATCACATACTGACACCAGTCTTCCTTTATTTCAGTTAGATCTCTTTTAGATTATGTTGGACTAGAATTGTCAAAGTATTGTGCAATATAAAATTTGAACATAAATAACTTAGAATCCAATATAAACATAGTTTATATATGAAAATCAAAATATAATAAAAATACCGTACGGTTTCTGGGATTATAGTTTGATTCATATCAACAATCTCCTTCATGAATCGCAATATATAGTACCCGCAGTCTATGTTGTTAGTTTGACGATGGCACTATAAAATAAAACATATAAGTCAATAAATATTTGTGCATTGATTGTAAATGAAATTTTAAAGGCATATATTTCAAACCTTTATTGGAATCCATGTGATGTTATTTGACTTTTGCTTCGACACGGTAGCACCCCTTTGAGCTCGGAAAACTTGTAAAGCACTATTAAATAAATGTGAATAGCATTAACAAACACATTATATATATATATATATATATATATATATATGTATGTAAGAAATAAATGAATATTACTTACGTGTCGAAGATAGTCTTTATATCCGAGTGATTGTTGTAATGGCTGTGCAAGGGATCTAAATAGTTTATAACTTCAAAGATCGCATTGATTGCAAACAACACCCAATGTGCCCTACAACAACAAAAATTTGATTCGCAATTTTGTTTACACAACTAATAAATTAAGATTTCATAAATTAAAAAAGATATAAATAAAGAATATATAATTACCCTGAATTATATGGTGCAAGGAACAACTTATCCTTCTCTTTATTTCCCAATAGGATATCTACAAAATATTCTTTACATTAACTGGATCGAGTTTAAACATTTGCGCGTGCACACCAACTTCTCATACAAAAACCTTAAATGAAAATGTCAAATTTGATTAATTACCAATAAATTAAATTAATTACCAATAAATTCAATTTAAAGAAATTTTTATCTTAAATAAAGTATTTTACCTAATGCATAAGCTGATGACAGTAGCACTCAGCTCCTTATGATTGAGAAGTTCGTATATGTGCTCTTTTTCAAGTAGTTCTTCATACTCATCTCTGAAAATAGCTTTCTCCATGCTTATGATAAGTGGGTCGTTGCTGTCCATATTCGTTTTTGCTTGTATGTCAAGACACGACCCAAATCGAGCAAGGCGTGGATGACTTATTTTAGGAGCAACAATTGGCTTTCCCCGATCCAGTTTTTGAATTTTGGCAGCTTTATTACCCTCTAGTTTTTGAAGTTTGCCAGCTTTATTACCCTCCAATTTTTGAAGTTTGCTAGCTTTATTTTTACCATGAACATCCAGTTGTGGTGCGGCTTTATTTTGGCAGGTTTGCTGTGCGGGTGGTTTTGATTGAATCAGAAAAAATGAGGTTAATCAGTTTGTTAGTTAATTGAATCTAAAAAAATAACAAACCTGCCAGAATAAATGTGACAAACCTTTTCCGGAGACGTGACTGACTCGTTGCGGGGAATCTTCTTGTCATTCCCTTTAGACTATGTATAAATCTAAATAAATGTGAAATTAAAGTTAACAGCGGAACAAATCAGCAGTTAAATATAATCAATCGTAATCATATATCGTGCAAATAAATATACATATCAATTAAACATACCTTATCAAGGGCAACAAGATTTTTGGGCCATGCCACGTAACTACCTATTAGTCACTTAAAATACGTGATGAATATGAATAATAAAACACAAATGCTAATAAATTAATCACTTTCACAAACGCGCGGTCTGCACATTTAGCTACAAATGTGCTCCATTCGTCATTTGATATATAGTGTTTATATATTTTTGGAGCTTCAACATTCATATTTCCATCACGATCTCTTAAGTAGCATTTGACAGATGAGATCTAAATCCTCGGTGTATTTTTTTGGCAACTCTAAGCACGTAAGTTTTTCTCACCTCATCAACATCAAAAGCAGACTTTAAACCAAATAAAGATATAATTTGAGTAAAGTATTTCAATGGGAAAAATTATAAGTAACAAAAAAGTGGAGTAAAAAAGTTACTTGTATATCATTCCACAATATATCTTTTGCATCCTTCAAAGCCTTATCTCTCCATCGTCAATTGTAATTGGAATATTTTGACGAACAACAGCACCAATATAACTTACCAACATGGAACTGTTGGGCTCAATTGGCTGGCCACTTTCATTCCATTCCACCTAATAAACTCATATAGTAAGTACATGCTTTCAAAAAAGATAAAAAATAAACAGCAAACAAAGTATAGTATACCTCAAATGTAATGCCATTACTTCTTGCTTTTATGACATTTTGCATAATGGTTACACCACATTTATCTTCATTTTCATAAGTCTTAGTGTTGACAACTTCCTCATTTTGACGATCTAAATCCTTGTTGGAATCCATTTATCTACAACAAGTTCAACATGCAGTTTAATATAACTTCAACAAGTTCAACATGCAGTAGTCTAAGTTCGTAGCAGTATAAGTTCAACATGCATTTTAGTGACAACAAAAAATTAATAAATACAATACCTAAAGAGTGCGAAGAAATACGTAGGGTTCGTACGGTTATAGCTTCGTTTAAGAAGGAAAAACGAGAAGAGTGCACAGAAATACGAACGGTTCGTAGGACAAAGTAGGGTTTGCATAAATACGTAATGAGGGTTACATATTTCAATGAGAAGAGTACGTAATGTTCGTAGGGATAGTAACAAAGATGGAGATGGTTCGCAATGGAGATGGTTGGCAATATGGTTCGTAGGGACAGTAGGGTTCGCAATGAGAAGGACCATGAAGAGGAGGAGGAAACTGAAGTGTAGAAAAGTTTACGTAATGAAGAGGAAACTGAAGAGGTTTACTGTTATATATAAAACCCTATTACAGCGCTTTTTTGAAAAAGCGCTACAAAAGACCTCCTTATTTTATTTTTTAAAAGCCTAATACAACGCTTTTTTAGAAGCCTTTTAAAGTGCTTGTCCAAAAGCATTGTAAAAGACCTCCTTATTTTATATTTTTTAAAAGCTTGTTACAGCGCTTTTCTAAAGAGCGCTTTTAAAGACCTCTTTATTTTATTATGTAACAAACGCTATATGACCCTTTTACAGGGCTTATGTAACAAGCGCTGTAAACGACCTCCTTATTTTGAATTTTTAAAAGTCTTTTACCACGTTTTTTCAAAATGCGCTTTAAAAGACCACTTTGTTTTATTATGTGCAAGCGCTATGTGACCTCCTTATTTTTTTTCAACGCTTTTTATAGCGCTTATTGACAAAAGCGCTATAAAATTACAAGTTTATGTTCAGTTCAAGTTAAATTTGTTAAATTACAATATAAGTTCAGTTTCTGTAAAATGATAAATAATTAGTACAATACCTATATTTGGATTTTTTTTTCTTCCAAATAATTAGTTAAGTACCTATATATATATCAATCCTAAATTACATGATCAATTCATATTGGGATGATTAGTTCAAGTTCAAGAAAAATTGCCAGTACTCAAACAAAGCTTTTTCAAGTTCAGTATAAGCAGAATATCGGTTCTGGCAAGTCAAACACTTAAATTACATGAACTTAGTATAAAACACTAAGATTAAGTTAAATATAAGCAGAAAATAAGTTTGGATTAAGTTTGGACACATTAAGATGCCTTTCTTCTTTTCCTGGTGGGATTCACATTTGTTTGTTCATTAACGATACAAAACGATGGATTAATCCAAATTCCCTCATCATGATCATCTTTAACATATAAACCATCATCAATTGAATTAATTTCATGTGGTTGTGATGTTGCAAAGAAAAGATCATTACCAACATCTTCATCATTATTGTTATCATCACTTATTTTATTAGTTGATAGGACAACGGACCATTTATCATCAGCAGGTGGTTGCGACGCTAAAATAAAAGGCTCATCTTTGTATCCCACCCTATTAAAATTGACAAGCAAGAACCCTGACTCATCAATCCGAACGCCATTATTATTATCGACCCGCTTGAAACCAAATATGGGAACACGAAACATTGTGTAGTCTAACTCCCATATGCGCTCGATAACCCCAAAATATATTAGATTTACATATATTGGGTTTTTGTCTTTTGCACTTGAGATATGCATCGCTTCAGCTACGAGAATGACTCCGCTATTTATCATAGTGGTTTGATCATCTTGTTCTTTGGTATAAAATGTGTAGCCGTTAATTACATAACCGATGTAAGAAAAGACATGTAAACTCGGACCATTTGCTAGCCACCTCAATCTCTGTGAAATTGATCCAGGGTCTACATCAAACTTTGACTTTATGTGATTTTTTAACCATGTTATAAAACTTCGATTGTGCTCTCGAGTAATCCAATTTTGATTCTTATTCATGTTCAAACTAGATAGTTGAACTATGTGTATTGTAACATACGGTTGAACCTCATCATCATTGTGTAGAACATACAATTGTGCTTGCTCCCATTCTGTGCTTTATATAGTCATTAGTCTCTTTCCAATTATCCCTTCTCCTGATATTCTTCCCGAATGACGAGATATGGGAAGCCCTATGGATTCAACATTGGACAAATATTCAATACAAAATTCAGCAGCTTCTTCGACAATGTACCGTTCAGCAATACAACCTTCAGGTCGACTTCTACTTTTTACGTACCCTTTTAATATTTTCATATATCGTTCTATCAAATACATCCATCTCATATAAGCTGGCCCACAAAATTGTGTCTCCTTAACAAGATGAACAATAAGGTGAACCATTATATCATGGCCCACAAAGTTGTGTCTCCTTAACAAGATGAACAGTAAGGTGAACCATTATATCAAAAAACGAGAGTGGGAAATACATTTCAAGCTGACACAAAGTAACAACAATTTCCCTCTGCAATGTCGGTAATTTCTAAGGATGGATCACTTTACTACAAATTTCTCTGAAGAAGAAACATAATTTAGTTATGGCTTGTCAAACTTTTTCAGGTAAAATGGAACGTATACCTATTGGTAGCAAATGCTCAATTAGAATATGACAATCATGGGTCTTCAAACCTTTTAACTTGAGGTCTTTCATACAAACTAAATTTTTAAGTTTTGAAGAGTATCCTTCTGGAACTTTAAATTCGTGTAGAAATTTACATAAAACAATTTTTTCCTTTCTAGATAGAGTATGAGCGGCTGGAGGTAGATATGTGCGACTTCATTTCTTTACGGGATCCAATTCATTTCTTATAAATTACCATATACTGGAAAATCGTTAATTGTGCCGAACAACATAGCCCTCAAATTGAAACATTCTTTCTTATACCCATCATAAACTTCCACACCTGTCTCCCATATAATTTTTAAATCTTCAATTAAAGGAGCCAAGTATACGTCGATATGATTCTCCGGTTGTTTAGGTTTAGAAGTTGTAAAATACATGTTTTTGATGAAGACAAAAGACCAACGATGATGATGATCAAGACAACAAGCTCATAAAGAAGAAGTCCAAAATATCTTATTGATAAACTTTAATTCAAACATACTAGATGTTTAAATGTAAAGGTAAATGATACAACCCATAGCTCAAATACAATGAGAACCTCACATATTTACATATGAATAAATAGTATTTTCAAAAGTCAAAATTACATTTACAAAGTATTAAAATTAATATTTTCGACAAAATACAAAGGTGTATTTGAATACAACATAAGTGTATTTGAATACAGATGAAAATTGCTAAGTCAGTAGCAAAAGCCTTTCATCTGTATTCGACTACATCCTGATGTATTCGAATACAACCAACAAGTCAGTGGCAAAATTGATCAATCTGTATTCGACTACATACATGTGTATTCGACTACACAATGCTAAATTTGAATAAATTTGAAAGTTACAAAGTGGTGTATTCGAATACATACATCCTGTATTCGAATACAACTGGAAGCAATGCAATTTTTCAGATCTGAAATGGTTCTAGATCATTGCAATTGTTCCTCAAACCTCTTGGATCAATGGCCACGAATCTGAAGAGATGTTTATGGAGTATAAATACCCCATAACTTCAGATTAATCAATGGACAATCCCACGATCAAACATTGAACAACTTTTCTATTTTTCTCAAAAGTTGTTGTTCATAATTCAAGTACTTGCATTTCACTTTCATATCCTTAACAAAGTTTCTCAAAGTACTTGAAGCAATATTGGATTGTTATCATTATACCTCTCTTTCATATTCCTATATCCTTATCAAATCACATTGTTTGCAAAAAGAAAGTAGTACTTTCTTTAAGTACTCTTATCTAAGATAGTGGGGTGCTATCTTAGAGGTGTTGTTAGAAGTTTGTAGCAAAGATCCTAGGGTGGGACTTGTACATTTTCTAACAATAGTGGAGAAATCTCTTTTGGTATGCAAGAGGTTTGGATGTACCCTTTAGTAAAAGGGGAACCGGGATAATATTGTTGTGTTCTTTACATTACTGCCATTTACTTTATCTTTTACTATTGATAAGCGCAAAAATCGATTGCTAATTCGCTGCCCCCTTCTTAGGTGCACATCTGTACTTACAATTGGTATCAGAGCAAGTTCAAGGTAACTTACTCCTTGATCAATAACTCATGGCTTCCGCACCACCTGTTTTCAGTGACGGTGGCAGCAGTAACAAACCACATTCTTCGTTGGCGAGCATTATGATTTTGGGAAGATAGGTATGCAAGCATATTTTGAAGCACAAGGAGACAACATATGGGATGCTGCTGAAAATGGTCCTTACATTCCAACAAATGTCATCAACAACAAAGATGAAATTAAGATAAAGAATTCCTGGACCGATGAGGATAAAAGAAAAGTGTTGTTCGATAAAAAGGCTAAAAACATTCTACAATCAACACTAGGAATGGATGAATTTTTCCGCGTATCTCAGTGTAAAATATCCAAAGAAATATGGGACACATTGGAAGTAAACCATGAAGGCACCGTTGAGGTAAAAAGATCTAAACTTAATACACTTTCTCAAGAATATGAGTTATTCCGTATGCAGCCCGGAGAATCTATCTTAGACATGCAGAAAAGATTTTCCCACTTAACAAATCACTTGACAGCTCTTGGAAAGATTTTCACCAATGATGAACTAAATCTGAAAGTATTAAGATCGCTAACAAGGGCTTGGCAACCAAAGGTGACAACAATATCAGAAAAGAAAAGCTTATCCAAGATGTCACTTTCTGCATTATTTGGAAAACTCCAAGAACATAAAATTGAACTTGGAAGGTTGGAGCAAAATGAAAGTCTAATAAAGAAGACCAAAAACATTGCTCTAAAGACCGAATCAAAGGAACAAATCACAGATGAAAATTCTGATGAAGACGAAAACATTACTTCCCTTGTTAAGAAATTTGGCAAGTTTCTTAAAAATGATACAACTTTCAAAAAGGAAAGTTTCAAGAAAAAGGATAATTCTACTTCAAGCCAAAACTTCACTTGTTTCGAATGCGGGAAACAAGGACATATCAAAGCAGAATGTCCAAACCTTATCAAGAAAAATTCCGGTAAAAGGAAAGACTTCAAGAATGCATACATAGCTTGGGAAGATAACGAAGTAAGTTCATCTTCAGAAATAGAAAGTGAAGAATGCGCTAATGTTGCACTAGTGGCATCGAATCAATCAGATGACGATGAAGAGGTTAGTAACATAAACTCTCTTCATTATAATAAAACCAATAGTAAATTAATTATAGAATACAATGACGCTCAAAACACCATTAAGGAACTTCTTATTGAATGTAAAAATCTGTTTAAACTAGTGTCAACACAAAAGAGACAAATCTCAAGTCTTCAAGAAAAGGTTGACATTATGGAAAAGGATGCTGAAAAATGAAAGCAGAATTTTGCAGGCAATAAATGTGATTCCCTTTCATTCAAGATTGTTCAATTAAATAGAGTAATTGAACGATATGAAAAAGGGCAGATAGGATTGGAAAATAATCTAAACATGCAAAGATACTCAAATGATAAAAGTGGTCTTGGATTCTCTAAATTTGACAAACCAAGCTCAAATAAGACCATTTTTGTCAAAGCAAGTACTCAATCCAATCAAGGAAAAATTACAATTTTACAAAAAGGTCATTCTTATAAAGAGAAAATCACTCAAAATAAATTTCATACATATGCTATTAAAAATAAATTTACTCCTACTTGTACCTATTGTGGTCTTAATGGTCACACACCTAATGCCTGTCACATTAGAAACGTTAGTATTCCAAAAGGGCATTACGTGTGGGTAAAGAAAGGTACCTATATTTTGTCATCACTCTTCAAATCTAACATTTTCTCTTGATAAGTTGCTTGATATATATCTTTTATTAATATGAATATGTGCCTTACATGTTGTATTTTCTGTGAAATGAAAATGTAGTTCGTATACTAGAAATAGTTTTTGATGAAACTTGTTTAACAGTTCTTATGATGCTTTCGTTAATGTTCCTTTTCAATATGTTTTCGTTATAATACTTGAACATGATTTTGGGTATTATTTGATATTCAAATATTCTCTTTTATATCTTAAAATTACTTGGATTCTACTTTATATATTGTCGATATTTTCCTTCTTTTTGATCATGTCAAAAAGGGGAGAAAAGTTTGGTATTTTGTTGTTTTTAAAACTGTTTGTAGGTCTTCCATCTTTTTTCAAAATGATCACAAACATTCAAGTTCAAACGGGGGAGGACGCATAAATTACGGGGGAGTAATTTTCCAATGATACAGTCTCTCCAAACAACAAAAGTTTTGTCATAATCAAAAAGGGGGAGAATGTAAAATACATGTTTTTGATGAAGACAAAAAACCAACGATGATGATGATCAAGACAACAAGCTCAAAAAGAAGAAGTCCAAAATATCTTATTAATAAACTTTAATTCAAACATACTAGATGTTTAAATGTAAAGGTAAATGATACAACCCATAGCTCAAATTACATATGCATAAAAAGTATTTTCAAAAGTCAAAATTACATTTACAAAGTATTAAAATTAATATTTTCGTCAAAATACAAAGGTGTATTCGAATACAACATAAGTGTATTCGAATACAGATGAAAATTACTAAGTCAGTAGCAAAAGCCTCTCATCTATATTCGACTACATCCTGATGTATTCGAATACAACTAACAAGTCAGTGGCAAAATTGATCAATCTGTATTCGACTACACAGTGTTAAATTTGAATAAATTTGAACGTTACAAAGAGGTGTACTCGAATACATACATCCTGTATTCGAATACAACTGGAAGCAATGCAATTTTTCAGATCTGAAATGGTTCTAGATCATTGCAATTGTTCCTCAAACCTCTTGGATCAATGGCCACGAATCTGAAGAGATGTTTATGGAGTATAAATACCCCATAACTTCAGATTAATCAATGGACAATCCCACGATCAAACATTGAACAACTTTGAACAAATTTTCTATTTTTCTCAAAAGTTATTGTTCATAATTCAAGTACTTGCATTTCACTTTCATATCCTTAACAAAGTTTCTCAAAGTACTTGAAGCAATATTGGATTGTTATCATTATACCTCTCTTTCATATTCCTATATCCTTATCAAATCACATTGTTTGCAAAAAGAAAGTAGTACTTTCTTTAAGTACTCTTATCTAAGATAGTGGGGTGCTATCTTAGAGGTGTTGTTAGAAGTTTGTAGCAGAGATCCTAGGGTGGGACTTGTACATTTTCTAACAATAGTGGAGAAATCTCTTGTGGTGTGCAAGAGGACTGGATGTACCCTTGGGTATAAGGGGAACCAGGATAATATTGCTGTGTTCTTTATATTATTGCCATTTTCTTTATCTTTTACTATCCGTAAGCGCAAAAATCGATTGCTAATTCGCTGAAAACAAAAAACTCTCTTAAACACCTAATTCACCCCCCTTTCTTAGGTGCACATCTGTACTTACAGAAATTAACAGAGACAACATCATAAACTTACGCTTCATACATAACCATGGAGGTAGGTTATAAATCAACAAAATCACAGGCCACGTGCTGTGTGAGATGCTTTGAAGACCATGTGGATTCATTCCATCAGTAGAATTTAGGATACTCGTGATCAATTTTTGCCCATTGTGGAGAATTTTTTGGGTGCCGAAACTTTCCATCTCTAATTAATTCATCTGCATGCCATGTCAAGTGTTTTGAATATTCTTCACTGCGATACATGTGCCTAAATATTGGTATTATAGGAAAATACCACACGACTTTTGCTGGAGTATATTCTTTCTTCTTATATCGAGAGACATTGCATTTCGGACACACCTTTAGTGATTCATATTCGTTTCAAAGTAAAATGCAATCATTAGGACACGCATGAATCCTTTCGTAACTCATGACAGTAGAGCACAAAATTCGTTTAGCCTCGTAGGTTCGACTGGGAAATTCATTATCATCTGGCAACATATCTTTTAAGAGTGTTAATAATTCTGTGAAGCTATTATCAGAACATCCATTACTTGCTTTTAAGTTGTACAACTTTAATATCGCTGACAGTCTTGTGAATTTAGTACAATCATTATATAATGGTTTCTCTGCATCACTCAACAAACTCTCAAACATTTTAGGACAATCCCGAAGATCTTTTTCAACTGATTTTGCAATCTCCTCAACTCGTTCCGGCTCATATGTATCTGTGTCGAAATCAGTTGAAGTATATGTCGAACCATTCTCAAAATTAATGTTTCCTTTTTTTTCTTACCATGTCTTATCCAACATGTATAGCTTTGATCAATTCCATGTCATACTAAATGTCCTTCCAATTCATCTGCTCTAACGCTATTTCCAAAACAACATTTTAAACAAGGACAAACGACTATATTTGGTTCTTTTGCATTCTTCACTGCAAACTCAACAAACTCCTTCACCCCATTTTCATACTCTTTTGACAATCGATTGGAAGATATCCATTTCTAGTCCATTTTATATGACCTATATAAATGCAGTTACACAAATAATAAGCTACTGATAACATTATACCAATCTATAGTACCCATATCTAATATTGGAAAATGGAAACCAAGGTCCAAGTCTGATTTCAAAACAGAATAGATCAACAAATTTCAAAAAAGAATAGATTTTACATGATTTATTATGTAACAATTTATCAGTTTTAGTGACAACAACAAATTAATAAATACAGTACCTGAGACAACATATCCAATTTGTTTTAAAGGAGGAGCAGTAGATGGGCGCACAATAGAGGAGAGAAGGGTTCGCAGAGTAGAGGAGATGAGGGTTCATAGGGTTAGGACAACGTATTAAATTTGTATTTATTTATTTAAAGTGAATGATTTTACAACGCTTGTATAAAAAGCGCTATAATAGGTCATTTAATAATATGAAAGTGCATGTAATTTAGAGCGCTTTTACAAAAAGCGCTTTAAAAGCTATGTAACATAAGGTGGGAGCGCTATATTTTACAACGCTTGTGTTTAAAGCGCTCCAAAAGCGCTGTAAACATTATGTGAGAGCGCTTTAATTTACAGCGCTTTTTTCAAAAGCGCTATAAAAGCGTTGTAAACATTATGTGCAAGCGCTATGTGACCCTATATGACCCTACAACAGCGCTTGTCAAAAAAGTGCTGTTGTATCCTCTGTTAATTTTAAAAAATTATACAACAGCGCTTGTATTTAATAAGCGCTGTAAGAGGTTTAAGAAAGAAAGCGCCTATGGTAAGGGCTTTTCTCCATGCAAGGTTAGGCTACATAATAACTTAATGGTTTGTAAGATATTGATATTATATCTTGATGTCTTAAAAGAAAAATATTGATTTTATGTTTGTCTTAAAGAATTTAACTATAATGTTTTGATTTTTGAGTAATATATTTGCCTTGACAAACTTTATTATGACCTGAGTAATATGATTGTTTTAATATATTTGACGTAAAGTTGTGATTTTTGTGTTGTTTATGTGTACTTAATTATAACGTTATGATTTTTATTATGATTTCATGAGTAATATGTTTGTTAGGATGTATTTAATTTAAAATTTCGATTTTTGTGCTATTTCATTTCAAAGTTTTCACTTTTATGAATACTATATGAGTCTTGAGGGAATTGATAAGTTTTAATTTTTAAATGTGACAACATGATTAAGTTGATTATTGTGATGCGTTTAACGGTAAACTTTGATTTGTATGCATAAATGACTAATAATGGGAGAAATTTTATAGTAGAAGAAATAAAGTATATATGTGTTTTTCATTATTTGAGTTTTAATGTCTAACAATAACATGTATCTAATCCGATGTTATAGTTTATAAAAGGAAAGTTGTGACTCTAAGAAATTTATTTACGTGTTTATGTGTTCTATATTTGGGATAGAAAAACTACTGATTCTTGATTTTAAGCATCCATGAGAATAAAACTTTGATGTCGTATGTGATTATAATTTAACCTTGAATATTTTATCTTTGTGGTTGCATAAGTGGCTGGTGATTTGTGTTTTGAATATATATTTATGGTTGCCTAAGTGGCTGGCGATTTGTATTTTGAATATTGTTATCTTTTTTGGTTGCTTAAGTGGCTTATGAATTATGTGTTGAACAATTTCTCTTTGTGGTTACCTAAGTGAATGGTAAACACGTACCTCTTGGTGGACCCCTTAGTGGTTGGTTTAATTTTCCTCATCGGTATGGGTGACTTCTGCGTGGACGCCTTAGTGGCTGGTTATATCCGGATCATATACTTTTAGGAGCATGCATAACTTGCATACATTTTATTGTTATTTTTATTTTGATCTAATTATTTGTTCTTTGGTGAGTTGCTACTTGATTTATTTAGATACATTTTATGACTTTTGATACATCTTTTTGAATTATTAAAGAATCAATTTATTTAAATCTTTTCTTACGAAAAGGTTTTATATTCATATTTTATGGTTGTTAACTTATTATTTGGTTTAATTTTTGTCGTGGGTTGAACTGACCCCTTACACCAACATTTAGGTACTAACGATCTCAGAGAGTTGCATGAATGATGTTTGCTTGGTGCATGCGCGTGGGAAAATGGGACTTTTGCATAACAATATTGTTTTGAATTAATAAAACCTTTGTGGTGCATTTTAAAGTTATTTACTTTTCATCCTGAACTTTAAATTGAAATACGGAAGTGAGTTTTCTTTCGCTAGTAAATAATTGAATCGTAGTTAATTTCAGTCAACTTTGTTTCTTTTGAATGTCACCTAAAGAGAATTTATTTTATTTTAGTGCATAAATGAACATCGATCTAAAAATTGAAAGATTAACTGTGCAAATAAATAAATAAATAAAATAAATTGCATTACGTTCTTTTACAAAAAAAAAAAATATATTAAGTCATTTTTGATGCATCTTTAATTTATTACATGATGAACCACTTGTAACAAAAAAATTAAAATTGTTTCTAAGAGAAAACAAATATTTTTAAGTAATGCTCTAGATAAAAAATCTGGGGCGTTACAATACTTAAGGTCACTCTATACTAAATTTCTTGATTTGGTACTTGTGATACTTGAGGTGCTTGTGATATATGAGTTAACACAATTGGTTTTTGTGCACCTTGATCAGAACTTTCCTTGGGCTTCTTTTGTCCTTTTCCTCTTTGGCCTATGAATAATCAAGATCAGCACACAATATACATTTAGTATTAATAGTCTAAACATTACATAATTTGTAACATGTTTAATACACACTATGTAACAACAATTTTAATACAACTATTTTACCTTATTTCCACCTTTGGAGATTTCCCAATCAACAACACTTTTTTCCTTACATGTCCTTTTAATGTGGCCAAACTGGCCATATTTTTTTTTTCTTTTCAATTTTACAATTGGAAGATGTCTTGACATTGTGTGTTTGTACTAAAGGCAGACCTAGTCCGTATTCTAGGTGGTAGTTTCATCATTTCTGACTAAGCATCCTAATTCATACCCTTCATTATTTGCATTGCTCTATGCATGCCAAGTTGCTTTTGTTCTATCCCTAACAACTAACCACAATACCTATTTGGCTTTGTTGTATGTTATATGATTCTTTCAATAGAAGATCAAGAAACCATTGCCATGAAGTTTTTTGAATTATCTAAGATTTTTAATCCACGTTCTAGAAGTTCCATACACCTGGTTGAGAGGGAAGTACATATATAAGTACAATGCAACTCTTCACTTTCATCAAAACTTTTATCATCTACACTTTGAACATCTTCACTACTTCAAACATAATAATCCTCTTCATTCTCCACTTCATTTTCAACTTTAGGTCCATTTTGAACTTCAATTTCCATATCTTCAACTTCAATTTTAGGTTCATATTCACTTTCAGCTACAACTTCAGGTTCATTATCACCCTCACCATCACCTTCACCATCACCCTTAAGCTTGTATTCATTAACATCAACAACTATTTTCTCCTCAACAGTTTTTCCCTTATATTTGTTGTCATTTTCAAATATAACTAGAGTATCAATAAGATGTTGCACAAACACTTATATTTCTTCTGAACCTTTCCCAACAAATTGAAAACTTTGGGCACCTATACCATAAACATATGAAATATTTATAACCCAAATTTGTTTCTTAAATCCACATATGAAATCTAGTTTACATCCCAATCCAAATTCATTCCATCAACTTGATGTTAGTAAAGAAACGGCTAACGCAATGAACTCTAAAAGAGAGATTGAATAGAGTTCACACTTTTTAAAAAATTATTAGAGTTTCACATGGCAAAGTTTGGAACAGGATAGACTTGGTATACAATATCATATTTATATTCGTATAAAAAAGATCAATGGTATTGTGTTTTGAGTCGGATTTCGGACGCCAGCCACTATCTAGTAAAAAAAAATTGATTTTTGGTCGATTTTGCCAAATCGCTTCGGAAATCTCATAGAAAATCTGTAAAAAATCAAGGATCAGGAAACACTACTAACATTCTTCTTTAAAAATTATCATTGTGTTACGAGTACAATTTCAAACGCTAACCACTAGCTAGTAAAAAAAAACAATTTTCGATCGATTGTGTCAGATTGCTCTGGAAATTTCTCAGAAAATCAAGAAAAATTCAAGGATCAGGAGAACTTACTAACATTTTTCTTTTAAATTTATCATTGTGTTTCACGTTGAATTTTAGATGACAACCACTAGCTAGTAAAAAAAAATCTATTTTCAGTCGATGTTGTAAGATCATTACAGAAATCGCTCTAAAAGTGCACGAAAATAATCTAGGATCAAAAGACCCTACTAACATTCTTATTTCATATTTATTGTTGTGTTTCAGGTTAGATTTCGGATGCAGCCACTAGCTAGTCAAAAAGTAGATTTTCGGTAGATTTTGTCGAATTGCTCTGGAAAACAATCAAAAACTCAAGAAACAGTCAAGGATCAGGAGACCCTACTAACATTATTCTTTGAAATTTTTTGTTATGTTTCGTATCGGATTTCGGACACCAACCACTAGCTAATAAAAAATATTTATTTTTGGTCGATTTTGTCAGATCATTACAGAAATCGTTCAAAAAGGCCTAAAAAGAAATCAACGATCACGAGACCGTACTAATATTCTTCTTTTAAATTTATCATTGTATTTCAGGTTGGATTATAGACGCCAGCTACTAGCTGGTAAAAAATAACGGTTTTCTATTGATTTTATCACTTTGGAAGAACTACATCAGCAAAGAACCAAAATTAGTTATCATTAGCCAAGTGACCACCAAAATGACCAAAATATTAATCCATTAAGACTATTCCAATTATTGGATAAACTATAATAGCAAAGAACCATAATGTATCCATGTGATGACATAAATGACCCACATCTTAATTCATTGGGACTATTCCACTTATTAAATGAACTACATTGGCTAATAACCAAAATGGATTTGAATTAGCCGACTGAAGGCAAAAATGACCAAAATCTTAATCGACTGAAATTATTCCACTTGTTGGAAGAACTACATTGTTTAAGAACCAAAATGAGTTAGAATTAGCCAAGTGAAGACCAAAATGACCAAAATCTTAATCCATTGAGACTATTACACTTATTGGATGAACCTAATTGGTTAAGAACCAAAATGGGTTAGAATTAGCCAAGTAAAGACCAAAAAGACCAAAATATTAATACATTAAAACTATTCCACTTATGGGATGAAATACAACTGCTATGAAACAAAATAGATTAGACTTAGCCATATGATGACCAAAAATCTTAATCAGTTTAGACTATTGCTCTTAATTGGTGAACTACATTTGCTAAGAACCAACATTGGTTAGAATCATCCGACTAAGACAAAAAATGAACCAAAATGGGTTAGAATTAGCCGAGTGAAAAACAAAATGGTCAAAATCTTTAATTGAGACTATTGCACTTATTGGATGAAATAAATTCGATATGAACCAAAATGGGTAAAAATTAGCCAAGTGAAGACCAAAATCTTAACATGGTGAGACTGTGACACTTTTTAAATGAACTACATTGGCTAAGAAAAAAATGGATTAGAATAAAAAGAGTTAAGATAAAAAATCCTAATCTATTGAGACTATTGAACTTATTGGATGAGCTACATTTGTTAAGAACTAAAATGGGTTAGAATTACCCAAGTGAAGACCAAAGGAACATAAATTTTAATCAATCGAGACTTTTCAACTTATTGGTTGAACAACATTGGCTATAAACACAAATGGGCTAAAATATGCCAAGTGAAGAATAAAAAGACCAAAATATTAATCCATTAAGAGTGTTGCACTTTGTAATAGTCCGACCCTTACCGTTATCGGCACTGTTAAACACGACCTTCTTGTCCCCCCCTTTTCCCTCTTGGAAATAGTGAGTATTTTCCTTGGCTCAATTGGTAGTGGGAATGAATGGACGGTAATACTTATCCCCTAGGTACCGGTTTGATTCCCATGGAAGGCAAAAACTCTTTATTTCCTATGGAGAGGAAAGGGGGGCGAGAATGTGATGATTAACAGTGCCGATAAGGGTAATGGTTGAGTTGTTACACACTTATTCAATGAACTACAACTGGAAAAACCCTTAGTGGATTAGATTAAACCACGTGAAGGCCAAAACCTTAATCCATCAATTAAATTTTTTTGGATGAATTGAATTGGCTAAGAACAAAAATGGGTTAAAATGAGCCAAGTAAAGACCAAAATCACCAAAATCTTAATCCGTCAAGACTATTTCATTTATTGGATGAAAAATATTGACTAAGAAAATAAATGGATTAGAATAAGCTAAGTGAAGACTAAATTGACCAAAATCATAATCCATTGACACTATTCCACATATTGGATGAACTATATTTATTAAGAACAAAAATGATTTAGAATAAGCGAGTAAATACAAAAATGACAAAAATCTTAATCTATTCAGACTAATGCACTTATTGGATAAGCTACATTGGCTAAGAACTAAAATGAATTAGAATTAGCCAAGTGAAGACCAAAATGACGAAAATCTTAATCTATTGAGACTATTGCACTTATTAGACAAACAACATTGGAAGAGAAATAAAAATGTGTTAGAATAACCCTAGTAAAGACCAAAATAACCAAAATCTTAATCCATTGAGACTATTTCGCTTATTGGATGAACTAAAACGGCTAAAAACCATAATGGATTAGACTTATCTATGTGATGACCAAAATGCACAAATCTGAATTCGTTGGGACTATTCCAATGATTGGTTGAACTACAATAACTAAGAACCCAAGTTGACTAGAAGTAGCAGAGTGAAGACAAACATGACCAAAATCTTAATTCTTTGAGACTATTCCACTTTTTGGAAGAACTATATTGGCTAAGAACCAAAAGGGTTAGTGATAGTGTTTCAGAAAGTGTACTGAATCGTTGCAAGTAATAAATAAAATGATAGTACTGAGTGTCGAATTCAAGGATTGCATTTTACTATTGAATTATATTTGATTACTAAATTGAACCAAAAGTTTCCAAATTGATTCAAATAAGATTTAAAATTAACAATAGTAATAAAATTGATCCTTTATAATAAGAAAAAAGTCAGGGATGAGTTTCACTTTGAATCCAACCTTGGTGTCTAATTTGAACCTAGTTACTAAATTCCTTTATTGAATTATTACCAAATTATCTTGATTATTCTTTCCCTAATTTCTTAGTGATAGAACCCTTAATTCCAAAGTAACCCCTAATTCCTTATTGGATTTAAGATTAGAATTAAGCCTTACCATACAGGAATTCTCTTGTTAAACTATTGCCTTCGCAACTAATTTAATTGGTTTCATGACCTGCATCTATCCCTAGACTACAAATTCATGAATTTCTCATCTCAAGCATTCGTAAAGTCCACTTCCATTTCAAAATATGAATCATAGAACATTTTAAAGTTGATCAGACAATAAAAATCATTAAGCGCAGAGATGAGAAAAATAATTAAATAAACTGATTCATATAACTAAAAATCAAATCAGAAAAATAAGGGTTTCATCTTGTTACACTCATCCCTAACAAATAGGTTTTAGTTACTCATGACAGAGATACAAAAGATAAGGATTAAAAAAGAATTACAAGGATTCATGAATGATTCTTGATAAAACTCATCCAATGGTGTTAGAAACAACCGTCTTTGAGTTTCTCTGCTAGGGCACAAGTCTCTTAACTTTCCAATAGTCAAAAAGATACCTAAAGAGTGATAAAAGCGCGTTTTAATGAGTTCTAATGCGCGTCATGTTCCCCAGGCGCAGTTGTTGCGCATCAAGCGCGAATTGGCACATTCACTAGTGCGAAAATGCGCCCCAGGCAAGACTACAAACTCAAAACTACAAAAAATCTCTACTTACTCAAGGAAATAAGAACTTAAACATTTCATTAAAACAAAGAACTAAAATCAACAAAATATATCAAATAACTCCTTAAATTAACTAATGATTAAAAGATATATAAGACTGAAAACAATGAAAAATATGCATATGATTAACTAATGAATAAAAGATAAAAACTATATTCGGAATTGCGTCACTAGGCAAATGTCCAGGCACTCTTTGCGTCACTAGGCAAATTTCCATTTGGGTCTCAAGGTTCTTTATTGAGGCTGAGTGATTTTTCTTGATGGCTCTTGACTCTTCAATGAAAGAACTTGTGCTTGTTACTAACTTCTGAATAGCATTCTCCCAAGCAGCTTTTTGAGGTGGATCTTGATTTGCTTGAGCTCCTTGTTGACCTTGAGATCCACCCTGTTGATCTTTCCATGAATTTTTTTGATGATTTCTCCATCGCGAATTGTACGTACTAGAGTAGGGATTATTCTGCTTCCCATTGTTACCCATAAAGTTCACCTCTTTTGGTTCTTCTGTATTATCATCATCTGGGGCTTCACAAGCTCCATTTTTATGTGCTCCCCCACAAAAGTCACAACCAGTATGTTTCAATAATTTGACAGGGGCCACTTGGGGTTATATATTTAGAGCTGCCATCCCCTTCTTTATCACAGCAGCCATAACATCTTCTATCTATTTTGAGCCAACCCAACATCCATTACATTCAATTCCAGTATACCACTTGTTGATCCACCACATCTATCATACAACATCATTTGTTCATTTGATGCCATAATCTTGAAAAAATTTCGTGCTTTTGATGCGGTTTTGTAATTCAAAGAACCACCTGTTGTAGCATCCAACATAATTCTAGTGCAAGGCCTCAAACCATTATAAAATATTTGCATTTGAGCAATGTCGTCATAAGCATGATTGAGGCATCATGGTAGTCAACTCTTGAACCTCCTGTAAGTATCACAAAGAGATTCTCCTTCTTTCTGTTTGTAATTGGAAATCTCCTGCCTTTTCTCACGAACACAGCTGGGGGAAAGTATTGTTCCCAAAACTTATTTTCAAGGCCATCCCATGTGGTGATGCTACTGGCAGGAAAGGAATTAACCCACTCCTTAGAATCATCTTTCAATGACAACAGAAATAGTCTCAACCTCTTGCCTTCTTCAGAACAACCATCCACTTTCTCTGTTTCACATAGTTCAATGAAGTTTGTGAGATGTCTATTGGCGTCTTCGTTATGTTTACCAGAAAAATGAATCTCCTTCAACTCTCGGTATAGACCAGGACTCACTTCAAACTTGTTGACTGTAACCGGTGGGTTATGGATGGCCAACCGAGCACGGTTTCTATTTCGATTCCCATACTCGCCGAGGGTGCATTCATGTGGTGGTGGATCAGCCATCTCTTCAAATATGAAGAAATCCCCCAAATCCTCTTCTTCCACTACTAATTGTCTTTCTATTTGTCTCCTTTCTTGAATCGTCTTTCGATTTGCCTTCGCAATTTTTTTGATTTCTGGATCAAAGAGAAGTTCAGCTGAGGACTGGCCTCGCATACAAGGTTAGACCAATTGTGAGTAATAATCAGTTTTAAAATAAAGGAAAATAAACAATTAAAATAAAAACAAAAAATTTATTGCAGCAAAAAAATTTCAATTAAGTAAATAAATTATACTCAATAGTGATATGGCATATCCCCGACAACGGCGCCAAAAACTTTTGTAGTGATAGTGTTTTAGCAAGTGTACTGAATAGTTGCAAGTAATAAATAAAACAGTAGTACCGGGTATGGAACTCAAGGATTGCATTTTACTATTGAATAATATTTGATTACTAAAGTGAACAAAAAGTTTCTGAATTGATTGAAATAATATTTAAAATTAACAACGGTAATAAAATTGCTCATTTATAATAAGAAAAATCTCAGGGATGAGTTTCACTTTTAATCCAACCTTGATTTCTAATTTGAACCTAGTTACTGAATTCCTTTAATGAATTATTACCGAATTATCGTTATTATTCTTGCCCTAATGTCTTAGTGACAAAAACTTTAATTCCAAAGTAACCCCTAATTCCTTAGTGGATTTAAGACTAGAATTAAACCTTACCGTACAAGAATTCTCTTGTTAAACTACTGCCTTTGCAACTAATTTAATTGATTTCATGACCTGAATCTATTCCTAGACTACAAATTCATGAATTTTTCATCTCAAGCATTTGTAAAGTCCACTTCCATTTCAAAATACGAATCGTAGAACATTTTAAAGTTGATCAGGCAATAAAAATCATTAAGCACAGAGATGAGAAAAATAATTCAATAAACTCATTCATATAACAAAAAATCAAATCAGAAAAATAAGGGTTTCATCTTGTTACACTCATCCCTAACAAATAGGTTTTAGTTACTCATGACATAGATACAAAAGATAAGGATTAAAGAAGAATTCATGAATGATTGTTGATAAATCTCCTCCAATGGTGTTAGAAATAGTCGTCTCTGAGTTTCTCTACTAGGGCACAAGTCTCCCAACTTCCCAATAGTCAAAAATATACCTAAAGAGTGATAAAAACGCGCTTTAATGAGTTCTGATGCGCGTCATGCGCCCCAGGCTCAGTTGTTGCGCTTCAAGCGCGGAAGTGCTCCCTAGGCGCACAACTTCTTTTGTTTGACATTTTCTGCATTTGTCTCCCCTTTTGAGTCTGAATTGGGTTCCGGTGTCTTCATGAAGGATGTAGCTATGGATCGTAGCTTTCATTTGCACTTGGTTTGACTCCAATTGGACATCTACAACTCCAGACATGGCTGAAATACTCCACATAGGTCATGTTGATTTCTCACCAAAATTCAGCACTGCACTAAAACAAAGAAACAACGCAAAACTACAAAAAAATCTCTACTTACTCAAGGAAATAAGAACATAAACATTTCATTAAATCAAATAACTAAAATCAACAAAATATATCAAATAACTCCTTAAATTAACTAATGAATAAAAGATAAATAAGACTAAAAACAATGAAAAATATGCATATGATGAAGAGTTATCAGTTAGAATTAGCCTAGTGAAGACCAAAATGAGATAAGTCTTATCGAAAGCTAAAGGTAGTTTATTTAGGGGTAGGGGAAAAGTCCGACCAAGCTTTGCCATTAACTTGGCACCTTACCTATTAATCCTTTGCTTAGGAATTATATTCCATAATATGGACTCCTAGATTGGATCCATTTATTCAATGAATACATTACTATAAACAAGCATGGATTAAAATAAGTCGAGTGAAGACCAATATGACCAAAATTGTAATCCTATGAAACTATTGCACTTATTGGATGAACCACATTGGTTAAAAACCAAAATGGGAAAGAATTAACCAAGTGAATCCTAAAATTACCAAAATCATAATCTATTAAGACTATTACACTTATTCGATGAAGTACATTGCAAAAGAACTAAAATGGGTCAGAATTAGAAGATTGAAGACCAAAATGACTAAAATCATAGTCCATTAAGACTAATGCACTTATAGGATGACCTATATTGGCTAAGAACCAAAATGGATTAGAATAAGCTAAGTGAAGACCAAAATCTTAATCCATTGAGACTATTGCACTTGTTGGATAAAATACATTGACAAAGAACTTAAATGGATTCAAATTAGTCAAGTGAAGAGCAAAATGACCAAATTATTAATCCATTGAGACTATTCCTTTTATTGGATACTTTTTTGGCCCCACCGTGCTTGGCCTCTTGATCTTTTCCCCTTTTTCTCGGTCCTACGTTGAGGTCTTCTCTTGCTCTTTCTAAATCTCTTCTTTCTTGTTTTCTCTTTTCCTGTTTTTCTTTCTTCTTCTGCATTCTTTTTTTCTTTGAGTTCCTATCTTTCCTCTTCTCAGCGGCAGCGGCGCCTTTGGTAGTAGGTTTACTGACTTGTAATTGTTATACATTATTACTATTTATATTCTTTTCTTTTTTTTACTTTTACTTTGTTTTGTTTTTTATTATATATTAAAAATTATTTTTTTTAAACTTTAAGTTTTGCCGTAGGTTTATGTTTTTTAACTTTTTTTTTAAAAAAAAAGAGCAAGTCATTTTATTTTATATATATTGATTTTAATTAGTTCCTAACAAATATTCTAAAAAACAAAGAAATATTTTATTAAATGTATCGTCTTTGGTCGCGACTCCATTGAATTCGTGAAACACTCGAAATTTTAGGCCACGACAACTGGCGACTCCACTGGGGAATCATAATGAGTCAAGCCTAACATAATTAATTGTGCATAATTTTTAACTTTTTCTATATTTGTTTAGTTTTCATTTTTTATTACTTTATGTGTTTATTATTTCTTAATAAATATTAGCTGTCATTATAATATTTTTTTAAGCTAGTAGATCATTTTATTTATATATTTATTTATTTATTTATTATTATTATTATTATTATTTATTTTGTATATGAATATATGTCTTATTAGCGTTATGGAGCTATTGAATTATGTTTATTTCACACCCTACACTTTTACTAAGACACACACACTTATGAGTGAAACCTTCTACTCGGGTTTGAACAAACTTAAACTTAGTTTCGAGGTTGTGTAGTGGTAGCCTTTTGGATGTACATCCTGTTTGGTTAGCATTAAGATCTCACCTAGAGTTTGATCCTGTTGAGGTTATTGTCACTCCAAATAGTTTACATATTGTTATTGACAATATCCAAAATAGTATTATTAGCTATAGGAACTATGTTTAGAACCATAGAGCCACCCTTGTGAGAGTTTCACTACATAAGCCAATAGACCCTTTCATCATAAGAATATCCATATACACCAAAAATACCTCATACATTCATAGCTTTATACACACACACACACACACACACACACACACACACATATATATATATATTCACAATAATTATTCTACATAGTTTCATTCATATCTCATGACATTTGTTTCAAAAGAAAAATAAAACATAATGGCTTTGCATAAATTTTAAGGATTTTTGGGAATCATATAGACCTTAGTCACGTGTTGAGTTAAGTGGATCATGGGATCAGAAATAAGAAAAACTTTACTTTTAAAGTTCAAGCAACCTTACATGAAAAGTTTAAAGGACATCAACAATCAAATGAAAACCATAGAACGTGAGAGTTTCTTTAATAAATATGGGAAGATCCTAAACTTCTTGGTAATATGTGCGAATAGGGGTCCTCACAGCACTGGCTCAATATTACGATCCTCTTTTAAGATGTTTCACCTTTCAAGACTTTCAGTTGGCCTCGACATTAGAAGAATTCAAACGAATATTGGGTTACTCCCTAGAGAAAGGAAATCCTTATCGATATACTGGACAACCACCAAATTTTACCACAATTGTTGAATGTTGAAAATTGACATAATAAAATATCTAGAGCAAAAGTGCCAAGATTTAGCCGTTAAAAAAGAATGGGGTACTTTTATAGATGTTTTGGCTCTCATTATCTATGGCATTATTTTATTCCCAAACCTTGATAATTTTGTAGATTTTGCTGCCATCAATGTGTTCCTAGCTTTTAATAAAAGTAAACAAAATCTGGTTCCCACAATTCTTGCTAATGTATACTACTCTTTGCATATACGACACGAGAAGAAGGGGGAACAATTTTGTGTTGTGTTCCAGTGCTATATAATTGGTTCATGTCTCACATGTTCAAGAACGGGTATCATGTTGGGGTTAAGAGTAATCGTGAATGGGCTCAAAGTATAGCTAGCCTTACTAGGGACACAATTTCATGGTATCATATAGAACAAGGGGTGTAATAATTAATATGTCAATGTGGAGATTTTCCAAATGTACCTCTCATAGGAATGAAAGGATGTATTAATCACAATCCGACGGTAGCTCTGAGACAGCTTGGCTACCCTATGTTGGAGAAACTAAATGATAAGTCATTGGAAGCTTTTGTTTTGCACAATACGGGTATAGTAGACCCACCGATGTTACGAAAGATAAGCCAAACTTGGGAAATGATCATTAGAAAAGGAAGAGTACTCGGATGTAGAAGTTACAACACAAAAGAACCCTATCAATAATGGGTAACAAAAAAGAGTCCAAGAAATCAAGCTGCCTTTCCACAGTACAGCCTCGAGTGATCGGGAAATACCTAAACCTACCCTTGTTACAAATGAAGAAATAGAAGAACTCAAAGCATCGTTTTTAAAATCTGAAGAGGAGAAAAAAAAGCTACAAGTGAAGTTAGAAAAAGTCTCCCAAGAGAACGAGAACTTACGATCAGAACACACCTGTAATAGTCAGTTTATTGAGAGAAGCAACAAGAGTTTGAAAATTGAAAAAGAAAATCAACTTGACATACAAGATTGTTTGAGAGGTGCAAATGAAGAATTAGATGTGCAAAAGCAAGAAAGGAATAAAGCTATTGAAGAAGCCTATATGTGGAAGCAATTGTGGACAAAATCAGCAAGCTCTGAGAGGAATATAAAAAAAGGAGTTTGAAGATTTAAAGAAACAACTTAAAGAGATGGTAGCTAAATACGAGAGTCAAGTAAAGAGTGAGAGGCAACACAAGGAAGAAATTGAAGAATTACTCTCAAAACATAAAGATGCATTAAGAACAGAAATGGAGACTTCTAGTGAGTTGAAGAATTACATTGATTATCAAGAAAATATCTATAATGACTTAAAGGATAAAACCATATATTGGGAAGATCATTTTATGATGTTGCTTGGACAATTGAAGAATCAAGATATCTATAAAGAGCTGGAAGATAAAGGCAAACATTGGAAAGGCTGCTTTTTAAAATTGGCAATGCTAGCTAATCAAGCAATCATAAAAATTCCAAAGCATCTAAGAGAGATTGATGCAGTAATGCATCCGCTCAATACTACAGTCAAAGTCTACAAGTGCGTTAAATATTGCAAATATTTGGTAGAAGAATTAGAGGAGAAGATCGGTTGTCCTATTAAAAGAAAAGACTGAAATACCATAGCCAAAGTAAGTTTTTAATTTAAATTTGATGTACTTTTTTTTTTCTCATCAATGAAGGATTTGCTATTTTGTTTACCGATTCCCATATTTTCTTCACTAATAATTCGTTTTCTTTAAAAAAATTACGGTAAGGCTTATGATTCCCCAACATCCAACTATCATAATTAACTAAATAATTTCATCTTCATTCCATTCATATTTAATACATACTCGTAGAAATTTTGTATCTATTTTTAAAAATAAAAACCGAAAAAATCAATAAAGTTGTTTCTCCGACACCCTTATCAGACTCGCATAAACTCCAAGATCATGGATGAACTTGAGCCAAACGAAGAAGTGATGAGAGCGGATGTTAGCCAATTGAAGGACAAGATTGATCGAATCCTAAAGGCTATATAGGCTTTGGCAACGAAGGAGAATAAAGATGGGAATCCTTCAACTGCAAATGAGAGTACCAAACTACCCCTTCTCGTCCACCAGGATTTACTCGAACTACCCAACAGTTTCGTACAGGAACTATGCAATTTCCTATGTATGGTCTCCCACCTGGTTATACGCCGCCCTTAGTCATCAACCCCATGGACAATGACCCATACCACTCAACTATCAACACCCAAAGTCTAAACCAACAACAAATCCCATCTCCTCTAGGCTACGTGCCACCACAAAACACTATACCCTTAGAAAATATTCCATTTAGTGCACCCCAAGTACCTTATTTTGATGCTAATGGAAATCAGCAACAACCTCATGTTGGTGATGATACACAGCCGAAAGAGAAATTCCATGTTTTAGAATAACAAATAAAAGAAATTGAGGGGAATAATGTTTATGGTCTCGAAGCTTTTGATATGTGTTTGGTTCCTGATGCGGCTATCCCTTCGAAACTCAAGGTACCTGAGTTTGAGAAATACAAAGGTGCCACGTGTTCTAAAAATGACCTGACCATGTATTGTAGAAAAATGGCTTCTCATGCTCAGAATGACAAACTTCTCGTTCATTTTTTTCAAGACAATTTGAGTGGGGCGTCATTAAGTTGGTATATGCATCTCGAGTGAAATCGAATTTGTTCATGGAAAGACTTCGTTGATGCCTTTTTGAAACAATATAGGTACAACATTGACATGGCCCCTGACAGGATGCAGTTGCAAAATTCGTTGAAAAAGGACAATGAAACATTCAAAGAATATGCACAATGGTGGAGAGAAGATGCATCGCAAGTAGATCCTCATTTAATCTGAAAGAGAAATGGTGGGTATGTTTATGGATACTCTCTAGTCACCTTTTTATGAAAAGATGATTGGGAGTATGTCATCAAACTTTTCTGACATGGTCATGATAGGAGAAAGAATAAAAAGTGGAATGAGGAGAGGCAAGATCGTATGTGCAGCAAGTGGTGTGAAGAAACCCCAAACGGGATTCACAAAAAAGAAATAAGGGGATGATAACGTTGTAATGTTAAATCCAAGAGGCTCCTATTTTCCATCCATGAATTCTTATCAACCCCAAATTTCCAGCCCCCGATACCCTAAATTCCTTACATTCCCTATCCATGTGTGGCTGCAACCTCACAAGCTCCATACCCACAATATCACCCTTCAAGGCCACCTTTTTATCAACCACCTCTGGTCCAACCACCACCTATCATGCTTTCCCAACAAAACCAACAGAGCCAAAATCCAAACCCAAACCAATACAAACCACCAGTCAATCGAGAAAAGAAGATAACTCATTTTGACCCGATTCCCGTGACGTACAGCCAATTGTTCCCTCACCTACTCCAGAATTCAATGATAGTCCCGAGACCAATGAAACCTCTTTCATGAATGGTTTCTCGAGGTAGAATCAAATCAAGATGGCTCCCGAGGATATGGAGAAAACTACATTCATCACACAATGGGGAACTTTCTGCTAGAAAGTAATGCCATTTGGATTAAAGAATGCTAGGGCAACCTATCCAAGAGCAATGGTAACTTTGTTTCATGACATGATGCACAAGGAGATAGAGGTTTACGTGGACGACATGATTGCAAAGTCTCGAACCGAAGAATACCATGTTGTTAACCTTCAAAAATTATTTGTGGGATTAAGAAAGTTCAGATTTCGTTTAAACCCTGCTAAATGAAATTTTTGTGTGAGATCAGGCAAGTTACTTGAGTTTATCATTAGTCAAAAAGGAATAGAGGTGGACCCAGATAAAGTAAGAGCAATACAAGAAATGTTGGCTCCACGCACGGAAAAAGAAGTTCGTGGTTTTTTGGGTAGATTGATTTACATTGCCAGGTTCATATCACATCTCACCGCTACATGCAAGCCATTTTTCAAGTTGTTGCGCAAAGACCAAAAGACTGAATGCAATAAGAATTGTCAAAAAGCTTGCGAGAAGATTAACTAGTACTTTTCAAAACCTCCAATCTTAGTTCCTCCTGTTCCTGGGAAACCACTTATTATGTACTTAACAGTACTTGACGATTCAATGGGTTGTGTACTAGGGAAACATGTAAATCAAGTAAGAAAGAGCATGCCATTTATTATTTAACCAAAATATTCACCAGTTGTGAAACAAGATATTCACTGCTTGAACGAACATGTTGTGCATTAGCATGGGCTGCTCGTTGGTTGAGGCAATACATGTTATGTCATACAACTTGGTTGGTGTCTAAAATGGACTCCATTAAGTATATCTTTGAGAAACGTGCTCTTACTGGAAGGATTGCCCGTTGGCAGATGTTGTTATCAGAATACGACTTGGTGTATGTTACATAGAAGGCTATCAAAGGAAGTGCACTAGTAGAGTATTTGGCTCAACAACGTGTAGAAGATTATCAATCAATGCATTGGTAATTCCTCGATGAAGCCATAATGACTTTATTTGAAGAGACTGAATCATCTGATAAAGAAAAATGGACATTGGTGTTTGATGATGCTTCTAATGCATTAAGGCATGGAATTGGGGCCATTTTGATTTCCCCGGAGAATCAGTTCACTCCATTTACGGCTAGATTGTGTTTTGATTGCGCAAACAATATTGCAGAATATGAGGCATGTGTTATGGGCATTAAAGCAGCTATTGAATCAAAGGTAAATGTTCTTGAGGTATATGGAGACTCATTGCTGGTCATCCATCAAACGAAAGAAGAGTGGGAAACGTGATATTCCAAATTAATTTCGTATCATATGCATATCAAAGAATTGATAAAATACTTCAAGAAGATCACTTTTCACCATATTCCTCGAGAAGGAAACCAATTACCTGATTCCCTTGCCACATTGTAGTCAATGTTCAAAATAAGCACCAGTCAGGACGTGTCGGTCATAAAAATTCAACAAAGAGATAAGCCTGCATATTACTTATCAAGAGAAGAAGAGTTTAACGGCAAGCCATGGTTTTAAGATATCAAATCATATGTTAAGAATAAGGAATATCCATTGGGTATTTCAGAGAAAGGCAAGAGGGTTTTAAAGAGGTTGTCAATGAATTTCTTCTTAAATGGTGATGTGCTTTATAAGAGAAATCACGATATGGTTCTCCTTAGATGTGTGGATAAAGCGGAAGCAGAGAAAATCATTCAAGAGGTTCACGAAGGTTCTTTCGGAACTCATGCAAATGGGCAGGCAATGGTAAGAAAAATCTTAAGGGCTAGCTATTATTGGTTGACCATGGAGTCTGATTGCTTTAGTTACGTAAAGGAATGTCATAAATGTCAAATCTATGCTGATAAAGTACATGTGCCACCCACCTCTTTGAATGTTTTAACATCACCATGGCCATTTTCAATGTGGGGGATGGATGTTATTGGACTCATTGAGCCTAAGGCTTCAAATGGGCACTAGTTTATCCTAGTAGCTATTGATTATTTCACAAAAAGGGTTGAAGTCACTTCTTATGCCAATGTGACGAGGAGAGTGGTTGTCAGATTCATCAAAAGAGAATTGATTTGTCGATATGGCTTGCCAAATAAGATAATCATTGATAACGCGACCAATCTGAATAACAAAATGATGAAAGATTTGTGTGATGGTTTAAAAATTCAGCACCATAATTCTTCGCCATATCATCAGAAAATGAATAGGGATGTAGAAGCAGCAAAGAAGAGTATCAAGAAAATCATACAAAATATGGTAGAGACATATAAGGATTGGCATGAAATGCTTCCCTTTGCATTACATGGCTATAGAACTTCTGTTCGCACCTCAACAGGGGCAACTCCTTTCTTGTTGGTGTATGGAATGGAAGCGGTGCTTCCCATTGAAGTTGATTTCTCTCGATCAGAGTCTTGATGGAAACAAAACTAGAAGAAGCATAATGGGTTCAATTAAGATTTGACCAATTGAATCTCATAGAAGAAAAAAGAATGATAGCTCTGTGCCATGGTTAGCTATATCAAAAAAGACTTAAAAAAGCTTACGAGAAAAAGGTCCGTCCTTGAGAGTTTCAAGAAGGAGACTTAGTGTTAAAGAAAATATTTCCCATATAAAAGGATTCTCGTGGAAAATGGACCCCGAAGTACGAGGGACCATATGTTGTGAAAAATGATTTCTCTGGGGGAGCTCTAATACTCACAAAATGGATGGAGAAGAGCTTCCACTCCCAATAAATTCAGATGCTGTCAAAAAATATCATGCTTGAAAAAAAATTGAAAAATGGGCTCGCTAGGTTGAAAACATGAAAAAGCGACCTATACAAAAATTAGAGCATCCCGATGGATTGAAAACTTGGAAAAAATCAAGCGGTTCAAACTGGGGCAGTTATTATTCTTGGAAGCTGACTAACAGGAGTCCTAAATTACAAGAATGACTAGCGTCTTTATCTCTTCGACTAAAAATAAACACATTCATCCCTACATTGTAACCCCTACCTCAATTGTTTTGTTCCCAATGTAATGAATATACTTATTTCAATGTTATCTTTCGGTGATGTACATTACCCTCTTTCTAAGCTAATTCAGTCTCATGGTTGTTTGTTCTAGCATTTTTTTAAAAAATGTTATTTTACGATGATAAATGTTGGAATTTGAAATATGTGAAAATAAAAAAATATATATATATCTTAAGTATTTTGACTCTTGAAAAATATATACGCGGAAACTCGAGATATATGGGTCTGTAAGAAAAAAATGGAGAGTAATCATTTTAAACAATACACTCTAGTTCGCCTCACAAAAAAAAGGGAGGTCACACAAGATGTACTAGAGTCATCATGCGAAAAATGGTTGTTATCTTCATCCATCAATTGAATCTTGTGGGCGTATAAAATCGTATTAGGATCCGGGAACTAAAAAAAATGAACAAGAATATATATACATTGCATGCATTTTACATTCATTTTTTTCATGTACTCACACATGAAATATGCATCTTCATTCATATTTTACATATACTCAACAACCTTGTGCAATGCATAACGAATGAATCATGCCTATCTTATATTTATACTTTAAAAAAAAAAAACATTTCTCTCTATGCACGAATCATGAATCATGCATGTCGATCTACACATCGGTAATCAATCTGAAGACGATCATGCTTTCATTTGTGTTGATCCACACATCGGTAACCAATCCAAAGAAGATCGTTCTTTCATTCCTGTCGATCTACGCATCAGTAACCAATCCAAAAACGATCATTTATATTTCATGTCAATCTATGCACCAGTAACCAATCTGGAGACGATCATTTTTCATTTTTGCAAAACCAAACATATTTATCACATCCTTATATCACATCTTTAGCATTACGCATACATACATTCTGCATGCGCTTGCATTAATACATCTACTTTCACAATTTATTCAAAAAAAATTTAGGTCCTTATATTTACTTATCTTTTACAACAATAATATTCAATAAATATATTTAAATAGGGGCAGTTGTAGTACCCCCGACTAATTAAAAATAAAAAATAAAAGTAATAATATGTTTAATAAATATTTTACAATTATTATAAAATCTAAAAAATCATCATTTTATAAATCTAACTCAATTTTAAATCTATAATTTAAATAGGTGTTCCCATTTAGCACAAAAAATAAAAAATTAAAATAACAAAACATAAACAGAACAAAAAATAAGAAAATAGTTATCTACTGCACCACGTTTCCTTTCCTTTTTCCTGTGTCCATCTTTCCTGCACCATGTTTACTTTGTCTTGTTTGCACACTTGTTACTAATTGGTTTCTTTTTTTTTTTTTATTTTATTCTTTTAGCTTAATAAGGTCATTATTTGTACTACTTGTGCACTTAATAAGCCCCTTTTTCCTTAATATTCTGATCTGAGATGAGTTCTATATTTGAAGAATAAAAATTTGTTTTTAAACCTTCGACAACAATGTCGCCGTCGCTGGAGCGACGACCATAATTTTGTGGTCCCACCGTGCTTGACCTCTTGATTTCTTCCCCTCCTTCTCAGTCCCATGTTGAGGCCTGCTCTTGCTCTCTCTAAATCTCTTCTTTCTTGTTTTCTCTTTTCCTGTTTTTCTTTCTGCTTCTGCGTTCTTTTTTTCTTTGAGTTCCTACCTTTCCTCTTCTCAGCAGCAGCGGCGCCTTTGGTAGTAGGGTTACTGACTCGTGATTGTTATACATTATTACTATTTATATTCTTTTCTTCTTTTTTCCCTTTACTTTGTTTTGTTTTTTTATTATATATTAAAAATCAGTTTTTTTTTAAACTTTAAGTTTTTCTGTAGATTTATGTTTTTTCACATTTTTTTTAAAAAAGAGCAAGTCATTTTTTTATATATATTTATTTTAATTAGTTTCTAACAAATATTCTAAAAAAATAAATACTTTATAAAAAGGGTTAATTAAATGTATCATCTTTTAATCTATGAGTTGTCAAGATACAAGTTGTATAACTTGATAGTTCTAAAACTCATTTTTATAAGTAAATTAATTTAAAATCAATTTTTTTTAAATCGGATTAATTTGATGTGACATCTTTTTAATCTTTGAGTTGTTAAGACACAAGTGGTGTCACTTAGCAGTTTTAAAACTCAATTTTAAAACGAAACATAATAAAATATTCTTAAAAGAATTAAATTAGATGTGACATCTTTTTACTCTTTGAGCTTTTGAGACACAAGTTGTACAACTTGATTGTCCTAAACCTCGCATTTCAAAATAATTATTCAAATCAAACAAACTTATTTTTTTCGTCAAAACAATTTTTTTTATCAACAACAAAACCAGTTTTCTTTAAAAACCATCAACGCATCCGCATTATCTACCCAAGAACTACGTAGCTTTGATTTCTCCATCGCACCGAGAGATACGTAGGAGCAAGATCACACTCTTGTCAAGAACATTAATAAAAAATTTCTTTTTTTTCTTTCCCTTTGTTTTTTTAAGCACACATTTATTTCAAAATCACATTAAAAAAAATAATTGATATTCATATTTAATAATAAGAAGAAATAAATATATTTAAGTTAATATTAATTTTGCACAATTAATTATAAGTAAATGTATTTTAACGGATGTCATAGGGTGCTAATACCTTCCCTACGCATAATTGACTCCTAAACTCAAAATTTGGTTTCAAAGACCTTTTTTTTTTCTTTTTAAGGGTTTCTCAATGTTTTCCCTATTTTAAAATAAACTTTGGTGGCGACTCCATTGAATTCGAGAAACACTCGAAATTGCAGGCCGCAACAGTTAGTTCAATTAGAAGAACATATTTGTGTCAATGCAAATGTTTAGTATGTTTTAATTATGTGTTTCGTCCCTTGAATCTTTCTAAAACTTTCTTAGTAAGGTTATTGTTATTATTTTCAAAACAGAACCAAAGTAAGGTAATTAGTAAGGTTAAATTCCATTACCAAAGCAAGATACTCTTTTTGTAAACATAATTAGTAAGGTAAAATGTTATTATTTTCAAAACAAATTATTCACAAGGAAGTAAATCACATAATTTTGTTCAAATTATATAATGATGTTAGAACCTCATCATGTATAGAAATAAAAATTTCAACATTTTCAGGGTAAAGAATATTAAGATACAAATTTAAATAGATAAGTATTTGATAAGGCATACCGTTCTCAATTAATTCATTCACGCTGCAACAAGTAATATTATAGTTAAATAGATGCTAGATCATGTCAGATTAAAGAACTTCATTTGTCATATAAAGTATATGTGCATATTGATGCATATTCTAATAACTCAACTAACCATACATAAAAAATAAAAAATAAACATTTATTTTGAACACATACATGATAATCTTGCACATTAGAACATGTCAAGTAAACAAGTGTAGATTAATGATTTTTAAAAATAAAATAAAAGAGAAGAAAAACATGATATTGAGTATTGTAACTACCTAGAGAGTGATAGAAGGGTTATTGAGATTTAACACCAATAAAAAATGGGCTACTGTTTTTTTT
>JBBPBP010000003.1:35249701-35273711 GCA_037974735.1 Cicer chorassanicum | reverse complement strand
TTTTTGGTTTCCTTGGAGTTTTTGCCATACATAAAAAATGGGTTATTGAGATTTTTTTTTTTTGCCAACCCTTAATTTCGGTCTTTTAGAATGTTTTTTTTAAGTTGATTTGTGTTGCAGAAACATGATTTGTATATGAAGTGAAATATGTTATACATTGGCTAATAATAATGTGCTAGATAATATGGAGTATGTTTACATCTGCATCAGGTTCATTATTGTTTCTTATATAGTGTAATACATTAGTTTAGAGTTATTTACGTATATTGAAATAATTGATGTAAAAATAATAAGTGGTAACGGAATTGGATTTGACAATTAGTTTGTGTTTCGAGAACATTATTTTCTGTTTGAACATTGAGTAATAACTTGTTTGAGGTTTGTATAGATATCCAATTTGATATGTAAAATTACATTTTGTTAATTAGTTTCATAGCTCCTCCATTCTTTTTTTGTCCTTCAAAATACGAATGGCTACCAACCAGATCGTAGTTGGGTATATGATAGACTTTGTGTTCAACGAGGGGGGTTGAAACCAGCCTTCGCAAAAGGTGTTGAAGAGTTTATAATGAAGCTAATAAGTCAAAATCAGTGTGTAAAAGATGGTGGCATCAGATGTCCTTGTCACAATTGCATGTGTAGCAGTGTATTGTCTGCAAGTGAAGTCAAAGTTCACTTGTATAGGTTTGGGTTCTAACCAAATTATTGGTATTGGACTGAGCATGGTGAAGAAGCCCCACATATTAACCCAGAAAATGTTTCAAGTAATAGTGGATATATTGATAACGATGATCCATTTACGTTAATGTAACATATGGTCGATGATGCATTTGGTCCTACGTATGACTTCCAAAATATGGGTGATGCGGACAATGAGGAAGAGACTAATGAAGAGGCCCTAAATGATAATGCTCAAAACTTTTATGATTTGTTAACTGCTGCAAACAAACCCTTATATGAGGGGGCTTCTGATTCAAAACTTTCAATATGCGTGAAACTTTTAGCTTGCAAATCAAATTGGAATGTTCCGCAGAAATGTCTTGATTTCTTTCAAGCATGCTTGTAGATGTGTGTCCTTTTAAAGATTCACTTCCAAAACAATTTTACCAAGCGAAAAAATTGGTGACCATGCTAGGATTGAAGTCTGAGAAAATTGATTATTATGTTAAAGGGTGCATGTTGTACTACAAAGATAATAGTGCAGATCTAGAGTGTAGGTTTTGTCATGAACCTCAATATGTTCCTCGTAAGCCTGGGATAGGTAACCATAAAGACATTCCTGTTAAGAGAATGTTCTATATGCCAATCACTCCTAGGTTAAAAAGATTGTATGCATTAATGGAAATTGCTGCCCAAATGAGATGGCATCAACATAATAGATCGAGTTCAGGCATTTTACGTCATCCGTCTAATGGGGAAGCTTGGAAGCATTTTGATGCAAGGTATCCAAACTTCCCAAATGAACCAATAAATGTAAGGCTTGGTTTGTGTTTTGATGGCTTCACGCCATACATTCAGGCATCTTCATCCCCATATTCTTGTTGGCCTGTTGTTGTGACCCCGTAGAATCTCCCGCCCGAAATGTGCATGAGTAAACCATTCATGTTTTTGACTTGTCTCATACCTGAATCATCTAACCCAATAGCAAACATTGATGTATATTTACAACCGTTAATAGATGAGCTTCAACAATTGTGGAGTGAAGGGGCTTTGACCTATGATCTTTCCATGAAACAAAACTTTGTAATGAGGGCAACCTTAATGTGGACAATTAACGATGTTCTTGCTTATGGCATGCTATATGGATAGAGTACTCAAGGTAAGTTGGCATGTCCAGTGTTTATGGATGGAAATAAAGCTTTTACCTTAAAATATGGTGGCAAAAATTCATGGTTCGATTGTCACAGTCGCTTCTTACCTCATAATCATGCCTTTAGAAGAAGTAAAAAAGGGTTCACTAAAAATAGGGTTGTGAAGGATGAACCTCCTCCAATATTGACCAATGAAGAAGTATAAGATTTGGTTCACACTATTCCACGAGTGATAGATAATGTAGTTTCTAAATTGTTTGGCTATGGAGTTAGCCATAATTGGATTAAACAAAGCATATTTTGGGATCTATCCATATTGGAAAGATAATTTATTAAGACATAATTTAGATGTCATGCACATAGAATAAAATTTCTTTGATAATGTGTTTAACACTGTCGTGAATGTTAAGAACAAGACTAAGGACAATGAAAAAGCAAGAATGGACTTGGCCATCATTTGCCAACGTAGCGACTTGGATTTGGTTCCACAGAGCATTGGAAAAATGAAAAACCCTAAGGCAAATTATTGCCTTACGTCTAATGAGGTAAAGAAAGTTTGTAAATTGATAAAGGAGCTTAAGATGTCAAATGGGTATGCTTTTAACTTGGCAAGATGTGCAGATGTTAATAGAGGAGAAATGAATGGGATAAAAAGCAGCGATTGTCACGTATTTATAGAGTGTTTGCTTCCATTTGTATTTAGTTCGTTGTCTGACCATGTGCGGAAACCACTAACAGAATTAAGTCAATTCTTTAAGAGCTTGTGCAACAATACCTTAAGACATGATGAATTGGTCAAATTGGGTGAAAATATTCCATTCATCATATGAAAACTTGAAAGAATCTTCCCACCAAGATTCTTTGATTCAATGGAGCATCTTCCAATTCACCTCCCGTATGAGGCACAACTAGTGACTTTTCCGTGGGTAAGTATCTACGTTTTTACCCACAAAAAATCTATGAGTAACTTTACCAACGGAGAATCGGTGAGTCATACTACCCGTAGACATTCCTTAAGTAAGTGTACGCCACAGCTTGTTCGTCGGAAAATATTTTCCTACAAGCAAATTAGCTACGAACCTGTGTCCGTGGGTAATCCGTGAGTAATTTTACGTTACCTACGGAATTCCCGTGGGTAAAGATAAAATCAGCCATAGGTAACAACAATTTTTCTTGTAGTGTGTTAAAGTTTTAATTTTTATGGTGTATACGAAACAAAGTTCCGATTTTTATGTGTATGTCATGAAAGTTGCAATTTTTATGGTTATTTGTCTATGAAAATATGATTCTCATGATAAGGATGTGTGGTATATGATCTTAGTGATTTGTGAATATGATGATGATTTGAAAAAGTGACATTTTGATTGCATACGACATGATCTTCGTGGGTTGTGTGGGAATATTCAATTTTTATAATATATCATCATGTCATTGCATATGCATCTTCCACTACGCCAAAAATGACATTTTATAGCACGCCTTTTAATACTTTGTCCTAACCCTACGAACTCTCATCTCCTCTACTTTGGGAACCCTCCTTTCCTCTACTGTGCGCCATCTACAAATTGAATACGTTGCTCCTCCTTTAAAACAAATTGATCAACGTTGTCTCAGGTACTGTATTTATTTATTTGTTGTTGTCACTAAAACTGATAAATTGTTACATATTAGATATGTTCTGTTTTGAAATTGTTACATGATATTAGATAAGTTCTCATGATATGTTCTGTTTTGAAATCAGACTTGGACCTTGGTTTCCTTTTTCCAATATTAGATATGTGTACTATATATAGATTGGTAAAATGTTATCAATAGCTTATTATTTCTGTAACTGCATTTATATAGATCATATAAAATGGACCGGAAATGGATGTCTTCCAATAGATTGACAAAAGAGTATGAAATGGAGTGAAGGAGTTTGTTAAGTTTGCAGTGAAGAATGCAAAAGATCCAAATAGAGTCGTTTGTCCTTGTTTAAAATGTTGTTTTGGAAAATGCGTTAAAACAGATTAATTGGAAGGACATTTAGTATGGTATGGAATTGATCAAAGCTATACATGTTGGATAAAACATGGTGAGAAAAAAAATGGAAACACCCGCACAGATACATATGCTACAACTGATTTCGACACAGATACATATGAGCCGAACCGAGTTGAGGAGATTGCAAAAGCAACTAAAGAAGATCTTCGTGATTGTCCTAAAATGTTTGAGAGCTTATTGAGTGATGCAGAGAAACCGTTATATAATGGTTGTACTAAATTCACAAGATTGTTGGCGATATTAAAGTTGTACAACTTAAAAGCGAGTAATGGATGGTCTGATAAAAGCTTCACATAATTACTAACACTCTTAAAATATATGTTGCCAGATGATAATGAACTTCCCAGTCGAACCTACGAGGCTAAACGAATTTTGTGCTCTATTAGTATGAGTTACGAAAGGATTCATGCATGTCCTAACGATTGCATTTTATTTCGAAACAAATATGAATTACTAAAGGCCTGTCCGAAATGCAATGTCTCTCGATATAAGAAGAAAGAATCTACTCCAGCAAAAGCCGTGTGGTATTTTCCTATAATACCATGATTTAGGCGCATGTATCGCAGTGAAGAAGATTCAAAACACTTGACATGGCATGCAGATTAAAGAATTAAAGATGGAAAGTTTCGAAACCCTGCAGATTCTCCACAATGGGCAAAAATTGATCACGAGTATCCTGAATTCAGGATAGAGTCAAGAAATCTACGACTTGTACTTTCTACTGATGGAATGAATCCACATGATCTTCAAAGCATCTCACACAACACGAGGCCTTTGATTTTGTTGATTTATAACCTACCTCCATGGTTATGTATGAAGCGTAAGTTTATGATGTTGTTTCTGTTAAATTTGGACCCAAACAACTGAGGAATGATATCGACGTATACTTGGCTCTTTTAATAGAATATTTAAAAATTATGTGGGAGACAAGTGTGGAAGTTTATGATGGGTATAAGAAAGAATGTATCAATTTGAGGGCTATGTTGTTAAGCAAAATTAATGATTTTCCAACATATGGTAATTTATCAGGATATAGCACTAAAGGTCAGTGTGCATGTCCTATATGTGAAGAGAGTACAAATTGGATGTGGTTGAAACATTGTAAGAAGAATGTATTTCTTGGACATCATAGATTTTTACCTTATAGTCATCAGTATCGTGGGTGGAGAAATGCATTCAATGAAAAATCAGAGGAAGATAGAGCTCATGTAGCACCAATTGGATAACAAATACTTGAAAAAGTACAAGGTTTGACTAATAAATTTGGCAAACGTTTTGCGGGAGAGCTGGTCAAAACTGGGTGGAAGAAAAAGTCAATTTTCTTTGAATTGCCATATTGGAAGTCATTGTATGTAAGACATTTTCTCGATGTGATGCATATTGAGAAAAATGTATTTGATAGTGTTATTGGTACGTTACTCAATGTACCAAGAAAGTCTAAGGATGTCATCAATGCAAGATTAGACTTGGTGGATATCGGAATAAGAAATGAATTGGGTCTTGTAAAGAAAGGAAATCACACATATCTACTTCCAGCCACTCATACTCTATCTAGAAAGGAAAAAAATTGTTGTGTGTAAATTTCTACATGAAGTTAAAGTTCCAGAATGATACTCTTCAAACATTAAAACTTTAGTATGTATGAAAGACCTCAAGTTAAAAGGTTGGAAGACCCATGATTGTCATATTCTAATGGAGCATTTGCTACTAATAGGTATACGTTCAATTTTACCTGAAAAAGTTCGTCGAGCCATAACTAAATTATGTTTCTTCTTCATGGAAATTTGTAGTAAAGTGATCGATCCTCAGAAATTACCGACATTGCAGAGGAAATTGTTGTTACTTTGTGTGAGCTTGAAATGTATTTCCCACCCTCGTTTTTTTATATAATGGTTCACCTTACTGTTCATCTTGTTAAGGAGACACAACTTTGTGGGCCAGAAGGTTGTATTGTTGAACGGTACATTGTCGAAGAAACTGCTGAATTTTGTACTGAATATTTGCCCAATGTTGAATCCATAAGGCTTCCCATGTCTCGTCATTCGGGAAGATTATCAGGAGAATGGATAATTGGAAAGAGAATAATGACTATATCAAGGTCAGAATGGGTGCAGGCACAATTGTATGTTCTGCACAATGATGATGAGGTTCAACCATATGTTACAATACACATGGATCAATTATCTAGTTTGAACATGAATAGGAATCAAAATTGGATAACTCGAGAGCACAATCGAAGTTTCATAACATGGTTAAAAAATCACATAAAGTCAAAGTTTGATGTAGACCCCGGATCAATTTCACAGAGATTGAGGTGGCTATCAAATGGTCTGAGTTTACATGTCTTTTCTTACACCGGTTATGTAATTAACGGCTACACATTTTATACCAAAGAACAAGAAGATCAAACCATTATGCAAAATAGCGGAGTCACTCTCGTAGCTGAAGCGATGCATATCTCAAGTGCAAAAGACAAGAACCCAATAAATGCAAATCTATCATATTTTGGGGTTATCGAGCGCATATGAGAGCTAGACTACACAATGTTTCGTGTTCCCATATTTGGTTGCAAGCGGGTCGATAATAATAATGGTGTTCGGATTGATGAATTAGGGTTCTTGCTTGTCGATTGTAATAGGGTGAGATACAAAGATGAGCCTTTTATTTTAGCGTCGCAAGCTCAACAAGTGTTTTATGTCACTGATCCTGCTGATGATAAATGGTCCATTGTCCTATCGACCAATAAAATAAGTGATGATAACAATAATGATGAAGATGTTGGTAATGATCTTTTCTTTGCAACATCACAACCACATGAAATTGATTCAATTGATAATGGTTTATATCTTAGAGATGATAATGATGAGGGAATTTGGATTAATCCATCGTTTCTTAATGTGTTTAATTGTTTTATAAGCCATGTAATCTGAACTGAGTTCATGTAATTTAATTGTTTGATCTGCCAGAATTGAGCATTTTGGTATTTAGTTTGAACTGTATTTGATTTTTTCTTATACTAATTTTCTGCTTATATTGAACTTGAAAAAGCTTTGTTTGGTACTGGGAATTTTTCTTGAACTTGAACTGATCATCCCAACTTGAGCTGATCATATATATATAGGTATTTAATTAATTATTTGGAAGAAAAAAAAAGTACTTGGAAAACGAAGTCACACAGCCCTTGGAAGAAAAAAATTATTATTTGGAAGAAAAAGAGCTTTAAGAGGAAGACCTTTAAAAGCTTTAAAAAAATTATTTGGAATTTTTCTTGAACTTAACTGATCATCCCAAAATAAGGAAGTCACACACCCTTTGGACATAATAAAACAAAGAGCTTTAAGAGGTCTTTTAAAGCGCTTTTAGGAAAAACGCTGTAAAAGGCTTTTAAAAAAATAAAATAAGGTGGTCTTTTAAAGCGCTTCCTGCATAAGCACTGTAAAAGGGTCACATAGCGTTTGCATATAATAAAACAAAGAAGCCTTTTATATATAATACACTATTACATCGCTCGTTTGCAAAAGCGCTGTAAAAGGCTTTCAAAAAAATAAAATAAGGAGGTCTTTTAAAGCGCTTTCTGCATAAGCGCTGTAAAATGTCACATAGCGTTTGCATATAATAAAACAAAGAAGCCTTTTATATATAAAACCCTATTACAACACTCTTTTGTAAAAGCGCTGTAAAAGACTTCTAAAAAAATAAAATAAGGTGGTCTTTTAAAGCGCTTGCTGCATAAGCGTTGTAAAAGGGTCACATAGTGTTTGTATATACTAAAACAAAGAAGTCTTTTAAAGCGCTTTGTATAAAAGCGCTGTAAAAGGCTTTTAAAAGGAGGTCTTTTACAGCGCTTTTTCACAAGCGCTTTAAAAGGCTTCTAAAAAAGCATTGTAGTAGGCTTTTAAAAAATAAAATAATGAGGTCTTTGACAGCGCTTTTTCAAAAAAGCACTGTAATAGGGTTTTATATATAACAGTAACCGCTTCAGTTTCCTCTTCATTACGTAAACTTCATACGCTTGTTTTAGTTTCCTCTTCATTCTCCTTCTCATTGAGAACCCTACGCTTGTTTCCTCCTCATTACTAACCCTCATTACGTAAACTTCATACTCTTGTTTCCTCCTCAACTTCATTCTCCTTCTCATTGCGAACCATATATTTTTTACTAACCTTCATTACGTATTTCTGTGAACCCGTAACCCTACGCTCGTTTCCTCTTCGTTCGTATTTATGCGATGTTCTTGTTTTTCTTTGTTACTAACCGAACCCTACGAACCCGTAACCCTAATTATTTCTTCGCACTTTTCAGGTATTGTATTTATTAATTTTTTGTTTCACTAAAATGCATGTTGAAGTTATACTGCTACATACTTAGACTATTGCATGTCGAACTTGTTGAAGTTATACTGAACTGCATGTTGAACTTGTTGTAGATAAATGGATACCAACAATGAGTTAGATTGTCAAAATGAAGAAGTTGGCAACACCAAGGCTTACGAAAATGAAGTCAAACGTGGTGCAACCATAATGCAAAATGTCATAAAAGCAAGAAGTACTGGGAAAAAATTTGAGGTATACTATACTTTGTTTGCTGTTTATTTTTTATCTTTTTTGAAAAAATTTGAGGTATACTTTGTTTGCAGTTTATAATTTGATGTACTTACTATATGAGTTTATTAGGTGGGATGGAATGAGAGTGGTCAGCCAATTGACCCCAACAGTTCAATGTTTGTAAGTTATATTGGAGCTGTTGTTCGTCAGAATATCCCCATCACAATAGACAATTAGAGAGATAAGGCGTTGAAGGATGCAAAAGCTGTATTGTGGACTGATATACAAGTAACTTTTTTACTCCACTTTTTTACTTATAATTTTTTACAAACTGCTTTGAAGTACTTTACTCAAACTATATCTTTATTTGGTTTGGAGACAACTTTTGATGTTGACGAGGTGAGAAAGAGTTACGTGTTGAGAGTTGCCGGGAAAATACACCGGGGTTTTAGATCTCACCTCTCAAACTGCTATCTAAGAGACGGCGATGGAAATATGAATGCAGAAGCTCCAAAAATATATAAACATTATATATCAAATGAGGAATGGAGTGCATTTGTAGCAAAACGTTCGGACCCTGCGTTTGTTGTAAGTGATTATCTATTTATTAGCATTTGTGTTTTATTATTCATATTCGTAGCGTATTTTAAATTTTTACAAGATTGTTATATTTTTTTATATAGAATATTAGTAAGGCAAATCGCGAGAGGGCAAAAAATCCGACCCACCCATACAAGAAATCTCGTATGGGATATGCACGTCTAGAGCAAAAACTTGTAAGTAATTAAACACCACTTTTATATAATGTGGTACATAAACTATACTTTCTAACTAATATTTTGTTTATGATCTTAAGGAATAGCTACAAGACACCCAATTCCATCAACCATTGGGTCGTCATATCTTGTGGAAGGAATCTCGCGTAAATAAAGATGGAGTTGTTGATAAAGAAAATGTTCAAAAAGTAATAGAACTTTGTGTAAGTATATTTATCACTTTAATATTTTTTAATATTGTATTTAAAAAATGATATTGAACTTATCTTTTTAATCCTACGTGTATTTTAGGCGAATCTCGAACAAAGTTCAGAAAATCAAGAGGACAACAAAGCTAGTTGCAGGAACATACTAGGTAAAGTGTTTAATGTTCCTGAATATTTCGGTCGCGTGAGGGGGAATGGATTTGGCGTTACTCCTAGAAGCTATTTTTCACAAGAGAAGCGCCACAATCCATCTAATGAGGAAGTATTAGAGAAGCTCAAAGTCTTAACAAAGCAAGTGGCACTCTTGGTGAAGACGAATAAAGACAAGACACTTCCGGATAAGCTCCAACGTGAAATTCAAATGGAGAGTGAAAACGCGAGTTGCAACATTGGTCTCAAAAGTCTTCCTGAGGTAATTAATTACTTAATAAAAGAAGAAATTCATTCAACCTAATTGTTTCACATACTTATAACCATTTATTTAGGGTGTCACTCCATGCATTCTGTACTTATCCTCCCCTACTCATCGCAAGGTCAGAAAAGGAACATTGCACAACACATCGATCCCTGCGGGCCATGCCAAAGTATCACCAGTTATTGCTTTGGAACCAATTGCACCGATGCCTATACCGGACAACGATGCAGATATGAAGTATTTGGGCAAAGCAATTGGTAGTTACGTGGCATGGGCCAAACATCTTATTGCCCTTGATAAGGCATGTTTAATTAATTGAAATGTATGTTTAATTGATATGTATATTTAATTACACAATATATGATTATGATTGATTATATTTAATTGTTGATTTTTTTTTCGCTGTTAACTTTAATTTCACATTTATTTAGATTCTAACAAAGTCTAAAGGGAATGATAAGAACATTCCCAGAAACGAGTCAGTCACATCGCCGGAAAAGGTTTGTCACATTTATTCTGTAACGTATGTCATTTTTTCAGATTCAATAAACTAACAAATTGATTAACCTCATTTTTTTCAAATTCAATCCAATAAACCACCCGCACAGCAAGCCTGCTGCCAGAATAAACCAGCTGCCGCACCACAACTGGATGTTCGTGGTAAAAATAAAGCCGGCAAACTTCAAAAATTAGAGGGCAATAAAGCTGGAAAACTTCAAAAGCTGGAGGGTAATAAAGCGGCCAAAGTTGTTGCTCAAAAACTGGATCGGGGAAAATCAGTTGCTGCTCCTACTCCTAAAATAAGTCAGCCACGCCTTGCTCGATATGGGTCATGTCTTGACATACAAGCAAAAACAAATATGGGCAGCAACAACGTTTCACGAAGAATAAGCATGGATAAAGCTATATTCGGAGATGAGTATGAAGAATTTCTAGAAAAAGAGCACATGTACGAACTTCTCAACCATAAGCAGCTGAGTGATTTTGTCATCAGCTTATACATTAGGTAAAAATTACTTTTAATTGCATTTATTGGTAATTAATTTAATTTATTGGTAATTAATCTAATTTGAAATTTTCATTGAAGGTTTTTGTATGAGAAGTTCGTGTGCATGCGCAGATTGTCAAATAGATTTTCATTCTTGTCTCTCCATAAGATTTCGATGCTTAAACACGATCCAATGAATGTAATGAAATACGTTGTAGATATTCTATTAGGAAATAAAGAGAAGAATAAGTTGTTTCTTGCACCATATAATTTAAGGTACGTAATTATATATATTCTTTATTTATATCTTTTTTAATTTATGAGATCTTAATTTATTAGCTGTGTATACCAAATTTTTGTTGTTGTAGGGCACATTGGGTCCTATTTGCAATCAATGTGACCTCTGAAGTTATATACTATTTAGATCCCTTGCACGACCATTACAACAATCACTCCGATATAAAGACTATGTTCGACACCTAAGTAATATTCATTTATTTCTTATATATATATGTGTTTGTTAATGCTATAATAATCACATTTATTTATTCGATAGGGCTTTACAAGTTTTTCGAGCTCAAAGAGGTGCTACAGTGTCAAAGCAAAATTCAAATAACATCACATGGATTCCAATAAAGGTTTGAAATATATGCCTTTAAAATTTCATTTACAATCGATGCACAAATATTTATTGACTTATATGTTTTATTTTATAGTTCCCTCGTCAAACTAACAACATCGATTGTGGGTACTATGTATTGCGATTCATGAAGGAGATTTTTTATAAGAATTAAACTATAATCCCAGAAACGGTACAGTATTTTCATTATTTGATTTTCATATATAAACTATGTATATATTTGATTCTAACTTATTTATGTGCAATTTTTATATTGCACAGTACTTTGACAATTCCAATCCAACATACTCTGAAAGATATCTAGTTGAAATAAAGGAAGATTGGTGTCAGTATGTGATTGAATTGAAGATTATTTGATTTGTTGGGAAATGGCATGTTGCAAGGGGTAGTTCTGTTGTGAAATGTACTTCTGATAGTTATATGTATATGAATATGTAGTTCTATGAATAGGGAACATTTGAAAAGTTGTGAATATGTAGTTATATGTGAATATGTATATGAATCTGTATTCTGATATGTTGTAATTTGTTCTGTGCTGTTATGTAATTTGTTGTGAACTGATTGTGTAAATATGTATAGTTATATAGTTAATTTGATTGTGAACTGATTCTCGATGAAAATGATTTTGGAAAAAAATTAAAAGACAGTGCTTTCTAAAAAAATGCCATAAAAAACCAAAAAGCGCTTTTTAAAAATTCCATTTACATCGATTTTTAATAAAACTAAAATAAGAAAGCACCTATTACAACGCTTTTTTGAAAAAGCGCTGTAAAACGTGCATTAGAATACACCTACTACAGCGCTTTTTTGAAAAAGTGTTGTAATAGGTGCATAATAATGCATCTATTGAATGTACCTATTACAACGTTTTTTCAAAAAAAGCGTTGTAATAGGTGCATTCTAATGCATCTATTGAATGCATCTATTATAGCGCTTTTTGAAAAAGCGCTGTAATAGGTACATAATAATGCATCTATTGAATGCACCTACTACAGCGCTTTTTTGAATAAGCGTTGTAGTAGGTGCGTTCTAATGCATCTATTCAATGCACCTATTACATCGTTTTTTTGAAAAAGCGTTGTAGTAGGTGCATAATAATGCATCTATTGAAAACACCTATTACAACATTTTTTCAAAAAAACACTGTAATATGTGTATAATAAGCGCTATTGCATGGATTTAAAAAGCGCAAGGAGTTACAGCGCTTTCTCAAAAAAGCACTGTAAAACGAGTATAACAAGCGCGCAATATATCCACCTATTTTACAACGCTTTTTTATTTTAAAATTGTTGTTGTACTGTTTTACAGCGCTAGATACTACATCGCTTATTTTTTTTGAAAAACGCTATAAATGGCTTAAAAAAATCGCTATTTCGAATCATATAGTTTTAGGAGCATGCATTATGCGTAAGTGCATATGTGTTTGTTTTACAATTTATTGGTTTGCGTTTTTTCTTTTAAATTGGAATTGTTTACATTTATATGTTTTGTGCCATTTTTTCATATGTTTAGCTTTGGTTTGATGTGGATGATGGAAAAATATGACTCTTACAACAACATTTTAGGTACTAATGACTTTAAGGAGATTCAAGAATAGTTGATGAATATTGATAAGCGGCGAACGTGGGGTAAAAATGGATTTTCAACACAATTTTTTAATAATAGATTTGTCGCGATATCTCTAAATTTATTTTCAATTGTTCGTCATCAACTTTTAAAAACACAAGAAACCCGGTAGTGGATTTCCAAGAATAATTATTTTTACTTTGTTTTAGCGTCTGAATAAACATTTTCTTCAGAGTATTAAATAAAAACGGTTAATACTAATTATTTAACTCAATAGTAGTTTAAGTATTCTTCCTTAAAAAAAATTGTTGTAATATCTCTAAGCAATAAGAAATTTAAATAATGTTTTGGATTCAATCTAATAATATTTCGGTGGCATAAATTTATTTTTGAAACAATTTTTCGAAACTCCAAAATAACATAATCAAAGCAACGAAATCGAGGCTGAACAAATTGAGTAAGAATAACACGATGAGGGCAATCAACATGTTGTGTCACTTTAAAATAGTTTTTTACACTTGAGTCCAATACGTAAAAGAGTTATATTTTTTATTTTTTCATGTTATATCTATAAAGTGAAATGTAATTAGAGTAATTAAACGAAATACATAATTGCTGCTAGATATCAATGTAACATTCATGTATAATGACGGTGTATATCTTTAATATAATTATATATATAGTATATAAATACCTAAATAAATAAAAAAGAAATTTGATTCAACGAGATTTTGTTATTTTTGACCAATGTTTCAACCATACTTTGTTTACGGAAAAATAAGGGCTCCGATGCAATTTTCCTCCCTTTTAAGTTTTTTAATCGCGAGATTTCTAAATGATCTTTTTTGTGGAGGTTACTGTAACAGTCCGGTCCTATTTATAGGTGATAATTAAATTTGGTATTTAGGAGATAGTATTACCATTCATTCTTTTTTATTATCAAATTTATTAATTTCTAATTGAGTAGGAGAGGACGAGCAGATAGTAAATAACATAACAGCACAACTGGATCGGACTTCTATAAAATAATTCTTAAGGTTTTTATTTGTTTTATATTCATTGAAAATACATTCTTTAATTTAATTGAGTTTTTTTATTTATTTAAAATGGCCCGAATTTTCATAACTATGATCTTGATGAATACATGTACCTTTTTTTTTTCTTTCTCAGTTAATTTCTAAAATAAATATCACATCATCAATTTTAATAAAAATAAATGGCTCAATGAAATCAAAAAGAAGGTAAATGTTGGGGATTAAAGTTGCTCATTTGAAATAAAAAATCGTATGATTATAAAATTTGAGGGTGTAAATTTGAGGGTACAAAATTGCACAATTTAAAAACTTGAAAGAGCATAAGTGCATTTAAAACAAAAATAAAAAATATTAATTTGTTCATTATACATCTCAAATGTAAATCATATTGGTTTTTCGTTGTGACTAAAATATCTCTGAATTATACTATATAGACTAATTTAATCGTTGTAAATAAAAAGACTAATTTAATCCAAATGTGAGATTATTCAAAACTTAATTGGTATATCAGTTATTATAATCATATATATCTTTGTTTTTTCTATATCTGTGACCGATGAGACACCAGAAGAATTCCACCTTGAACGGTAGCACATAGAACGTTGGGAGAAGGTGGACCAAATACAAAGAAAACAATTGATCTTACTTAATATGGTGGTGCTTGGAATTTTCGCTGCTCTTTCGTAAGATTAGTGACAATTTTGGTAAACTTGATTGTGATGTTTGGAAAATAAGATTGGTTGGGAGTTAGGGATCATACAGGTTAATTTTTTTTAGTAAATAAACGTAGAGGTAAATTCGTACTCTACTCCTTGTTCTGCTATATATATATATATATAAAAAAAATAATAGTTTAAGAGAATCGGGATTAATGGTAACAAGTCACACTTTTATATTTTAAAATGTTTTTTTATTAAGAATAAAATTGTGGTCCGTAAAGATATGTACAATGTCAGAATAAATTTTTAGTATCGATTGAGATTACTATTCTCATGCAAAAAAATATCGAGAAAACACAAAATCTAAAAAAAAAGAAACTTTTCATCCGTCTTATGATAAATGATTAATTCTTAAAAATAATTTATTCTAAAATAAATTATTATAATTTTTTATTTAATATTTTTTATTTTATATTAATAATAATAGTAAATTTTTTAATTAAGATATTTTAATTAAAATATAATATTTTCTTTCTTTTATTTAAACTACATGTAAAATAATCAATTGAGTTATTCGTTAAAAAACTAAGTACCAAAAAATGTGACTTGAGATCATAATACTAATATTAATAAAAAAATAAAAAATAAAAAAGATAAACGTGGCACGTGACCTTGTATTTGATGCGTGTCAAAATGAGTTTGAATAATCTGCGGTTTCAAGCATGCTTTTCAAACATGTTTTGAAGAGAAGAAAAAGAAGAGGCTGCGTGAACCTAACTATTATAGATATATTTCAAAATGCAATCGTCCTTTGGTTTTCAAACTTCAAACCCACATGCCTTTCTTATCTATGTCACTCACGTTCACCGTCAATCCACACCAATATTGGGTAACAGGATTTTTTTTCTATATATTTGAAAGAAAAAAAAAACATACATCACTTTGAAAAACATATATATACTAAACATCATATTTTTTAATTTTTCAGTAGGTAACATCATGCGATCATGTAATTTAAATTTAGTTATTGATTGAGACCTTCTATCATATATTTCTTTTCTTTTTTTAATATTAAATGATAAAACAAACAAAATTTAATAATAACAAATATTAATTATTAATTAAAAATTATAAAAAAAAAAGTACAAAAATTGAGTAGAGTTATCCGTAACATTTAGATAATATTTTGGATTATGGTTAGGTATCTGACATAGTCCGTATATGTTTTGTACTTTATTCTTAACGCCCATTTCATTTCTATTGTGAATATTATTTGATTAAGTCAAATTAACAAACTAGACTAAGATCAATTTTTTGGCTAAAAATCTCTATTTTATAACAATGAACTCTAATTTCTTAGGTGAATAGACTTGTTACTCAAAACATGCACAAATGTTAATTTCTTACACACATGTTGATACTTTATATTCCTATAACAATATTAAAAATGAACATATATTTAGGTTCTAGCTATTATAGCTTATTTTTCAATAATGAAATAATTCATAGGTTCAATTCTATAGTGATCAAACATAGACAAACATTAAGAACAAAAATATAAAAATAATCAAATACGTTTTAATTGCATAAGTAGCATACGAAAACCAAAATTACACAGATTCAAGAATGTTTATCTAATCCCTAAGGTGTAGTTGCATTCTCCTTTACATACAAACTTAAGAACCCTAACAAAATAATAATTTTTAACTTAAATAGTTTTCTAGAAACGCGTACCAGCACATTGCATTAGGTATGGGCGCAATGTGCTGGCTCAAAATTAAATGGGACATAACCATGTTGTGCAATGCGCTGATAAACCTATCTGATATGCTTAGAGGTAGACAGTTGTTCCAAGAAGTGCAATACAGAGCAGTGAGTGGTGCAATGCGCTCCTATTCCTCTTTGTTGCGCTTCAAGCTCAAATAAAAGGTTGTTTTGCACTTAGGTAACCATCTCGTGTCTGCAATAACCCTCTATAACTTCCCGAGTGTCCGTTCCTCAATGTAATTGACCTGCAACATCAAAACAAGAAGAAAATACTGTAAGGATTTTTTTGGATAAATAGTATTAGTAGCAAAACATTTAAAATGATCCAAGAAGATTTAAATTACTTTTCTTTATTAAATTGACTATAAAACTAAACAAAAATAAAAGAAAATTCTACGGTGGACTATTTTGATAGGTGGTCCAACGTAGTTCATTGCTTAAAATCACATGAAACTCTAGCAACAATTGGCAATACTACTCAAAAGTTTAAGTTAATTACGACTAAGACAATTGAAGGGGAGAAAAATACAAGAAAAATGAGTTTGAATTGTGTTAAAAACTTTTTCTTCAAAGTTAGTTAGTTAAAACATTTTTGAAAAATAATCTTTTAAGATAACGAGATATAGGAAAGAGGAAAGAGAATTTATCCTGATTCACTACCAACTAGTAGTTATGTCCAATCCCTTTAACTTGAGGGATTTTCCACTAACATGAAACTGGTTTTTCGTTCAATAACTAGAGCATACTATTGTCAATCTTACTATACTGTAGTCTTATGAAACTTCTAGCTAGTTCAATCAAGCTTTTGAGGATTCAGCCACTATAGGACATATTTATGAAAAGAGATTATTGGAATTACAACATAACTCTTCAACAGAGGATAGAGATTTAATGCTCAAATTACAAGTGATAAGCTTTTAATAGAAATTATATTGAATATGAGATTACTTGAGTAAATAAAAATTCTTTCTTGGTTTCTTTTTCAACGTGGTAGTTCAATAATATTCTTTTATATTTTAATTTATCTTTTCCCTCTAAATTCTTTCCTCTTATAATTTTCTTTCTCGAGCTTTGGACATTCTGATTTGAAGTGTCCAGGTTTTTAAATTCATAACAAATGATTTTCTTCTTCTTTGAGTTCTCCTTTCTATCCATTGAATCTTTGGAAATATTTGAATTCCTTCTTTGGAAACTATTTCGTTCTTCTACTTCATATATGTTAAACTCTTTTGGAGATAAGTGACAACTTGTCATCACTTTGGTGAACATATTGACTTTTGTCTAGTTCTTCTTTTTCTTGAAGAGCCTTAGAAGCAATTTTCTTGCCCTTAAACTTCAAAGCAATGGATTTTGACTTCTCTTTTGGTTCATCATTCAGCTCAATCTCATTGGGTCAAAGTAAACTCATGAGCTTTTCCGAAGGAACTGTGCTGAGATATTTTTCTTCCTGAATAGTTGTAACTTTTGGTCTCCACTTGCTTGGTAGACTCCTTAGAAGCTTCTTAACATGGTCAATCGTGGTATTGCTTTCATGAAGAACTTTTTGCCGAGAGACAAAAGTTTGAAATTTGAAAACCATTTTTTCAATGTCTTCATCTTCTTTCATCAAGAGCAACTAATGTTGTCTTACCAATACATTAGCTCTAGATTCCTTGACTTTCTTGTTTCCTTCATAGTTGAGGCATAGTCCATTATAGACACTCTTTGTTGTATCCTTGTTATTGTATTTATCAAACTCTATGATGGTTATAGTTGATAACTCCTAGAAATAAGAGTTATTGCACATATTTTTAGCTTTAATTTGTGACATTCTTGAGTTGATGCAATGGGTTATTTGCATAAGTATATGTAGTTTGTTAATTAATTTTGAGTTAATGTTTTTTTAGTGAACTAGAATCATTTTAAGTTAAATTGATGTTGGGTTGTATTTATTTGTGGAGGGAACAATTAATGAAGAAAAGTTTGAGCATATGCTACAAGTTGCTACAGTACTGCAGAGGATAAAAAAGTGCAGAATTGTGGACATTTTATTTGTCTTTTATTTTGAGGACATTTTAGCAATGATTAATGAAATATTTATTAGATTAATGAAACGTTCTTGCTTTTTGGGTAATGGGTCAAATGAATCTTTATTGGAAAAAGAGAAAATTCCCAATAAAGAAGAAATGTACTACACTTATTCTATATAAGGATAAAAGTCTGAAAATAAAGAGTAAAGACTACACCCCTAATTTTAGCGCCTCCACCAACCCAAATACAAATACCCATTGTCTCTCACTACAGTCCATCATCATCCATCTGCTAACTCATTTTGGAGACATTCTCATTTATTCTTGATGATTTGGAGCTTAAAGAAAGTTGTACTACTACTGATGTGTGTTGACCTTGTTGCCAACATAATTGTAGCTCGCATTTTCTCTTTATATCTTTCATTTCTACATTGATTTGTGTTGTAATGAACTTCATGATATTTTATCATTTTTACTTTTTAATGTTGAAGCTCAATATAAGCTAAAACTCTTTGTAGTTAAGGATTAACAAGGTGATAATGAAGTTTGCATTTTAGTATGTTGTATTGTGATTCACTTTCTTTTAAACAAGTTATTTTAAATCCAACTTTTAAAATTTAAATTGATCACTTAGGTTTTATTGCTAGTCTTTTGAGCTTGGAAAATGATAAAGATGGAAAATGTTGGATTTAATATGTATTAAGTTAAGACGCTTTGAAAAGATATTAATGTTACGTAGTTAGGAATTTTGATGTCCACAGGGAATCTAATTTTCTAAAATTAAGTGTAGTATGATATGATGTGTATTGTGTGATCCTAAGAATGGTAATAACCCGTTGATTATCATGATGATTGAGTTGGAAAACCCCTAAGGTCAATTTGGTCTCATGAATACTATATCATGCTACAACATACTAACGTGTGCAAATAGAATTATAACCAAGTAAAATATTTAACCACCATTTTTCATTTGAAATTAGAACCAGTGTCTTTTACTTAACTTTGCATTTTTTATCTTAAAATTATCTCAAAATTGTTACTATAAAATGTGTTCTTTTTTATTTTTATGACAAACAAATTATTTGTCTAGAAAAGCATTGAAATAAATGACATAATCAATTCTCGTGGGAACGATACTTTACTTAAACTTTATTACTCCACTAATTTTACACACAAAAATATCATTCACCATAACACTTCTAGCATTATGACACAACTTGATTTCTTCTATTGATCAACATTAAGTTTTTTTTTCTTCTAGGTATGGCAACACCGGTTGCATTGACATCCCATAGTTAAGGATTATGATAAATAAAGAAACTTTGTAGTCTACCCTTCAAATATTCAAATGTTTCTCCATCAAACATTGAAGGTCTGTTCATGTGTCCACTAGAGGCTTCATCACTAGAATTAGAATTAGTTCTTCTCACAGGATCTTGTGATCTTATCTTTAACACAATTAAGTGCTCAACCAAGAGACCGAACTCTAATGCTAATTGAATGTGAGAAAAACATAAGAAATGGAGACTTTAAATTATATGTCAAAAACTTTTTTTTAAAAGTTAGTTGCTTAAAACTTTTTTAATCATAAGCTTTAAATATAAAGATCTAAAGGAAAGCAGAAAGACAAGCAATTTATCGTGGTTCACCACCAACTAGTAGCTACGTTTAGTCCCTTCAACTTCAAGGATTTTCCATTAAAATCAAGCTAATTTTTCTTTGAGACACTAGAGCATAATACTGTCAACCTGACTATACTCTATTCTTCTTAAACTTATAGCCTAGTACAATCAAGCTTATAAGAATTCAACAACTATTGGGCTCAGTTATAATGAAAAGAGATATCTGAAATTGCATGTTAACTCTTTAATAGAGGATATAGATTTAAATCTCAAATTACAAGTGATAAGCTAACTGTCCTAACATGCTTTAATCAATACAAACAAAATCCCTTCACCCAAACTATAATATGAGCACTTGTAAAACTACTCATACTACAAGTTTGAAAAATAGTTTGTTGACACAACAATAGACAAAAATATGAATCCTAAAGTAAGAAATTTAAAAAAGCAGAATTTCGATAAAACTCTCTACCCTGAATAATGCAATGTTTAGTTTGTTGCCCCCTTTGTAGCACTTGCACCCACAAATATCTCCGTCATTTTCTTTATTCTTGGGCAGCCTCCCAAAAGCGCTTGGTTTAAAGTCCTTAGCCTGACCATAACAATTCCTAGTCCAAAGCTTTGGTTTAAGTAACTTCAATTCCTTCAACTCTCCAATCTCCCCTTGCTATGTAAAGATTCTCAAATTGACTAATTTTGTTTTCATTTATCTGAATGTGATTACAAAAGACTTGTTTAATACACTACACGTGTCCTATTTATATTGGAAACATTTACAATTAATTTGACAAGTGGAAAATAGACTTGCCACCTGTCTAACTACCTAGAAAGTACATTATATGATTCAGTGAGCTTGCGTACAGACAATCGAAAGTCTATATGACCATATACACTACACTAATATGTTTCCACAAACTTAAGGTGTTTGCTAACATAAAAACACCTTGAATTTGTTTCTAATTAAGCCAAAATTGTATGGAGATAAATGTTTCATAAGTGATTCAGTCAATTGATCTGCATCTGGTACATGCTGATACTGAAAATCAATTAGCTGAAATTTTCACTAAACTTCTTGTAGAAGATTAAAAATCACAAAATATTCTAATAAAAATTAAATCAAATGTAAAACTATTTTTGATCAGAACATTGTAGTTGTGTAAAAAGAAAATTCTCCTCAAAATTCATATATAACTTAGGTATCGCGTAAACATTCCTTGATCAAATTCTTCAAAAATTATGAACTAAGAAAATAAGCACTCAAAATCAAGAGCTATAGGTTAAAAACTAGTGACTATCTCCTATTTGCATGCAAAAAGCAACAAATTTTCACACTAAGGAAAATTATCATTACCTATTTTTTATCTTTTCCATCAATAATCGATCAAATATCATCTACTCTACTTTACCTTCCCATTTGTACTCCATTTTTTTTTCTTCTAAAAATAGAAAAATTCTTCCTCTAACTCTCTCATCTAAAACGCTTTATCTCCATTGCTTCTCAAATTCTCTCATCTCATTGTTAATCAATCTTCCACTCAAAATAAAAGGCTAGAACCAAAATTGCTGGAAAGAAAGCATCATCAAAACTAAGACCTCCAACTCCATGTCCAACAAGATCACCATCTCCTTCACCATGACCAACTTTAGTTGCATCAAAAGGAACATCCTCATCTGAACGAATTATTTCACCAAAGAAAGTTTCTTCATCTAAAAAACCTTAATCACTAGTAGAAGGTTCTATGTTTCTACTTTTGTTGGATCATAAAATTAACCAAGCAAGAGTAAAATAATTTTTTTATATGAATTGCTACTGAATTAAGCGTTACAACATGTTCGATTAATTTAACGGTCTAGGTATCTATGTAAACTCAATGATAGTAAGATGTATGACAAGACTATCTAAAATCATTTTTATTCTAGGTTTAAACTAGGTTACTGAATGATTCTGACTAAGAGCCCAACCCAAGAGATGCTAATTAGCCCATGAATAACTAATTACATGAGTTTAAACCCAATGTCATTCTTCTAGCTGCACTAAATCACATTTTTAACCATCAAGACATCCAACTAGGCTTCTACCTCAACATAAGAGTTGTAGCTCTACTTATGAATTTTCCAACACCACCAAGATCACTAAAATCGAATAATTATAGCCCAAGTTTATGGTCTATAGAAGGAGAATGGGTCATGATGTGGTAAAATCCAAAAATTAAATAAGAATTTCACTAAAACCAAAATTTAACCAAAATACAACACCATGGTAAAAACTTATTATTAGACCTATAAGACATCTAATGACACAAAGTGTATAGAAATGCATTGAACAAACACCAAGTTGTTCTTGTGAAAATCATGTTGTACTAGTGCAAAGTCTCCACTGTTTGTGCTTCCATGATGACTGCGGATCTAGATTTTTCCCTTGAGGTTGAGATACATTGATCTAGGGTGATGGAGTTGGAAAAGCAGAAGACTAATGATGAAAATATCATCAATAATTCGAAAGACAAGTTTGATCTTGCCAAAAAGCTTGTTTCTAACGCTAATGAGAAACAAAGGGAGGTTGAGGTGAACTTTGTTTCTATAAGAACTGCCGTCAAAACTGTCTAATTTTGAGAAAGAGGGACATATCTTAGAGATACAAAACACTTTTTTTTCCAGATACGGTCGAAAATTTGGAGCATAGTCTAGGTGATATTCGTCCCTAACTAACTCAAGCTACTGAGAAGATATCATCGTTGGAGGCAGATAAAAGGTTGCTTGAGGCCGAGATGCTATAATTGATTACAAATATGTTTTCCACAGACTGTGCTACAGTTATACTAAACTTGGATTTCTGGCTCTAGGACAAGATGTGGAGATTGTTGTGGAAGAGGATGACTGTGATAGTTCCAAGCTTTGCATTGGGATGGTGTGCTTGCACACACTCCGATGATCAAGTAAGTTTTGTTAGAGAGTGAGAGGTTTTTTAGCATTAGAATTCAATGTACCTTTACTTCCCCTAAATGTCTTTTTTATATTGGATTCTCTAGGGTTTCTAGAAGAATTCCATTAGGATCATCAGAGAAGGGGTATGTAATTCTCGGATCAAACTCTGATGCAAGACGCATGTCCTATTAGCATGAAAAAATGATTGCCATCAAGTGGCTCAAGATTTGGACATAGGTGAGTTATCGTGGTGTGCCATAATCGGATCTCCTTTTTGGCCATCATGTGTATGGGGTCGAAGGTTTTGGTGAGCTATTTGTTGGGTGGGCTTTTTCCCAACACTATTGTGGTCTATCGACTTTGGATTCCATTATTGAGTGGAAGTAAACCCTAATTTGAGAAGGTTGTGTTATTGCAAATTAGATCAGGAGGATCGATTTGGGGCCATTTTTTCAATGGATCTAGACCGCACTATTCTAAATTAGGAAAAAAGCAAAAACATACATGATTTAGTGCTTGATATTTGTAAAATAACCTTAAAAAAATTAAAAACGAGTCTTTAAGTCCTAATTCAACTGAAAAACGTCGATATCGTTAGGTTAGACGTCATGACACAGATTCGAACTCGGGACCTCGCAGTTGTGTGAGTTAATTATGGTGGTATTTATCATCTTTTCTAATACAAAAGAAAAAACGAACATAGAGTATGCACTTAATTAGTCTTTAAGGGTCTGTTTACTAGTTGGATTTTGGAGGGTTTTGAAAGAAAAAGCTTTGGAGGATTAGGTCTATATTTTAATATATATTTGATTTTTTATTAAATTGAAAGAATAACATGATAATAGAACATATAATATTATGTTGTTGTTTTTATTTTTTTGAAATATCCAATATATATCAAAATATAGACTTAATCTTTCAAAACTCTCCCCTTCAAAATCTTCAAAAAAAAAAAAAAATAGCTCGCCAACACACCCTAAGAAACACTAAAGGACTTTTAATTAT
>JBBPBP010000003.1:35216523-35243319 GCA_037974735.1 Cicer chorassanicum | reverse complement strand
GATTAAATGACTAGGTTATTAATTTATTAGTAGTATTAATTATCATACGTGTATAATTGTACAAAGAATATTATGACCCCACCATACTCATATTATCCCTTTGAATTCAACGTATTTTTCTCATGTAAAAAGAAAATAAATTTATTTTATTTTTTATAAGCAAACAATCTATATCATAATCTAAAGAAACTTTAAAAATAACAATTTAAATTTTTGGGATTTTCTAATATAGTTCTGCCCAAAGATGAAATTTTTAATAAAATATTATATATATTTTCCATTTTTTGTTATTATAAAATTCAGTTTTTACTAGAAAGAATAAGGATCCACCCTTCACCCTGGAACTATTTTTTGAGGCACACCTTCGAATTTTTATACAAATTTATCTACAATATAATGTTTTTTCTAAAACTATGCTATAAAAAATTGGACATTACTACTATAATATTGTGTTTTTATTTTATTTATTTTTTATTTTTATCTAAGAGGTTCATGTTTAGTTCATATTCTCCAAGTGTCTTAGTTCATTTTGCTTTTACTTGATTTTTTTAAGAGGTTTCCTGTTGAGCTCATATTCTAGAAGTGTATTGGTTCAATTTGTTTTAACTTTGATCTTTATCAAATTGTTCTCTTAATTAGTTGATTTTTTTTTCCTTCATTTTTGTGACTTTTTTCAATAAGTAAAAATTTCATTAAATTAAATTCCAAATCCAATATCATAGTAGAAGAACTCTATCACTTTTATGAAGAGTTGCAAAGACTTATACAATTATGTATTCGGAAGTTGAACGGAACAATTATAGTGCAAAATTAGACCCTAAACGCCAAATTATTCATAATACAATTTAACATGAAGCTACTCCCTATGAGATATAACTGGAACCATCTCTTCATAGAGTTTATGGTGCACATATGCATCCATGTGTGCACGACATATAGTGTACAATATATTGCTTTATCTTATATGCACGCTTCCAATTTTGTTCGTTAACTTCCCTACATCAATCATGGTCTCAACCTTATATCTCCTCACATAAATTGTACTTGCTTACAATGTTATCAAAGATCGTGATATAAATATGCATCACGCATGTAAAGCCCACATCTATATTTAAATAACTCAACCTATATGTGTTTAATGTCCAATAAATTACTCAATTCATTCCAAAAAAAATTATCTTTGAGATTCTCTTACATATATTATTAAGAAAAGAGAAAAAATATATATCGTCAGTATAAAATAGTTTTATTTACATCGGAATTCAATAACAACTATATATTCCGTCAAATCATCTCAATTTATCTAACTTTAATTGTATGACATGGAGAAATAAAAAAATTCTATTAATTGTTAATGTAAAACTTTTTTACATTAAAAGTGCATGTCCATTGCACGCATAAGAAAAACATTAAATGAATGAATAAAGAACTTACAAAATTGTCCCTATTAACTAATTAATAATTAATATTAATTGAAAAAGTAAAACATTATTTATTTAGAATAATCGTTTTTATTAAAGTGACACTTATATTTTGGAATGGACGGAAATGAAATCACCATTCTTCTTTTCCTTTAGTAGCTGTTGTTCTCCAAAAATATACATGAACTTAACAATTTAATGTATTGGTTCCATTACTTGTATTAATTTGCAGGAGCTACTATCGATGCACACATCCAGGGTGCAATGTAAAGAAACAAGTCCAACGCTTAACAAAAGACGAGGGAGTAGTTGTGACTACTTATGAAGGAGTGCATACTCACCCTATTGAGAAAACAACCGATAACTTTGAGCATATTCTGAGTCAAATGCAAATATACACTCCTTTTTAAGCTTCTTGTATTTCTACACAAAAATGTAGAAGAAACAAGCACACGTGATGTGAACTTCTTCTTTGCCGTGTTAATTAGGTCAATTTGGAGCTCCTAGCTAGTTTAGTTCCTCCTTTGATACAAAAATAAAATTGTCAATAGAAGTAAACTCTAATCTGCATGCCTTAACTTTTTAGACAATCTTCTTAATTTGTTCTTTTATTGGAATATTATGTTTATTTCTTTTCTTTCTTTTTTTTTGAGTAAAATGTTTATGTCAATATCCTTCATTCCTTTTTGCAATAAGATAGAATATATGCTAGTAGAAACTAATGCAGCTGTCCAATAAATAAAACTCAGTTCGATAACAGACAACAATAACATATTAAATATATTGGGGTGTGAGTTCAAATCCACACTACCTCTTTTCTCTACAGTTATTAAGTGCAAATTTTGCCACAGGGCTCTTTGAAAGAAAAAAAAAAACTAAGAAACTAATGCAAGGGGAAATATTGTGGAGATTGATATCAAAATTTAACGAGCTATTGTTTCTTAGGAATACTAATTTCAAAAATAATACTAGAAGTTGAAAGATAAAGAGTTTTATCAATGTGTTAGTTTTTGTTTTAGTGCATATTTAATTTTGAATCTAGAGCACTAAAGTTGAATGAAACGATTATGAGAAATAGGCAATGAGTCACTCTACCTCTAATAGAAGACTATACTCTTGTATCTTGGATCACTTTAACAAAACAAGAATGATACGTGAACACTTATTATATTTATCTCTTTATATTTATCAACACCTCACTTTCTCTTTATTTATGTCTTTCTATTACATAAACAAACATATCACATCACTCTCTCTATATATTTCTCTCTCTAGGTATATATTGGGTGGATAGGTGTCCATCAACCATTTTTCATAACAAAATCTCATTTTCTGATGGACAAACACACTTAAAAAACATGTAAAATTTGTCATAAATAACACGTGTTAGAAATCCTCTTCATTTTTTTTTTTATATTTTCCTCTACCATTAACAATGGTATAGAGTTTGAATTCTAGAGAATTAAGAGATTGCTTGAAATGATTTAAGTATTGGTCAAGAAGGGATGGCCAAGATGAGAAAGGCCAGCAAGGCCTCACAAGGCAGGATGGATGGTTGGATTGACAAACTCCACTGAAACTCAAACTTCCATGAGACCTGGTGTGACATCTTCTAGTTCACCCAGTACAAAATACAGATGGAAAACGTGACACGTGCATGCATATGTCAGCCCTAGAAAGATGGCCTAAAAGGCAAGGGATATTTTTCCTTATAATGAACAATGTATTTTCCATTGTGGGGCTACAGGAAAACTTTCCTTTGATCTAGCTCCATGTTTACTGAATCATCTGCTCATCACTATGGTTAGACTTAGATTTGAAAATGGATTTGACCACTCAAACATGGATGAGGGGCAATAGAAAAATACATTGAAGTAAAAGAGGTTGTGCGAGAAAAAAGGAACAAAGAATGCTCAAGTAAGGGGATGACCTCATTAGGGCAAACGAGAAAGATCTTTAAAGAGGATGGCAAGAGAAGAACGTCAAATGACTAGTAGTGTTACCAGGGAAAAGCTAGGGAAACCAAACAACGAAACTAGGTTTGGTCGGAGACATTAGGGAACTGTTTTCACACCATTAAACAAGATACGAACCTAGATACTAAACGAGGTACTTCATGCCCAATTGATCATGAGACCACCTTCTAATCCCCAACTAATGGGGTAGGAACATGGTCAATGGTACGAATATCACCAGATCTATGGTCATAACATGAAAGATTGTAGAAAATGCAAAGATGATCGATGGTAATAAGGTATATGGTGGTGCAAGCTAGATTTTCTTACAACATTATCCTAGGATGATCAACGTTAAATGGGTTGGGAACCGCTGTATTTTGAGATGACCCAAGTCCCATTCAATAAAACTTAAACATATCATCATGCCAAAAATACCAACTTTTTAAAATTTTAAATGTAATTAATAAGAAACATATTATAGCAAGTACACTTTAGATATGAAATACATATATGGATATATAAATAAAGGTACATGGCTAGCTATGTTGTGGGCCTCAACAGGCACATCATAATTACAAACTATATAATACCTGAACAACCAACTACATATGCATCATAAAAAAAGACGAGACAAATATCTCCAACACACCAAAAGAAAAGAGACTTCACATTGGCCAAAAATTTAAAAGAAGGGTGGGTCCATGTCTAGCTATCTACATATCAGTGTCAATCCCTCTCATTTCATGTCAACCAAACTAGGGTGACCTTAGAGGTATCTTCCAAAGTCTCCTTGTTGACAGTAGATTAACCCCCACGTCCCTATGAGAAAAAATGACGTCCTGTAGGAAAGAGCATCGCCACTAGTTCGATGTGAGTAAGTGTAATACGTGACGTGATCGGTCGCTCTATGAACTACCTAAATAGAATGAAATGGAAGGTGTTGAAGGATCTAAGCAGGTCCTTTGCAGTAGTAGGCGTCCATGCCCTAACCCCTATAGGTATACGTCACGTTCCCAAAGTAAGTGGCTATTCCTCCAACTGCATTCATCTACCAACCATCCTCTGCCTTGTGTTGGATCTGTAAGTCAATCTAGATTAGGAATCCCATACTCATCATCAAATGCATCGGTACCAAGCCGAATATCTTCTTCGTGTGAGTCTATATAACATAGTACTAAAAACACAACAGACAAACAAGAGGGGTAAGATTTACATACAACCATGAAATGGGAATGAAATAGTAAAATATATGTTAATAGTACAAACAACAACATATACACAGAAAACAAGTAACCATCCTTTATATATATATTTGTGCCACCAACATCCTCCAAAGATCAACGCCACCTGACTTCACGTGGAATTTAGGTGTTATTTGTCGATCACAACCAAAAGAGGCTTCGATAACCTAACCCTAGCATTATCCGGCCAATCTAGTTTTATAATAATATCCCTGTCATAATTCAGGCCAACAATCAACCTTGTGTGCTCATACCCACACAGGTGGACTTCACCACAACACAATGCAAATGCATGAGTCACTTACTCCCTAATCATCTCACGAGTTGTGACAATTTCTACTATCAATACAAATATGCATTTACTTTACCAAATTATTCTTTTTTAAAACCATTAGTGATCGAGTGACATACTGCTCTCGGGAAATGACTACAAACTATTGATACGAGCTCATCTTTCAATATTTCCACTACAATCAAACAGAACCTAAGTAGAGTTGTCATACCCTTATTGCATGACTAATTACCCTTTAACTCACGAATTCACAAGCAATCATCGTTTCAACCAGAATTGTCTACCCTAAGGTGATATAAATTCATACTAACACATAATCACATACTTGCTTATTAATTTAATTGGGCACAACATCAATCATATATCATATACACAGATCATCCATAGCAACAATATAACAAACATCCTCAAGTATAATTATTTATCTTCCAAAGTAATGAATAATTAATCACAACCTAATTTTATCCAATGTTACTCTAAAGAGTCACTAAATGAAAGTGAGTTGTGTTACATACACATCTCTAGTGAAGTTTGTGGGAACCTCACTACTACTAACGATACACCTTTAATATAATCGTTTGGGTTAGTATGAAATATGTCCCCAGGTTTTAATGAGAAAATCAAAGAGAAACAACACTCCTAACAACTACCAAAATGACCAACAACACTGCATGTTCTCAACTAAGTGTCCAAAGTGCGTGCATTCAGACAACCAACACAACTGACATGTTTTCCGGTCACTTTTTTGCCTCAAATAAATATACAGGAATAAATTAACAATCTAAGGATGTTAGCTAGTGTTTTAGATAACATTACCAATTTCCAAACTCTTAATAATACACTCCGATGAGTTGACGCCAGTATTTTTACATGAGTTCAAAACATCAATGGGTCGTTGTTAAGATGTGTTTAATATCAACATGCAACAACAAATAGTAACAAAACAATTGGTTTTGATGTTATACTCACCTAAACGATCGCCAAAGGTTAGAATCAAAGCCTCCAATTGTGCCTGAACATTGAAAGCACAACTGTAGGGTTGCATCTGAGTATGAACTAATGGAATGGAGTTAAATATTGTGAGAATGATGATGATTAGATTTCTGGTTGAAAATGGACAGTGTGAGGGTAAGGGAAGAGAGAGAGAGAGAGAGAATTCAAAATGGGTGGAATGAGTGGCTATTTATAGTTGCTATTGATTCTGCCAAATTCGTTTAGAGAATTTCCCTAAAGTTCAACATATGGCCATAGAAAATACTTCTCATTCCTTTTCAATATTTTAATTATTTCCACCTCTCTTAACACATTTTCATTTTGATGCATTGCTCCCCCTTCATTGTGACATCTTTCTCAAAGTCCCCCTCCGTTCATCCATCGTCCACCGCCATAGGTTTATACTTAGCCTTTTGCCTATATATCATCATGATCATTTTTTTCCTTTTACACTTCCTTCCCTATTAGTTTGGTTGACTATTCATCATATGTTGACTTTGACTCTCTAGTATTGCCATCAAGGATAGCACTCGATCTATTTCACTTGGATAACTATTCTGATGAGGAAAAGATGTCTTCTCGATCATAATTCGATTTTTTTTGGTTGGTCTTAATTTTGTCAATTTACTAAGTGTCAAACAACTTTTTGATCCTTGCGATAACGATTGTTATATTGTACTAGGGACTGATGAAGAAAACTTTCAAACTATGTGAAAAGAAACTATGTGAAAAGGATGGTTCGACTAACCTGCCTTCACATAAGAGGAAAGTGGAAGTTTTCACTCCAAAATCAATCTCGACCGCTTCTCTTACTCGAATGGATATTCTTGTAAGTGTAAGTGTAATTACAATAAATTGATTGATGTTTTGATGATAATAAAAACAATAGAACATTTATCCCCGAACTATGTTTGCTGAGTGTGCATATTAAGTTAGAAGATAAAATATACGTTAATGACTATCTATTTTAAGGTAGCATGAATTATGAGTAAGTTAGGAATAATAATATAAGTGTATTTCAATGGAACGAACACAAAAAATATTACTGTCTAATAAATGATTAATTATGTTTACTAATAGAGTAAGTCATTATATATTAGTGTAACAAATGCAAAATAAGAATCCCCTAAAAAAATACTCTAATAAAAGAAGCCTCTGTAAAAGTCAATGTTCACTATTGCAATGATCCTCTTATCAAGATACCAAAAGAACAATGTTTGTTAAAGCAACAATCATCTGGTAGAGCAATCATCTGAAGAAGTTAATTCCTTTAGATCAATTGGTTAACAAAGAAGTATCATTATTTGTCTAAATATAAAAGATTTTTGATAAAGCAACATTATTTGTCTAAATATAAAAGATTTTTGATCCTCTGATTGAAAGTGCAAGTGACTTGGCCATGCAGGTTTTTACAGGCGCTTTATCAAGGATTTCAGCAAGATAGCTTTTCTGCTGTCAAATTTTGCTGTAAAAAGATATCACTTTCACTTTTGATGACAAATGCAAGAAGGCGTTTGATTTCTTAAAGGCAACACTGACCTTAACTCCCATCATTCAACCACCCAAATGGACCCTCCCCTTTGAAATTATGTGTGATGCATCTAATTATGCAGTGGGGGCAATTCTTGCACAAAGGGTTGGCAGGGCTGCCCATGTTATTTTTTATGCTTTTAGGACTTTAGATTCTGCACAAGCTAATTATACTACCATTGAAAATGAACTTTTAGCTATTGTTTTTGCTCTTGATAAGTTTAGATCATATTTGCTAGGTTCCAAGGTAGTTGTTTTTAGTGACCATGCAGCTTTGAAGTTCTTGCTGAAGAAACCAGAAGTAAAACTGAGATTGATCCAGTGGTTTTTTTTGCTCCAAGAATTTGATTTGGAGATTAAAGATAAGAGTGGAGCTGAGAATCTAGTGGCAGATCATTTAAGTTGAATAGAAATGGACGAGGACCCCACCTACATTCAGGATGACTTCCTTGATGAGCAATTATTTCAGTTGTTTGAGGTAACAACTAGGTTTGCTGATTTAGTTAATTATCTAGTTGTTGGAGTTTTTCCTGCAGATGCGTCTAGAGCACAAATACACAAACTTAAAAGTGATGCCAAATACTATGTGTGAGATGATCCATATTTGTAGAAATTCTATAGTGCCCAAGTGATTAGGCGATGTGTCCCCCACCAAGAGGCTCAATCTATTCTTCATTTTTGTAATGCCTCTCAACCAGAGGGACATTTTGGTCCTCAACGAACAACAAGAAAAGTCTTAGACTCGAGTTTCTTTTGGCCCACTTTGTTTAAGGATGCTTTTGAGACTTACCGAACTTGTCAACAATGCCAAATAGCAGAAACAACAATCACTCATAGGAGTGAGATGCCTCAACAACTTATGCTTTTATGTGAAGTATTTGATGTGTGAGGCATTGACTTTGTGGGCCATTTTCCTGTATCCTTTGGTTTTCTCTACATTTTACTTGCTGTTGATTATGTTTTGAAGTGGGTGGAGGCAATACTCACGAGGACTAATGATTTTAATGTTGTTGTAGGTTTTGTCAAATCAATTATATTTTGTAGGTTTGGAATACCCCGAGCCATCGTAAGTGATCAAGGCACTCATATTTGCAATCGCACCATGGACGCTTTGTTTCAGAAGTATAGGGTTGTGCATAGAGTTTCTACACCTTATCTTCCTCAGACTAATGGGCAAGCTGAAGTCTCAAACAGAGAAATCAAACAGATTTTAGAAAAGATGGTACAGCCAAACACGAAGGACTGGAGCCGCCGGCTAGAAGAAGCTCTTTGGGCTAATAGAACAGCCTACATAACACCAATAGGGATGTCCCCTTATCGACTTGTGTTTGGTAAGGCATGCAACCTCTCAATGGAAATAGAGCAACATTCTTATTGGGTGGTCAAGAGTTGTAACATTGAGATGGAGAAAACAGGTTAGGAGAGAAAGCTTCAATTACAACAACTTGAAGAGCTTAGGCTAGAAGCTTATCAAAACTCTCGAATCAATATGAAGAAAACTAAGCACTTTCATGATAAGATGATTTCTAGGAAGGAATTTTTCATTGGCCAAAAAGTTTTACTCTTCAACTCCCGTCTGAAAATTATGGCTGGGAAACATCGATCCAAATGGATTGGCCCTTTTGTTGTTACTAACACTTTTCCTCATGGTGCAGTGGAAATAAAAAGTGAAAACACCGATAAAGTGTTCAGTGTGAATGGACAATGCCTCAAGCTATTCCATGAGAGCTCTGTGCTTGAAAATGCTACCATAGAAGAACTCTCCTTGGAAAAGCCCACCTATACTGAAGTTTGAACAAGGAGTTCCCTTTCCTTACTCTTATTTTATACTTGTTACTTTCATTAAGGATAATGTGTAATTTAAGTGTGGGGGTATTATTTATCATTTATGATTTTCTTTGTTGTAGGCTTTCACTCAAAAATAAATAAATAAATGTTGACACCTAATTTTGTCCGCTTATTTATTTATTTATTTATTTTATCTATTTATTTATTTTTTTACTTTTTACTAAAAAAAGAAATAATAACAATATATGTATATATAAATGTTAAGAAATATATTAATAAAAATAAAGAATTAGGGCTATAAACTTTAGACAATCACGGGTGTTTCAAGTTCTTGTTTACCTCTAATTCCTGTTCAAACTCTTTTCAAAAATATAAAAAAATAAAATAAAAGGTACATCATTGAATTAAAAGAAACCAAAAAGAAATAGATTGATGGTCATAAAAATCGGTATAATGATGATCAAAATGAATGAAAAGAATCCGAAAAGAAATGGATTGATGGTCATAAAAATCGGTGTAATGATAATCAATTGAACGAAAAGAAACAAATTAATAGTAATAAAATGCTGATCAATTGACAATTATTCCCTTGTCTTTTGTAACCTACACTCAAAAAGTTTATAAATAATCGATACCAAGAGTAGAATGGGTGGAACACGATTGAGAGCACAAAAAAAAAAAAGAAGAGAGAATAATAGGCAAATGAGGAGCAGAGAGTCCGATCTTGGGAAAATCAGCAAAAAACCAATTCAGTAGTAAGATATCACTTTCGTATTGTTTCTCTAATTTTCTTTTTATTAGTCTTTGAATTGCATCATTTTAAAAAAAGTTCTTTTTTTTTCTCTCTCTTTTTCTGTTTATGCAAAAATAAACTCATATGTTAAGCTTTCTTTTTTCTAAAGTTGTCTGGTCCTAAAAGATACAAGTCAAGAATAGACATCTCACCTCATTTTTCATTTTTATTACATTTTTGTTACGTTGTTTTCTAACAAAAATCAATTTTTCTTTAAAACAAAAATAAAAAGATACAATCCGTGAACAGACATCTCACCTCTTTTTTTTTTTCGTTATTATTATTATTACATTTTTATTTTTAGATACATATATAATAATTATTATAATAAAAATTATTAAAATAGAGTAATAATAAAAATCGGACAACACATTAATATTTTCTACCCAAGAACTACGTGTGTTTTGATTTTCCTATTGCACCTGGGGATACGTAGGAGCAAGGTTTTCCCTCGTCAAACCAAATTAATAAAAAAAAAATTTCCTTCTTTTATTAATGTAAATAATTTATTTTATTTATTTATTAATTTTTAGGTGGTAAAATAAATAATTAAATAAATAAATAATTTGTATACAATTAATTATAGGATAACCGTCTTAACGGACGATGTAGGGTAGTATTACTTTCCATATTCGTAACTGACTTCCGAATCTGTTTTTTGGTTCAAGAATTTTATTCTAGGTTTTATCTAATTTTCACTTTAAAAAAAATAAAATTGGTGGGGAGTCCTTTTTAGCGGACAAATCGGACGCGACAGCTGGCGACTTCACTGGGGACTTTTGAGAGTCAAGCCCAATCTAATTAATTGTATATAATTATTTCTTATTTATTGTTTTATTTATATTACCCCTATTGTTTTATTTTTTTTGTTATATTGTGAATATAATTATGGGTGTCTTGTTAATTTATTTTCATTGTGATGATTTTTTTTTATTTTTTTTATTTTACTTAATTTATTTTTCTAGACACTACTCTAACACAATTCACACACTTATGAGTGGGCTCTATACCCGGGCTGAGTGCAACCTAAGATAAGTTAGAGATTATGTAATGATAATCTTCTAGATGTACATCCTATTTGGTTGTCACGAAAGTCTCACCTAGAGTTGACCTTTTCTAGAATATTTCCATTTTAATAGTTTACCTATTAATTGGTTTAATATTTTAGAATTGAGTTGTGTGCTCTAGGAACCAATTTAGAACTATAGAGCCACCCATAGTAAAGGTTCACATTAAAAAAACCATCAATTAAAAAAAGAACCATGTAGGACACACATCTATATGTAAAAAACCTACCCTATCTATATCTTATATTCATCATAATGCATTGCATAATCATGCATGTTTGATCTTTTATTTCATTTTACAACATGTTGTTTTTCTTTTTCTCCTCATTTTTTATAGAAAAATTAATTGCATATTAGGAGGTAGTAAAATGTTTTAGTTAAATTCATAATCATTGCATTCACGTTTTTTTACATTCTCATAACATTTTCCTTCAAGAAAAAAATGGCACATTCTAGTATTGACACATTCTTGTTTCCTTACGATACTTTATTATATTGACACATTCTTGTTTCCTTAATATTATGAATATCAATAAATGCATTTTTGTTTTCTCTTCCTTTTTACCACTCATATATTTAACCATTTAACGCCTTTCACTTATTCTAACCATGTACCATAAATATTTGGAAGTAGTTCATTCATAAATAAGTTTGCTAAAGATTTCATTACATAGTTTCAGTCATGCTATTAATTCCACTGAAAGGGATGAGAACGATAAAAATAAATTCCCTTATTTGGATGGACCTCAATATGTTGGGACATGCAATTAACGCCATGTTAATCTCCTAGAAAGGTCGTTTTATCTTTATTATTATCTAATTGGGTTTTGAATATACCAATCACGTGGAGGAATTTGATGTTTGTACCATGGCTATTCTAGCCTCCTACAAATCAAAAGTGAAATGTTGAAAGCATATGGGAATTTGACCTAATCATCAATCAGTTGAATCAAGAATGTAAAATTTGATGATCATTTATATGTACATATTAGAAAAATGTCTATAAATTTGAAGTCATTTTCTATCATGTCCCTCAATAATATAATCAATTTGTTGGCGTTCTAGCTTTATCTTCAATGTTCAATCAAAGTAAGTCGTGATGAAGAATAGTCACTCACAAGAATGAAAGTCATGATCATCCTGCTTACTATCTTGCTTACCAAATATTATCTCGTAACAGTGGAACACCCTCCTTGAGAATTAGACTATAATTAGGGCACCCTTTTTATTCTTATTATATATAATAAAGGCAGTGCGACCCAATCAAACAAAAAATCCCCTTATCAAGAGTAATGATCTGTGTTGACTGACTGAATTCAATTCAAGAAAAATGTTGACTACCTCATGTCAAGGACAATTATTTCAAAAGATCTTAAAAGAACAACATATGAATTTTGGAGCTTCAAAATAAAAAATTAGCGCTCAAGAAGATTTCACATATCTAAAAGGACTAGCATGACAAGTGGACTCCTAAGCCCCAATACCATAAAAAAAAAATATATACATTCAAGTGTTGCTCTAATCCACCCCAATATGGATCGAGAAGACTTATCACTACTTGCACACATTGATGCTTCAAAAAGTATTACATCTAGATGAAGACCCGCTAGGTTGAAAATCCAAAAGGACGACCTAGGCAAAAATTAGGGTATAAAAAATAAAATAATAATAATAAATACCTGCAAGGTTGAAAACCTGAAAGGGCGACCTAGGCAAAAATTAATAATAAATACCCACTAGATTGAAAACCTGAAAGGTCAACCTAGGCAAAAATTAGGGTACGACAATGAGTAAAGACCTACAAGGTTGGAAATCCAAAAGGACAACCTAGGAAAAGTTAGGATACAAAGTCGAATAAAGACCTGCTAGGTCAAAAACTCGAAGAGGCGGCCTAGGCGAAAAATAATGAAGACTTGTTAAGTCAAAAACCCAGAAGGGCGACCTAGGCCAAAATTATGGCCACGAAAAAAAAAAAGGAATGAAGGAGTTCACTAGCTTGAGAATAAAAGAAAATGAGCAAATAATATGGCTTACACAGATCAAAGTCGAAGCAATATATTCCTAAAGGTGGTGAAGATAAATTGGGACAAATCATATCCTCCAAAGTGGGTGAATAACGCGATTGAAATTATGGTATGATTTATTAGCACACTTCTTTTATGAAATACTACTAATAAATCGGGTCATTTACCTATATGAGATCACGTTATTTTTTTCTCTTCCTATGAATCGTTCTTTTTTGTACCTTAGATTTTCTCACCAAATATCACCGTCTAAACTAATTTCTTGAGTTATGATTCTTTTTGTCAAAATGCATTTTTATGATAATCATATGTGGGGGCACAAGATATGTGAATGTCAAAAGGCCAAAACTAGTATGATGTCTTTACACATAAGACAATGGCAACTAGGGATCAAGTCGAAGATGTAACAAAAATCTCTTTAAAGATCAAAAGGACAATCACCACTATTTATTCGAAGTTGTGCATATTTTTCATCCATGAATCCAAGGATCATGTTCGTAAGGAGGTGAAAGAAATAAAAAAAAATTGTAAAAAAGTTGATTGAAAAAATTGAAAAAAGATTAAAATGAAGGAAAATGTTCATTCATCAAATCCATTCATGACATTTAATATTTTCAATAGTATATAAATTTAAAGTCGGGATGACTAACCCGCATCCTCTAATTTAAAAGCCAAGATGATTCCCTGTTACCTCACATCGATATTCTGGTTGACAATGTGGCCTGCAATTCACTCTTCTCTTTTATGAATGTTTTCTCTTGGTATAATCAAATTAAGATGGCAGTCGAAGATATGAAAAAAAATGACTTTCGTCACCCCTTGGGAAACATTTTGTTTCAAAGTTATGCGTTTTGGTTTGAAGAATGTTGGGGCGACCTACCAAAGAGCTATGGTAACCCTATTCCATGGCATGGTTCATAAAGAGGTAGAAGTTTATGTAGATGACATGATTTATAAGTAACAAACAGAAGAAAAATATGTTATTGATCTAAAGAAACTCTTCGAAAGACGTAGAAAGTTTAACCTAAATCTTACTCCCTCTAAGAGCACTTTCGGCGTGAGGTTGGGAAAATTATTTGGATTTTGTGGTTAGTCATAAAGGAATAGAGGTTGGACTCGATAACGTTCATGCCATTTTAGAAATAGCTCCCCTAAGTATAGAAAGGGAAGTTCACATTTTTTTTTGGAGACTAAATTATACTTCCAAATGTATATCACAAACTAACCGCCACTTGTGAACCAGTTTTTAAACTTTTACGAAAAAATCAAATAGTTGTGAGGAACGATGAATGCCAAAATGCATTTGAGAAAATCCGACAGTAATTGGAGAAGCCTCCAATTTTAGTCCCCCCAGTTTCGAGTTGACCCTTGATTATGTTTCTTATAGTCCTTGACAGGTCCATGGGATGCGTGCTGGGGCAACTCGATGAAACGGGAAAAAAGGAGCATGCCATTTACTATCTAAGTAAAAAATTTACAGAGGTTGAAATGAGATATACAATGTTAGAACGTACTTGTTCTGCCTTAGCTTGGGAGGCCCATCGCTTGAGGCAATACATGCTTTGCCACACGACTTTCTTGATATCCAAAATGGATTCAATCAAGTACATTTTTGAAAAGCCTGCTCTCACATGGCGAATTGCTTGCTGGCAGGTGATGTTATTAGAATATGATATTTTCTATGTTACTTAGAAAGCCATCAAATGGAGTGCCTTAGCAGATTATCTAGCTAATCAACCTGTAGATGATTATAAGTCAATGCAATGTGAATTCCCAGACGAAAGCATCATGGTTATGTTTGGAAAATGGACCTTGTTGTTCGATGAGGCCTCAAACATAATGAGGCATGGGATTGGGGTTGTCTTAATATCTCCCAAAAAAAGTTCATACCTATCACAACGCGCTTATGTTTTGATTGTACCAATAATATGGCATAATATGAAGCTTGTGCCATGGGAATTTTGGCGGCTCTAGAATCAAAAGCGAAAGTGCTGGAATTATATGGAGATTCAGCCCTGGTCATTAATCAGCTTAACCAAGAATGGGAAACTCGAGATAAGAAGTTAATACCTTATTTTACCTACATAAAAAAATTGTCTTTACAATTTGAAAAAATCACCTTTCACCATGTCCCTCGAGAAAACAATCAATTGGTTGATGCTTTGGCTACTTTATCCTCGATGTTCCAAATAAGTCAAATTGATGAAATCCCATCCATTAAGTTGGAGAGTTGAGATCATTCTGCCTACTACCACGTAATGGAAGAGGAAACCGACGGGAAATCATGGTATCACGACATCAAACATTATCTTATAAATAGAGAATATCCTCCCAGAATATCGGAGAATGAGAAAAGAACTCTGAGACGGTTAACTGCGAGCTTTTTCGTGAACGAAAATATTTTGTATAAGAGAAATCACGATATGGTACTCCTTAGATGCATTGATGTCAATGAGGCAAAAGAAATTCTACAAGATGTACTCGATGGTTCTTATGGGATCCATATGAACGGCCACGCCATGTCTAGAAAGATTCTTTGAGCCAGGTATTACTGGCTCACCCTAGAAAATGATTGTTTTAATTATGTAAAGAAATATCATAAGTGTCAAATATATGCTGAATATATTCACGCCCCACCGATGCCCATGAACACCCTTTCAGCACCCTCGCCGTTCTCAATGTGGGGCATAGACGTCATCGAAATGATCGAACCGAAATCATATAATGGAATACCTGCTAGTAACCAAGTCAGGTCTTCCACCCATTCCTTTTGGATTAGGATACAATAGTAATTCTTCTTCTTCTTCTTCTTCAACAAACAAACAAAAAAAAGGAGAAAAGAGAAAAGGACAAAAGAGAGATCAAAGATATCAAGTTCAAGAAAAATGTATAAGTGTCTTTCTCATCCATGATTTTAATGGTCGTGTCCAATAAAAATATTAATAAAAACCAACGTCATTCATTCATTCATTCATTCATTGATTCATGACCTTACATAAATTTAAAGTCGAGAAAACGACCCGCATGTTGAAGCCGGGAAAACGACTCGCACTTGAAGCCGAGAAAACGACCTGCATGTTGAAGCAGGGAAAACGACTCGCACCCGAAGCTGAGAAAACGACCTGCATGTTAAAGACAGGTAAACGACTCGCACTCAAAGCCAAGAAAACGACTCGCACCCAGAGCCGAGAAAACGATCCGCATCTTAAAGTCGGGAAAACGACTCGCACGTGAAGCCGAGAAAAGAACCCGCATATTGAAGCCGGGAAAATGACTCGCACCTAGAGCCGAGAAAACGACTCGCATCTTAAATTCGGGAAAACGACTCGCACTCGAAGCTGAGAAAAGGACCCGCAGCTTGAAGCCGGGAAAACGACTCGCACCCTTCAAAAAAATTCTTTTTGGACAAAATTAGAGTTGTCATCTTTACTTATCTTTTACTTTGATTCTCATGTAAATTCTAAGTAAATAGGGGTAGCTGTTGACGCCTAATTTTGTCTGCTTTTTATTTATTTATTTATCTATTTATTTATTTTTTACTTTTTATTAAAAAAGGATTAAATAATAATAATAATAAATGTATATATAAAATATGAAGAAATATAAAAATAAAAATAAATAATTAGGGCTATAAACTTTAGACAACCACGGTTGTTTCCAGTCCTTGTTTACCTCAAATTCCTGTTCAAACTCTTTTCTAAAATATAAAAAAAATAAAATAAAAGCTATATAATTGAATGAAAAGAAACCGAAAAGAAATGAATTGATGGTCATAAAAATCAGTATAATGATGATCAATTGAATGAAAAGAAACCGAAAAGAAATGGAGTGATGGTCATTAAAATCGGTAAAATGATAATCAATTGAATGAAAAGAAATAAATTAATAGTAATAAAATGGTGATCAATTGGCAATTATTCCCTTGCCTTTTGTAATCTACACCCAAAAAGTCTATAAATAATCGATACCAAGAGTAGAAAGGGAGGAGCACGATTGAGAGCACAAAAAAAAAAGAAAGAAGAGAGAATAATAGGCAAAAGAGGAGCAGAAAGTCTGATCTTGGGAAAACAAGCAAAAAACCAATTCAGTAGTAAGGTATCACTTTCTTATTGTTTCTCTAATTTTCTTTTTATTAGTATTTGTATTGCATCCTTTTAAAAAATATTCCTTTTTTTCTTCTTTCTCTTTTTCTGTTTATGCAAAAATAAACTCATATGTTAAGCTTTCATTTTTCTAAAGTTTTCTGTTTCTAAAATTGTTTTCTTTGCAACACAAAATACTAAAAAAAAGTATAACTAATTGATGTTTATAAACCAATCACCAAGAAAACAAATTTCACCCTATTGTAATATAATAGAAAACTCATACCACGTCTTTATCAAATAACTCAAAAAAATCATAACAACGAATAAATAGTTTTCCTTAGGATTATAATTAATGGTCGCTGCCGCTGGATGAAATTCATCCTCGCTCGCCGCGCCACATCACTCATCCTCAATTGTTGGTGGCCTTTGTGTCGCGACAGATCCGACAACGCACGAGAAAATCCATTAACAGGCTGCTTCGCTGTGGCGTCCATCTGTTTCATTCACATACCGCCGCGTCATGTTGTTTTCTAACAATTTTTTTTTACTTCAAAACAAAAGTAAAAAGATAAAATTCATGAACAGAAATCTCACCTCTTTTTTCGTTATTATTACATTTTCGTTACGTTGTTTTCTGACAAAAATCAATTTTTCTTTAAAACAAAAATAAAAAGATATAATCCGTGAACAGACATCTCACCTCTTTTTTTTCGTTATTATTATTGTTATTACATTTTTATTTTTAGATAGGTATATAATAATTATTATAATAAAAAATAATTAAAATAAAGTAATAATAAAAATCAGACAACACATAAACATTTTCTACCCAAGAACTACGGTTGTTTTGATTTTTCTATTGCACCTGGGGATACGTAGGAGCAAGGTTTTCCGTTGTCAAACCAAATTAATAAAAAATTTTTTTTTCCTTCTTTTATTAATGTAAATATTTTTTTTTATTATTTTTTAGGGGGTAAAATAAATAATTAACGGACGATGTAAGGTAATATTACTTTCCCTATTTGTAATTGACTCCCGAATCCGTTTTTTGGTTCAAGAATTTTTTTCTAGGTTTTATCTAACTTTCCCTTTAAAATAAAATAAAATTAGTGGCGACTCATTTTTCTCGGAAAAATTGGACACGATAATAAATAAATAATAATTAAAAAAGATAAAAAATAAAAAATAAGAATAAAAATGTGCTTTGCATTGCATGCTTTTTCATTAGATTTTGTGGTTGCAAATGTTGTGAGCTATTTTGGGTTTTTGGCATGATTGGATAATATCTCTACATTCTTGGTACAATAAGTTGGATTAGAACGCTAAATTGTGTATCATCTGCGATAAGTCATTAACCTTTGTGAGATTTTGAGCCTTATTATGGATGAAATATTTTTTTCCATTTTCTTTTTCTTGTAAGATTGAAATGATCTAGGCATTTGTTTCTTGTTAAGCTACTAGCCAAATAAGCTTACCCTACAATTATCCATTTGTTTAAGCCCCTTTGAGCCTAGTTATCCCATTCTTTGTTTTATATCTCATTACATGCCTAAAAGTGAAAAACAATGAATTGACCCAATCTTGGAGAATAAATGAGTCCTTCTTAAATTAAGTGTGGGGGTGCTCAACTTGTTTGTTTGGTTAGATTTTAGGTTTATTTAAAAACAAATCAAATCAATTAAATAAATAAAAAAAGAAAAAAAATTCAATATGTATATATATATATATATATATATATATATATATATATATTGATGAATAAATGAGGAAAATGGTTGTGTCGTGAACAAAGAGAGTAAGAATAAAAATTAATGATATTTTGTTGAGTTACCTCTCAATGTTATTTTTCTCTCTTGATCATTACTCCTTTATCCTCTTTGATTTTTAGCCCTAGTCTCCTTAGGATTATCTCACTCTTACCTTGTCCCCGTTACAACCTTAATAAAGACCTTTTGATCGTTATGTGCATGTGTTTCAAATATAGATGTTAGAGGCTTGTCAAGTCTATGGTAGTGCTAGCTTTCATGATGTGCTTTGAGTGTAAACAGTAGCCCAAACACTTTAGTGATTGAGCGAATTTTATACCTTGTGAGGACTCTATCACTTATGATGCATTCTTTAATTAATTTGTCATCTTGTTTGCCTTGGTTGTGATAAAAAGCTATTCATGATTGCCTTAAGCTAGAAACATTTTTTTTGCTCACCACTTTGCATCCCTGAGAATATTTGGAATCACATGCATTACTTTGCTCGAAGTGCAAAAGCTTAAGTGTGGGGGAATTTGATCAAAACATTTTGGGCAAATTTTTCTAGCTTTTCACTGTGACATTTTAAATGCTCTTTATAGCTTAGATTCATTTTTTAGCTTGTTTCTAAACTTTGGGTCGAAATTGAATTTTAATTTTATTATTTGCATATTGACCCCTGCTTGCTCTGTAGGTCATAACTTGAGCTCTGGATATCAGATTGACTCATGCGAGCAGGCGTTGGAAAGCTAAAAATCAGAGCTATAACTTTTGTGTTGGAATAAAAGCCCAATGGCGATTTTTACTGGGTATAAACTGCATATTTCGTGATTTGAGATTTTGTAAAATAATTTTAAGTAGTGGGCCACTTGTTTTAAAAGCCCAAAAAGCGAGTGCAATATATTCGAAGTTTTCTTCTATTTTAGGGAAACAGTTTTTCGGATTCAAAGAAATAAACAAAACAGTTCTTATTTTATTGCATGGAAGACTAATTTTCTGAGATTGATCCACTGTTTCAGAGTTTCATCAACACCTTGAGGTTAAGTTTATAATGTTAATTTTGCATTATGATTCTATTTCTCTTTAGTCGATTATACTATTATTCTGATTGCTTAATTCGAATTTCAATAGGATTGATTAAATTAGTTTGACATAATTCGGTTTCAACATTAATTAAATTATAGTTTTGCGACGCTTGATCGTTAACTGTAATATATCGATGACTATGATGCTTAATCCAGTCAAAGAAACTGAATTCATATAGGGTTGATTCCGCTTTTTTAAGTTTGAAGTTCATTAGAATCAATCTGCTAAGAAGAAGCAAAAAAGAACTTTATTTCACCCTTTTGTAACCCAACCCAATAGTGATTGTTCTGCCTCAACAACTTGTAGGTTTTCAAGTTGGAAGTTGAGAAGACTTGACTTGTAAGGTCAAGGTGTTGTAGTGCCTCAATGGTTTGTAGGTTTCAGGCTTGAAGTTGAGAAGATTGACTCGTAAAGTCAGGTGTTGCAATTCAGGTTCTGAATTAATGATAAATCCTTATGTGTAAGGGGACTGGATGTAGCTGCCCAATTGGTAAGGGGCTCGTATAAATCATGGTGGTTTTTCCTTCTGCACTGATACTTTTTTTTATTGTTGCCTTTAATTTGTTATATTTGTTCTAATATCTTGAATCATATTTTTGAAAATAAGTTTTAAATAAGGCAAAAACACAATTTAACTCCCGCATCTTGTGATTTTGCACCTTCAATTGGCATCAAAGCATGGTCTCAAGGCTAAGCACCTTACATTGTTTGAGAAAAGATCTACTTTTCAACATGTCTGGTTTTGGGGATGAAGTTTCAAGAGGAAATATCAACAAACCTCATTTGTTTGATGGAGAATGCTTTGAGTACTGGAAGGACATATTCAGAAGTTACTATATCTCACAAGATCCTGAGCTTTGGGATTTGGGGGAAAATGGGTACATTGCTCCTACCAATAAAGATGGTACTGACGTATCCAGAAAGGATATGCATTATAAAGCAAGAACGTTTATGATGAATGCGATCACATTCAAGTTGTTTGACAAGTGCACCAACACGGAGACGGCTAAGAGTATTTATGATGCTTTAGTTCTGATCTACGAAGGAAGCAAGCAAGTTCAAGAGGAAAAAGCTAATCTTTTGTCAAAAAGTATGAGCTTTTTCAAATAAAGGAAGCTAAAGATATTGATACTTTGTTTTCCAGGTTTCAGACTCTGGTCTCATGGATAAAAGTGGTTCAAAGAGCTAAACAACTACTGATCATGTTAAGAAGAAGATCCTAAAGAGTCTGCCCAGCAAGTGGAGACCCAAGATCTCAACTATTCTAAAAGCAAAGGACTCAACAATCTTCGTTTGGAAGAGTTAATCATCAATCTCAGGTCTAATGAAATTGAGTTTGCAACGGATGAGCCCAAGAAGAAGTAGAAGACTCCGACTCTCAGATCCAAGGATAAGAAAGCTTGACAACCAGTAGTAGAATCAGAGGGTAGTGATTCAAAGGATCATAATGAAGACTTAAAGGATAAGGAGCTTGAATACATCTCCAGAATGCTTTAAAGGATGTGGCACAACAAGAATAATTATTTCCCTCGAAGAGATTCCAAGCAATCCAGTAGAGGAAAGGATGATAAATCTAACAAGAAAAGTATCATCTGCTATGGATGCAATGAACCTGGTTATAACACCCCGACCATTACCGTTACCGCCGATGCTACCTCACGATCTTCTCACCCCCTAACCACCTAGTGGAAATAGCGAGTTTTTTTCCTTCTGTGGGATTCGAGCTTGGTACCTAGGGGATAAGTACCGCCTCCACACAGTCCCACTACCAATTGAGTTTTTATGTAACACCCCGGCCATTACCGTTACCGGCGATGCTACCTCACGAGCTTCTCGTCCCCCTCACCACCCAGTGGAAATAATGAGTTTTTGCCTTCCACTGAGTGGTGAGGGGGGACGAGAAGATCGTGAGGTAGCATTGCCGGTAACAATAATGGTTGGGGTGTTACACTGGTCATCTCAAATCAAAATGTACGAATCGGGAGAAAAGAAGGTTCTGATGACTACATGGGATGACTATGATGAATCATCTGATGATGAAGAGTATACTGATATAGCTATAACAGCATATGTTGACTTTGACTCTAGAAACAATTCTGTGGATGAGGAAATTGAGGTACTCTCGGATTTATCTCGTACATAGCTGATTACTGTTATAAATGATATTTTAAATAAAAATCACACTATTATTTTTAAAATTGAAAGCTTTGAGGAAAATTAATTTAAATTTAACTGAAAATTATAATTCTCTCAAAAATTATTTTGAAGAACTTAAGAGAGAAAATATGACTCTAAATAATAAAATTATTTCAAAACCATAAGAGGAAACCTTTTGTAACTCAATCAAATATGAAATAGCTTTTCAAGATTTTCTTGCAAACAACATAGATAAAAGCAAGCTTGCATCTATGATCTATGGTGTTAGCATAAATAATAAGAGAGGAAATTGTTTTAAAGAAATAGTGGTTAAAGGCAAATTTATTCCCTCTGATGATATGTGTACTATCTGCTCCAAGAAAGGTCATAGCAGAATAACTTGTCATATGCTAGAAACATGGAAAGACAGGAAACCTTTCTCAGCTAACAAACCAAGACCCAACCAAATTTGGGGACCAAAGGACAAAATTGTTTATCTTGTAGATGTCTTTAGCAGCAAAGTTGAAGGATTCTCACAACTCATGATGGCAGAAAATCTTATGTCCCAAGACCTAACTCTGCTGGAAGGAGGACTAGTCAACATAATATATATCTGAAGAACCATAGCTATCAAAGGAACCAAAATTGGTAGAGGAACCTGATACATCAATAGAATCAGAATTGTCAAACGAACAATCAGAATCAAGATATATCCCTTAGCACTCCAATCAAGTTCATCAAGAATGAAAACCTAGATGCGAATATAAATCCCTTCATCTAGAATATCTGATCAGAGAATGTGCAAATTATAATTTGAAAGCAGAAAAGAAGAACGAAGAGGTCTTTTAGAAATAGTTCATATCTAAGTTATATTTTTCTGTTCTTTATTTAACTACCTGATTTTATGTTATTTATGATAAGAAGTAGCTTGACCTTAAAAAGTCAAAGCTAGTTGAAGATTCTGCAAGTTTAGGAAAACCAGAGGAACCAGGTAAACAAGAGGAATCTGGGAAATAACAAGAGCTGAAGAAAACAACAAAGGATAAGAATGTCAACGTCAAAACAAGTCAAGATCCCCCAGAAGCTAAAAATGGATGGAAGTACATGTCATCTAGACTCTCTGATTATTAGGAACATCAATGATCCTCTAAAGACCAGATAAGCCCTCAAGGACACTTCTATGTTTGGTCTGCACTTAGTGTTTTACCCTACCTCTGTTGATGAAGCTTTGGTAGATGATGGATAGATTCTTGCAAAGCAGCACTCAACTGTTATAGATTAAGCATCAACTGGAAGTTTATAAGCTATATAAGAGTAACATTTATATTTTATGTGATAGTACGTCAGCTATGTTTAACTAAAAATTCGATTATGCATTCTAAGGAAAAGCATATAGAAATAAAACATCATTTTTTTTTGTTCAAAAGGGTATTTTAAAATTCAAGTTGGCAACACTATTCATTAGTGGGCTGACATTTTAACAAAACCCATAGTGAAGTTCGTTGGAATCAATTCGCTTAGAAGAAGCAAAATAGTACCATGTTTCACTCCTTTGTAACCCAGCCCTATAGTGGCTATTTTGCCTCAACGACTTCAAGAATTGTGTAAAACTTTTTCCTTTTTAAATAAATTCACTTAAACATTTATGAAAAAAGAAAGCTTTTAAGGAGGTAGAAATAAAGGAAAGAGATAAATTATAAGCAATTTTTTCCTGGTTCACCACCAATATAGTATCTATATCTAGGACATACAATTGTCAAACTTTAAATGTTCTAATCTTCTCAAACTTGTAGCTTTGTGCAGTCAAGCTTTTATGTACGCACACTATTGGGACAAGTTACAAAGAAATAAAGTTTTTGTGTGAAATATAAGTTGACTCTAAAGTCAAAGATATAGAACTGTAAAACCATAAATACAAGTGAAAAGATTTCCCTTGAAAAAGTTTTGAATGTGAGATCACTTGAATGAAATCAGAAATGTTTCTTGATGATTCGTCAGGTCATTGTTCGACGATTTTCTATTTCTTTCTTCATTTTGCAATAATGCTTGAGTAGATTTTTATAGTATTGGTATGATGACGCTATTTTTTTAAAGTTGTAGAGAATGTCGTGCACTACTTGTACGAATTGTTCTATCAGGATAGGTGGCGTGGATTTTAAAAAAAACATTCCTTAAACTTTTCCTTTCACCGTCAAAATAAAATATCTACTTCAAAGAATATCTTGTTCCAGACGAAATACATCAAATGAAGAGTTGTTTGAATGATAAGAGGAATTGAGTATTATAGAATCCAATTTATCTGTTGTATATGCTTTAATTAAAGAATATATGATTAGAGGATTTGTCTTTTGTTAGAGAATTGACCAAATGTTTGAAAATACTTTGAATCATCAGTGGAATTGGTTAGTACGTTTCGCTACTTAGAAGAAGAATTATAAGATATGCTTTTATGAGAAAATATTGACTAGATGATTGACTTAAACACTCAACAGAGGAATAAGAGTATGCGTTTCTTTGGCTAGACATACCATTGAAAACACTCATTAGATTTTTTGTACACTTAGAAAACACCTTAAACTATAAATTTGTCTCACATATACTTTGTTATCATCAAACCAACTTGGTTCTAACAGTATCCCCTTTATTAATGATGAGAAACATCTATATTGATGAACAATTTTTCTGAATATAAAAACATTTCAAAGGCTCCCTTGAATTGAAGCATGGATATTTTGAAGGGTTTTAACTTAATGCCAAAAACTTAATGCAAACTCAATGTTATCAAAACAGATGCATGATATTGATGTGTGTTGACATTGGCACTTTGAAGACAACTAAAATATCTATGTTATTTCCATTTTAAAATTGTTCTCTAATATGTTTTCCTCCCTCTGTCATCCGACAAAAAGGTTAAAAAAATGTATCATTAAAAAACAATCAAGAGAAAAATAAATTGGGAAATTGAATGTCCTTCATAAATTAGAGTGAAAAGATACATTGCAATAATAAAAAAAATCTAATGGTCAAGGTTGGAAATTTTGGCATGGATTAGAGCACGAGTATCTTGAATTAGGTTCTAGTTTCTTTTAGATGATTCCCTGAAAACCCTAGTCTTCGCAACCAATTTGTCAAACTCTTATGGAGTAATAAATTGTACTAGAGAAATGGATGAAGATAGAGTAGCAATAGTAGCAACATTTTCCATAGAAGTAGCAACATTTTTCATAGAAGTATCAAAGTCTTATACTAGAACCATGTCAGGAAAATCTAGTTAAGTTATCTCAATATGAGGAATAACCAAAAGGAATTTCAATGTTGTTGGTGAATCAAACATTGGATTTTCCAGAGGTTCGTGCACAAAGGGAGATCAAGTCTCACCAGATGAACCTTCAACAAATACTATGTGCAACCTAATATTTTGTGATGTAAATGGTTAAGCTTGTGTGTAACTTTCAATGGCCTTTAACCTCTCATTTTTCTGTCCCATATAGCTGGCCAAAACACCTATGAAAGGATGTCTAATTTTCTACATATACTTCACCAAAGTATCTTACATGCTTTTATTGGAATCACCATCTTTTTGATTGGCATATTTTGCTCTCTCAATTTGGTTAGCACAAGGATCGCCCAAATTATTTTCATCATCAAGTCTTAAAAGTTCATCAATATCACAAGGAGACGTGCATGTAGAAGTTTGTTGAGCTTGCGTAGAAATTAGAGTCTCAAGATTCTTAGCGGTGCTATCTACCTTCATCTCCAAAATTGTATTAGCCTCCACCTTGTACATCCCAACTTACTTTTTAACATGTCTATCACTTGAGTTCTATTGGCAACTATTAGTAGCTATTTCTTCCACTAATGCATATACTTCTTTAGGTTCTTTTTTTTAGAATAGTGCCTTCATAAGCAACATCAATACTACTTCTACTTTGAATAGAAAGCCTATTATGCCATATCTGGTAGCCATTACGTGGGAAGCTTTTGATCATGTCTTGAAATATCTCCCAAGCCTCAAATTGGGAAAAGTTGGCGATGTTAGCTCAAAGTTTAGCAAACCTGGATGGAGGAAAATACTTTTTCAAAAAAATTCGGTCAGTTGATCCCAAGTGGTAATATACCTAGTAGGTTGGGATGATAGCCAAATAACACTCACTACAACATTTTTGTCCTACTGCAACGCATGAAAACCGTTGCTTAACTTAAAAAAACTGTTGCCGTAATCTACGAGAACGATTTTCTGTCCGTGGGGAACCAAGGCGTTGCCTTTGCCTTACGCAACGGTTTTTTTTAGAAACAACAACGCTTTTGAAAAACCGTACTGCTAGCTACCTCTAAGTGAACGGTTTTTCAAATTGACAACGACAACGGTTTTATGATGTTGCCAAATTAAAACCGTTCTTGTAGGTTCCTTTTCAATTAAGTTACGGCCACACTTTAAAACCGTTGCAAAAGCTTTTTTTTTTTTTAAAAAAATTATTTTTCTAAAATACAATAATTTTGGATATTTAAAAAACATTATTATTGTAATACCATAATAAATTTAAAAATATAATAATTGCAATAATACATAATTATTGTAACATACTATAATAAATTTAAAATATAACAATTGCAATAGTATAAAATTTTGTAATACT
>JBBPBP010000003.1:35184625-35216412 GCA_037974735.1 Cicer chorassanicum | reverse complement strand
ATATATATATATAGTTAAAGTTCATTGTCATATTTATGATATGTCTATGTTAACAATGTGTGAAGCAAACGAACAAAATATCATTCATATGATATATATTCGCAGTGATTCAATTTCTCTAATTTAAATTCTAGAGATAAGGAGCCAATCAAAATAACAAAAAAAAATCCTTATCTATAAAAAAAACTACACAAAGAAAACTTAAGTATCAACATCTATCTCTTCATCTTGTGCTTCGAAATGTTGAAATTCTTCATTTGTATCACCATCATTCATCTACAAAATAAAAATAATATATTCAATAAGTAAAATCATGAGTAAATGACAAAATGTTAAAGTCTATAAATGTGATTATAAAGTCAAACCAAGACACATGTATGTGAGAGCATACATAACAGTAGCAATTTATAAAAGTAATATAGTTTTAACAGTACCTATTTCTAACAGTAAATAAAGTTAAATGTATAATATCATTATAGTTCTAACAGTACAATTTCTAATAGTAATATAGTTCTAACAGTACTATAAATATAATTCTAACAATAATATTTCTAACCGTAATATAGTTCAGTCTTACTTCATTATTATTAGGAGCATGTGTTGATGTAGAAGAACGTAGAGTACTATTAGCATCAGCTGGAGTTGATAAAAAAGCTGCTAAAGCCTCTATATTCAATCCTGCAGTGTTTGCATTCAACATTGTCTTAAGAATAAGCTAAAATTTTCCTTCCATTGCTTCCATTTCCTTACGTTATTTCTCCTCTATCTCTTATATCTTATCATTAAACTGTTTTATCTCCTCAGCGTGTTCTCTTTTAAGTTTTGCAATTTCTTCATTTCTTCTCAAGAGTGTTGGTGTTGAAGTTCTTCCGTGACAACAAAATCTCCCAAGTTTTTCTTTGCCACACACACTCTGAAAGGCTTCTAAAGATGACTGTCCAGCTTTTTCAATCAAGTCTTGAAGCTTTATCTAGCATAAATAATAATATTAAATGAATAATTGTATACATAAATAATAGTAAATAAATAAGACATTATGTTAAACTTACAATTGCAAGATTGGTTTCTGGATCCAACTCGTTTCTTTTATTACTTTGTCGAGTAGCAATAAACATTTCAGCTTGAGTGGGAGGCTCTTTATCTTCATTACTTTGACACTAAACCAAGAAAAAAATAAGAAAATGAGAATTTTATTTAAGTAACATAATTAAATATTCACTTACAATGTTTGAAAAAAGAATACCATTTTTTCCCTTATAACTGAAAAGCCTTTATTCCCCATTCGGTGCCTGTATTTCAGCTAAGCTATATTTTTGGCATTTTGATGATTGATTTCCTATATTCATTCACAATATATTTTTTTTATAAAATTACAAATGTGTGACAACAACTATATATAACAAGTAATTATATCTTACTTGACTATGGTCTTCTTTCCAATATTCCAATAAGTTCTTAAAGTCTTCTTCTGGTACCTCATGAGGACGATTTTTTAACCGTTGGCGCGTGGTTTTGTACTTACTAAAATGCTCCTTTTTAAGAAAACATTTGTATCTTCTCCAAGAATAATTTAAAATAGAAAATACAACTTTCCTTCCTTTCTCTGGAATTTTGTACTTTTGTTGCAAAAATAAAAGAAACATATTAGGATCTATATTTATAAAAGTATGCTAGCCCATACATTCAAATTAAAAAGTAAGTACATTTAGATAATCCCACACAGGATCTATATTTAGATCCTTCCAACTCCTAATCAAAGCCTTCCAATTATTGAAAGTGAGAGGACACAAATCTGAACTTCTTGCGATTGTCCCCAAAAAACTACTAAGTTAAGAATCTGTCTTTTCATCAGGCCCAATCGGTTGTCCTTCTTCATTCAAGATGATCTCTTGCATATCTTTGAATTCTCGTGAATGAATTTTTCGACATATAGTCTTTCCTTGTTTTTTTATTAATCCTGACAATAAACCACATAATAGTAATTAAAAAAGTAAAAAAAAATTGCAAATTCTTATAACCAATATATACTCAACAAATACTCAACAAAAACATATATACCATTGGTTCCCTCACTTTCCTCACTTTCATAGTTGATACCCTCCTCCATTTCATTTTCTTCTATATCTTCATCTCCTGAATCCTCTACTCCATGTTGTTCCTTATTCTTATTGAGATATTTGGCAAGTGACATAGCTGGACATTTTGGAATAGTTTTTTTCTTCTTATAGGCTTGTTGATGTACCGTGGATCCTTGAACTTGATTTCCCATGGTAGAGCTGACTTGCCTCTTAAGGTTATTGTTTTGATGAAGTCCTTTGTTTTTCTCCTCAATTTTCTTAAAGAATTTTGATTCCGTTGGAACTTGAACTTTAGGAGCCATTGTAGAGTTCAGTTGCTTCTTAAGATTACTATTCTGACATAATTTTTTATTTTTGTCACCAATTTTCTCCGAGACTTGTGATTCTATTGTACCTTGAGTAGCCATTGTTGACTTTAGTTGCTTCTGAAGATTATTATTTTGAGAAAGCGTTTTGTTTTGCTCATCAGTTTTCTTAGAGACTTGTGATTCTATTAAACCTTCAAGACAAGGAGCCTTTGTAGACCAAAGCTGTCTTTTTATATTATTATTTTGACCAACCCCTTTGTTCTTGTCAAAAATTTTCTTATATGGTTCAATAATTGGTTGGATTGCAACTACCTTTTGGTATGGCTTTTATGTTGTGTTTGAATTGTCTTCCCAGCTTCCAATGATTGCTTCGATTCGTCTATCTTTTGATTGCTTTCTTTTATAGATTTAACATTTTCTAACTTGACTCTATATTGCCGCATTAAGTCATTGCTGGACTTAGCTTGAATATCAAGCTGAAAACCATTCCCTTTGTTCATTTTCCTGCAATCAAACAGAAGAAATAACATCCAGAAGTATTAACTAGTCCAAATAACAGGTAGTCCTAAAATAGCAGTTTTAAAACAGCAGTCCTAAAACAATATTCCTAAAACAACAGTCCTAAAACAGCAGTCCTAAAACATCAGTCCTAAAACAGCAGTCCTAAAACAGCAGTCCTAAAACAGCACTCCTAAAACAACACTCCTAAAACAACACTCCTAATCTTAACAAGCAGTCCTAAAAACAACAGTTCAAATAAGTAACAACCTATCCAAATAAGTAATAAGCAGTCCTAAAAACAGCAGTCCAAATCTTAACAAGCAGTCCTAAAAACACCAGTCCAAATAAGTAACAAGCAGAACAACAGTCCAAATAAGTAACAAGCAGTCCAAATCTTAACAAGCAGTCCAAATAAGTAACAAGCAGTCCTAAAACAGCAGTCCTAAAAACAACTATTCAAATAAGTAACAACCAGTCCAAATAAGTAATAAGCAGTCCTAAAAACAGCAGTCCAAATCTTAACAAGCAGTCCTAAAAACAGCAGTCCAAATAAGTAACAAGCAGTCCAAATCTTAACAAGCAGTCCAAATAAGTAACAAGCAGTCCTAAAACAACAGTCCTAAAACATAACAGTTCAAATAAGTAACAACCAGTCCAAATAAGTAATAAGCAGTCCTAAAAACAGCAGTCCAAATAAGTAACAAGCAATCCTAAATATAGCAGTCCAAATAATTATAACAAGGACAATAGGAAGTGTCAAAAGACATTCATTATAAGTAAATAAACAGAAGTTCAAATAATTGTAACAATCAGTCCAAAAAACATTCATTATAAGTAAATAAAAATTAATGAATAATAAAATAGTTCAAAAAAGTCTCATCAAAACTAGAATCGTCATCAGATTCTTTTTCAGATGACCCACGTAAAGAATTAACAATAATCGTTGGTGGAATATCATTCCTAACAAATTCAACTTCACGAGTCTCATCACTTGCAGCTAGATTAACTGGATGGTCAGACGGATCACATTGATACGGTTGTTGGCCATTTGAATTTGATTGTTCGTTCATGTTAAAAAAATCCCTAGGAACAGACTTCATAACATAATGTCTATTTGGATTAGAAGGATCTTGAATGTAGAAGCATTGGTGGACTTGAGATGCCAATACAAAAGGATCGTCCATGTAACATCTCTTGTTAAAGTAAACACAAGTCAAGCCATATTTGTCTTCTTCAACTTCAATCCAATCACATCTAAATAACACAAACTTCAACGTACCATAATAATCTACCTCAACTATTTCAGTAATTGATCCATATTAAGTTATTGATGGTATTATTGGATTTTCATCTTTGGTACTTGCAAAACTTGCAGTTACTGCCATTAGTGTCACACCACTATTTTGTGTTTTACGTCTAGCATCACGGTGTTTTGTATGAAACCTGTATCCATTAATTACATAGCCAGAAAAATGTCTTGCAATTTTATTTGGTCTTCTTGATATCTTCTTAAGTTTGTCAGATACATCGCTTAATAAGACACGCTTCTTAAACCATTCGACAAAATCTAACCCTTGACTTTTTGCTTTGCTCCACCTCTTTCTTTTATTCACATTTACATCTTCATTTTCATTCTCACTACAAATAAAAGTACATTGTTATAGTAATTGTAAAACAATTCTTTAATGCGTTAAAAACCTACAAATACGAGTCTAGTTATTTACCTTATAAAACATTGGACATCGTCACAATTGAATAAAATGTAACGATGGGCTTGACTCCTAGACTTGCAATCCAAAGAAATTCCTTCACCTTTTTTCTTTCCCCCAATAGGATGACCAAGATCACATGTATCACTATTCCTTGTCATTCTACTAAACCTTGTCTCCACACCACTATGCAAGTATCGCGAGCAAAATGTCAAGCACTCTTCAACCAAGTAACCCTCAGCAATAGAACCCTCAGGTCGACTTTTATTACGAACATAACTCTTCAACTTTCCTAGATATCTTTCTATAAAGTACATCCACCGAAATTGAACAGGCCCTCCCAATCTTACCTCATTTCCTGGGATATCCAACAAAGTTCCAATTATGTTATCAAATATGTTTTTCTCTATGTGCATTACATCAAGATTATGGGGTAAAATATTGTGCTTCCAATATGGCAACTCAAAAAAAAATAGATTTTTTCTTCCATGGACCATCATTACATTTCTTTTGCATCTTACCAAATGCATTGTTAAAGCCTTCTAACAAATCCAAGATATCTTCCCCTTTTAACAATTCTGGTGGTGGCCTATTTTCTGTCATCCCATTAAAATCCCTTGCATTTGATCTATATTTATGATCCATAGGAAAAAAAAAGCACGATGACCCATATAACACATCTTTCGACTATGCTTCAAATAGGTCGAATTAGTGTTATAATTACAACCAGGACATGCAAATTTTCCTTTTGTACTCCACCCACTTAACATAGCATACCCAGGAAAGTCACTAATAGTCCACAAGAGAGTTGCTCGCATTTGGAATGTTTGCTTTAGTGATGCATCATATGTTTCTACTCCCAAATCCCATAACACATTTAACTCTTCAATCAACGGTTGAAGGTACACATCAATATTATTCCCTGGCGATTGTGGTCCAGGTAATAATAAAGACAACATAGAATACTCAGCCTTCATGCAACACCAAGGTGGAAAGTTATATGGTATTAATAACACAGGCCAAGTACTATGAGACACATTCATGGTTCTAAAGGGATTAAATCCGTCGCTGGACAATCCAAGTCTTATATTACGTGAGTCTAAAGCAAAATCTGGATGACATTTATCAAATTCTTTCCATGCTTCTCCATCTGCAGGATGCCTCAACTTCCCATCTTTCGAACGCTCTTATTCATGCCACCTTAATGAGCTAGCCGTCTTTGAACACATAAACAACCTTTGAAGTCTGGGAATCAATGGAAAAAATATTTTAGCTGAAACTTTATAAGATTCATGATTTTTTCCAACTTGATGGTTTCCTTCGGCAATTTCCTTCCAGCGTGGAGCACCGGAAACATGGCAAGATGTGTTATTCTTGTAATTTTTCCAATAAATCATGCAATCATTAGGGCAAGCATCGATCTTTTTATAATCGAGCCCTAAGTCCCTTATCATGCCTTTAGTTTTATTGAACGTATCAGGGATGTTCAATGAAGGCATAGCTTCTTTCAACAATTCTAAGAGAGCATTAAATGATTCATTGCTCCAACCATACAAACATTTCAATAAATATAGGCGAATTGTGAAGGACAATTTTGAGAAGTTTTTGCAACTCGGATATAACTCTTGTTTGGCTTCTTCAACTAGATTATAAAACTTTTTTGCATCTTCATTGAGGCCTTCATTAAGTTCACATTCTTCTTGTATAACATCTCTAAATCTTTCAAAAAGTAGTTCATCAATTTGATCCTCTTCGTTATTCACATGATCATCATTAAGATCATTGGGTTTTTCTCTCTCTTCACCATGACGAACCCAAAAATCATATCCTTTTTGAAATCCTTTTGCTATTAAATGATTTCGTACTACCTTCCTTGTGAACCAATTGGTGTTGTAACATTCAACACATGGACACGAAATCTCTTTTCTGCGAGGTTTTCCTTTGGTGTATGCATAATCTAGGAAAAAATCGACACCGTTTTGATACTCTTTACTCTCTCTAGCTAATTTTGTCCATTCCTTGTCCATCGATTTTATGAGGAGACTACCATATATGACAAATAATTTCAAAGGGATGTTAGTACGTCCTCGATCAAAATCTAGATACCCTCGTAATTTGATTTTTTTTTTTCTTAAAACATGACATAGATTGAGTAACTTTTTAATATATTACTATTAATATGGTGTTCGATAACAATATTATATCATTATGTGTGAATATAGAAAACAAACAACAATATAAAAATTGTAGTTCAAGGAGGGTATATATTATTATATCATCATGAGCGAAATTGTAGTTCGAGGAGGGTATATAATATACCTTTCAAATCACGTTCCAAGCAAAGCACCTTAGAGATCAATAGTTAATTTCAATCTTGACTAGATGCTTCTATCAAAGTCTCTATAAAACTCAATCTGAAGAAGAAAAAAAAAGGAAAGCAAAAATTGATATGTAATATAATTAATAAATTCATGATGCTACCAATTATCAGTGCAAATTCATGATGCTGCCAGTTGATAGTGTTAGAGCAAATTATCACCTTAGCTGTATAACCAAATGATTGAAGTTCAAACATAACATACATCGAAGAAAATAAGAATATTATTACAACTGATTACTGCCAAACTTAATAAAATAAAATGCTTGTTAGTCGTTATTACCTTCCATCAGCTGCCCAAAAGGAGAAAATGCTTCGGTAATTTTTCATCTGTTGTCAGTCTTGAAAGACCTGTTCAAAACTACAAATACAAGAAAGTGCACATTGTTCAGATTTTAAAACATTGCATATAAAATTCAGGTATTTTGCACTGCGCAAGATAAGTATATCAGCATCTTTCGATTCTAAAAAATGAAGCATATACACAGAACTGGAATTGTCATATACATGCGTTATACATTGAGCAATTTCATGTAGGAGATGGTGCCAATTAATTAGCATATAGCATTGTTGAAGCTTATGCCAAATAAACCAGAAAACTGGTTCATTCAAAGTTCTCATAAGTGAAAATTAGCCAGATACAAGCAAAAATAAAAAAAACAGGGTAATTAAAACCTTAAACAGAACAAACTGTGCAATCCTTTCACAAATACCGGGTAATTAAAACCGTAACCTCAACCAAAAAATGCATCGCGTTTCAACAAACTGTGTCTTTTTAACTTATGTAGAACTATTAATTAATATTATACACACACTATAAACTTGTCTGTAATGAAATTATATAATCTACTCAATTCAAGAATAACAGATTATAAGTTATTAAAACTCAACCTTTTATAGGCTCTATTTTCCACTGGTAAAAATAACTAATGTACAACTATACGGTAAAAACCAAAGTCCAACCTCAAATATCTGGTCCATGCTAATTTACCAGAGTACTCAAACCTCAACCACATAGTTCAAAGACACAATCTCATAATCTCAACCTTAGATTAATAACCCTAACCTCAACCACAGAGTTTAAAGACACAATCTCACATCACATGCATTTGACCCTTATTCAACAATCTCCAAAATACATGTACTCAAAACTTAAAACACAGCAAAGATTCAAAATACATACCAAAAAGTGTCGCAACTCAAGAAGTAAAACCCCAATCGATGACGCACAAGCTTCCTTTCTAATCAATGTTGCGCATATTTTTTCCCCTTTCTCATGTAGAGAGGAGATTGAGCGAGGAAGAAATGGGTACGCGAGAGAGGGCTCGCGACAGTAAGGGTTAGGCGAGAGGAAGAAGGTTACGCAAGAGGAAGAGGTTGCTGAAGCAGCTGGGTTTCGTGAGAGGAAGAAGTTGCTGAAGCAACTGGGTTTCGCGAAAGGAAGAAGTTGCTGAAGCAGCTGAGTTTCGCGAGAGGGGGCTGGGTTCCGTGAGAGGGGGGGAAGAAGGAAAATGGTTTTTCGCGAGAAGGAGGGAAGAGGGAAAATGGGTTTCATGAAAAATATCTTATATTCCCTAAATATCTTATATTCCCTTGTAGTTATCCTACATATTGGCACATTATTCCCACTCATTATTTTGCTACTTTTATTTTCCGAATATTACTAGATGCGGGCCTAATAATTCCTTTCCTTGTTGCATAAAAATTACCTTTGTGTGTGTAAATAAAGTAAATGTAAGCCCTCATACTCCCCATAATAACACCTATCCTTGGTGGAAAACAATGCCAATGGAGGTTTCCTCAAATCAACCTCTATACACAATCTAGCATACGTTCCTTATTCTTGCATCAAGGTGTTTTTGTCGACTCTGATTGTCCTTCCAATGTGATTTCTAATGAAATGAAGCAATACAGAATCATGTAGTCAATGGGTAATTCAAAGAATTGCACTCACATGTCTACCTTTCCAACAACATCACTCTATGCATTAAAATCTGGAATCCATACTCTCACTGTCAGATAATGGTTGTAGATAACCATGGCCCTTACATAATAACGTAATGTTGATCACCCTGGTGAGTAAAGTGCACCATGTAGTAATCATTACTAAGATAAACAATGATTATTACTTCGTTTCACAATTATGAGCATTAAAACCGATCCTTCTTCCTAGCATTTTCACAATCACGCTCCTTCTCCGTTGGCCTTAAATACGCATTTCCTCTTTCTTAGAGAGAACAAATTATGATCATTCAATTTGCCTAACATTTTTTCTTCCATTGGTAGACGTTCAAACTCCTCTTCCTCATACCTCTTATCCTCATTTTCATTTTCCTCATTTGGGATCTTGAAATTTGACACATCATCAAATAGAATAGATTAAAGCACAATCTCTATTGAATATTTTAGGTTATGAGTGACCAATCTGTAGAAGGATGTAGATAGATCTATGAGTCATCGATGTATTTATTAGAATATGTCATTTTTGTTTTGTTAAAAATAAGGAATTACTGGATTGTAATCATTACCAAGAAAATGAACGAAGAAAATAGTTTTTAGAATAGTTTAGAACTAGTCTTTTGGTCTCTTTTAGAAATATTTACTCCTCCATTAATGTATCCCTAGCAAGGGTACATTATATTGATGCTTTCATTGCCATGGACTCTCCTCTCTATCTTCCCTACAACACTCATTCCTTCTCAATCAATCAAATTTTATGATCACAAGAAATTTTCCTTCAATTCATGTCCATATGTAGTAATACACTTTCCACCATATCATCATCAATTGCAACATCTAGACTCACCCATTTTGACAACCACAACTAGGCAGGTTGGACCTTGCACATACATTTCAACCATCCAACCCATAATTAATTCCATCAACTAAAGTTTTCATCAAACACCTAATTTTATACTAGTTCACAATAAACTGTTGCTTCATCTAGCATACGAGTATTTTTTACTCTTCCTCTTCACGCTTTGAGTATTTTTCCCTATCCTCTCTATGCTGTCGTCCACAAAAACGTTGTACCTTTTCAGGTACCTTTTAAGAATGAGAGGGTTGTTGCCACTATCGGGTTGATTTACATCAAATACAGTTTGTATATGATCTGACACAAAGTCTGTTTTTAGGATTCTAACTCCCATGAGAGGATGCTAGAGATTAGGTCCTATATTAGTACAGGTGTGTGAGAACACTTTGATTTATTTACATCTATTCTAATAACTCTCTATGAGAGGATAATTCACTCATTCTTTTTGGCTTCATGTGGTTTTTGCTTTTACAAGTTTTTCTTTTGAACATAGAGCATTTTTCATTTTCTCTTTCACACTCTCTCACACTCACTCGTAAAGGACTAAGCGGGTACTTTAATACTAAGATGAAGTGTCCGTTGAGAATGTTATCGTTGGAAATCTTCAATAACCATTTAAGGCAGATCAATCTTTAATAAATATCCATATATGTATATATATCTGTGTTTATGATTATGTGTATCTTGGTATTGAGGAAAAGGAATAAGAGGATACTATGATCAAATCAAATCTTAAAGCATTGCAGATAGGTAGCATATTATGGAACTTTCAGAGGATGTGCATTTGCTTTGTCTTCTTTGTAGCGTTGACTTTCATCAGAGCTTTGACTTCTTCAAAGCGTTGACTTTCTTAGAGCGTTAAATTTTTCATAGCGTTGAATTTTTTAGAGGATATACAATAACTCACAGTCAGACGATCAGACGCTTGATGTGATTATCGGGAAAAGGTAGTTACTTGCTTGTCACGCTTATCAGAGGCAGAAGCAAATTTTTGCTTGGCACGTTTATCAGAGGTAGAGATATATTCTTGCTTGTCACATTTATCAGAGGCAGAGACAGATTCTTGCTTATCATGATTATCCGAGGCAACCGAAGCTTGCTTTCTTTTTCCAGAGTCAAACGAAGCTTGCTTTCTTTTTCTAGAGTCAAACAAAGCTTGTAATAACAAAGGCGCGTGTCACTAGATTTGGACTGTAGAGTAGAAGTGAAGTCTTGGTTTCTTTTGTCTTTGTCCAATCAGTAGAGGGTAAAAGTTATATTGGAACACGTGCTTTGTTGCGCTCGTCTTTGCAGTATTTCTTTTGCTATATTCCAACTTGCTCCATTAGTAGATCTATAATATACTTGTAATATATGCTACTTTAGAATGGATAGTTATTAATATAACTTTTGTCTTCAAACTTAATTTACATACTTAGCAAATACAGTTAGGGATAATGGTTCTTTATGTGTTTGTTTTTGTCATCATCAAAATATAAATCAGAGGATTGTAGCTAAAACCACTTTTGCACTAACAGCAACAAAATCCAAACAATTTTTGGTTTGGCATGAACCATTTGTGACTCATTTTCATTTCGACCACCTCAACCATGCCGTATTACTTTCTCAACTAACTGTGAAAGGTGATGATGACTCAATGAAATCTGTCGAGACAGTCCAAACCTCTTTTGCTCCACAAGCATCACCCACCTCACCATCGCCACTATCTTACACTCCAAAGGTTGAGTTCTTTATTGACGAAGGAAACTCATAATTCTTGGTGACAAAGTTCCGAAATGACGAAGCCACAAAGACATCACAGATTTCAAATCCCATTGTCGAGGAGGTATGAAGAGGGTTAGGCCAGAGGGAATAGAAGTAGTGGTGTTTGGTTTAAAATGACAAAATAAACGTCGCTCAATTTGAGGAACATCGTCACTATTATTATAAGATGTTTCTAATTCTAGATTTTCATTGTCCTTAATTGCTATATCAGACGCAAGGTTAAAGGGGTGCTCAATAGAAGGTGAGTTAGGGTCATATGTAGGTTAGTTAAGGGTTAAGTTTGTTGGTTGAGAATTAGATAGTGGAGTGTTAGATTTAGGTTGAGGTGGGGTTTCAATGGATAGAATGGTTGTAGTTACATGAAATTTAGTGTTTAGGGGGTAAAGGTTTCTCAAGTAACATGTAGCTTCTAGGGTAACACCTACGTGATCTAGAAAATCATCGTTTGATATATCAGATGATTATTCAAAAGATACATAAATTCTTTCAAAAACAGGAATGAAGTTTGGAATGTTATCTCTTGAAGGTTCCACAGAGGGAATCTTTTGTGGTTTAGATAGAGTTTTATTTTCTGAGATAGGTTCAAATGATACAATGGATGGTTCAACATATGCTTCTGTAGATGGTTCAATTATAGTTTCAATATCTGGTCTATGTAAATTGTTTTGAGTTTCAATAGAGGGTTCAGTTTGGGTTGCAATAAAGGGTAAGTGTTGAGGTTCAAGCGCAAATTAATCTAAAACTGCATTACTAACATTATCTACAGAGTCAAAATAATATCAGAAGCATATGCTAGTACCTTATGTGTCCTCTTTAGATGGGGGCATTGAGCTTTCTCATTGGCTTCCTCTATTAATTCCACTTTCTCTTCTACTACAGTTAAAGGTTTCTTTGCTTGCCTTTTCCTCTTATTCTGAAACTCTAGAATGGCCTTTGGCCAAGGAAATGACACGAGAGAAATCTCATGATTTCACCTTTGTTTTATCTTCTATAGCCATCCCGATGTACTCTTGGATGACTTCCTTGTTGTCATCTTCATAAATGGGATAGTATAAGTCTTCCAACGCAGTTAGGGTTGCAATGGTTCCACTTGATTGACCAACCTGCTTATGACCCTTACCTTCCAAATTATGATTAATACAATCTTTTGCACTCGGAAGTTTCATCTTGATAACATTATTTATATTAAACAGTGGGGAAAAAGAGAACTGTAGATACTCATTCGTTGTAGTCCCTCTAACATCCTATAAAATTTTGATCAAAAGTGTTCTTTAAGTTAATCACAAAGCTTTTTATGTACTCTAGGATTAGGTCAGGCAAGTTCACCATCGCTTGCCATGAGAGGTTACAATCATGTTCTTATGCTACTTGGTGATGTGATCAATGAAGCCACCCTTGGGCACAATGCAACCCATAACAATTTTGAACAATATCCTATATTTGGGTTTGATTTGCAGAAAACATCCACAAATCTTAGGGTCTTCAAAAGATTCCTTATTAATCATGTACAAATCAAATGTTTTCTCCAAATCATTCCTGGATTTGAGACCTTCGTCCAAACATTTTCACAACAACAATTGATGGTCGACTGATTTTTATCTGAGTTTTCTTAACATTGTTTGTGAATTCATTATCTATTGTGTCATCATGTCGCCATTACTCCTTTATGACTACGTTGTTTATTTTGAGCTCTTGAAAGTTGAAGAAGTCGAACCAACACATTTCCTATAAATCATTTGATGAAATCAAGCCCATTACATGCGAGATTCCCAAAGTGTCAAGTTGGTTAGCATTGCATGACAAGAAAGAATGGAGGTTTAGGGTTCAAAGGTGTAGAAAGAATGCATGAAGGTAGTTGGTGAGTGTGAGTGTTGGTGGTTTAGTTCAAATGGTTGAGTTTCTAATTTTTGAAATAAAAATAAAAGAAAATTAATTGAAAAACATATGAATGGATTGTTGCGATCAATGTGCCATTCTTGAATTACGCACAAATCATTTAAATTTCAATTCAAAATGTGAGAGAAACTACACATGTTATAGAATACTAAAAATAATATACATCACTAAAAAATTCATTAATGATGCAGACAAAACAAAAAAAAAATATTGTTCGACTTGAGAAAAACATTTCCATTTTTTCATCAAAAGTCTTAAAAACAGTCTGGTTACCAGAGGCAGATTGAAAGTCCTTTTATTAAAGCCCAAAAAACTTCAATTTGCTCAAGATAGAATAAAGATTTATTTTAGTAGAAGCAAAACAAATTTTATTTTACCAGAGCTTAAATAATCATTCCTTTATTTTAGTACAAGCAACACAGAGCTTAAATAATCATTCCTTTATAAAGTGAATATTTAAATTCTTCTTTATAAAGCTAAATCTATCTTCAGCAAGGGATTTTGTATAGATATCTATCCATTAATGGTCAAAGTCAACAAAATTTATGTCAAGAATACCATTATGAACATAGTATCTTATAATATGATGTTTTATCTCAATATGTTTGACACTAGAATGTAAAATTGGATTTTTGTTAAACATATAGTAGATGTATTATCACAGAAGATAGGAATGTTAATCTCATTTATTTGATAGTCTTCGAGTTGATGTTTCATCCAAACCAGTTATGTGCTACAACTTGCTGTTGAAATATATTTTTTTTTGGAAATAGATAGAACAATTGTGCGTTGTCTTTTGCTTCACTAGGAAATTAGATTTTCACCAATAAATGTACAACTTCCACTGGTGCTTTTGCGCTCAATTTTATCCCAGCATAATCAGCATCACACAAACCTACTAACTTGTAATCAAGTAATTTCTTATACAACAAGCCAAGATTAGTAGTACGTTTCAAATATCTAAAGATTCTCCTAACAATAGTTAAATGAGATTCTTTAGAACCATATTGAAACTAGGCTCTCAAACACATACTAAATAAAATACTAGGCCTTGATGCATTTAGATAAAGAGGAGAACCTATCATACCTATGTATACTTTTTTATCTATCGTTCTACTTGTATCATCTTTACTAAGAAAACAAGTAAGATGCATAGGAGTAAGTATGGGTTTACAAAATCCATTTTAAAATTCTTGAGTAGCACTTTTTTATATATTTTGTCAGGTGAATGTAAACACCTTCTGAACTTTGCTGAATTTGTATTCCAAGGAAGAATTTGAATTCTCCCGTCATGCTTATTTCAAACTTGTTTTGCATTAACTTACAAAATTATTGGCAAATAATTTCCATGATCAAAACCATAAATGATAAAATCAACACAAATTTGCACTAAAAGAAGATACTTTTCTAAATATAGTAGTGTCCACTTGGCCTATTTTAAAATTATTTTCAAAAAGAAAATTGTTTGTCCATCATACCGAGCTCTTGGAACTTGCTTAAGACCATACAATGATTTCTAAAGTTTGTAAACATGTTTTGGAAGTTCTGAATCTTCAAAACCATGTGGTTGTTTGACATACAGTTCCTCATTGATGTAACCATTTAAAAATGTACTTTTCATATCCATTTGGCAAAGAATAATTTCATTATTGACAAGAAATGAAAGTAAAATTATAATTGCTTTTAACCTAGCCATCGGTGCAAACATTTTAGTATTATCAAGATCTTCTTGCTGACTGTAACCTTGAGTTACAAGTGTAGATTTGATTTTTACCTTTCTCATTCAGCTTATTTCTAAAAACCCACTTGGTTCTAATAGGTTGTTATTCTCTAGGTCTTGGTACAATATCCAATACATGATTCCTCTTGAATTGATTGAGTTCTTCCTTCATAGCCATAATCCATCCTTCGTCTGATAATGCTTCATCAAAGGTGGCAGGTTCCATCATTGAAAGAAGTCTGCCAATTGATTGATCTTTGAATGATGATATTTTTTTAGAGGATCTGACACATCCCCTATAATCAAGGTTTCTAGAAGAGATGATTTGTAGTGGAAATGAATGGACAATGGTACTTATCCCCCATGTACCGGGTTCGACTCCCACGGAAGACAAAAACTCGCTATTTCCAATGGGTGGAAAAGGGGGTCGAGAAGGTCGTGATTAACAGTGTCGATAACGGTAAGGGTCGGGCTGTTAAAGTAGTAAGGAAGAAAGGATCACTATATATATGATATCTTGTGTCTCCTCTTAACCTAACCCTATAATCATTCTACCTGAAGTCATCAGCTAGCACCGATGCATTCCGAGGCAACCATTCACGTGGACTGAGTAGAGAAACTACCACATCGTGTTGTTGGTGATTTGTCCTCCTCGACGCTTCAAGAGTTAAAAACATAAACCTCATGTGAAATATTGTGTATGCGTGATCCATGACAATGGGTAAATTTCACTCAAGAGAATGATTTTGAAATTGTTTTAAAATATATCTCTTGATTTTCCAACAGAGTGAACACTAGTCGATGTTTCCATGAGACTCTTCTTTTTACCCTTGAAATCTTTCATCTTGGGATTTCATTTCTCAACTTTGGAAGACGCCTCAAGATCTTTTTGACAAGATCAACATCAATATAACTTTTGTTGAGAACTTTCATACCAGAGACTAAATTCTAAAATTTGGAAAACAATTTCAATGTCTTCATTTTCTTCCATCTGAAATAACTTACAATGCCTTACCAAAAAAATTGATTTAACGTCAAAATCACTCAAGGAAAATCAATTTTTGATTATAACTTCAATTCATCTTAGAGAAATTATTACCACCTACAATACACATTAGTCACAACTGAACAATCACAAGACAGTGCAAGGTTATGCTATGCATGATCTTAGACTTTATACTAGCTTATTCACAATTTGGTTAAGAGGCTCGATACTATGCTACCACACAAGTGGACAGATAATTTAAATTGGTATGGTCCTCATAGATCCCCTTAACTTAACCCAAGAAACATATATGTGATGGTCGAGGTAAACGTGTGTTGCATGGTAGCTCCCGACATTTAGAAGGCTACCTCCATGTTACCTATGAATTCCCCACCAGATAAAAATCTTGTCATAAGACTCAATAGTAAACTTGTGCAATCAGGTTCCTTCAATTGTACTTCCCCAACATCATTAGGCTTGTCAGACCCCACCTATATGATGACAAGATAATCTCCACATCCAATACCCCTTAACATCCAATTCTACCCCTCATTGGAATAGGCTACTCACTCCATTAAAAGCACCATCTTTAGCTCAAGATGGAATCCCACTATATCATAAACTATAGGGTGACATCAATATACTCATCACAGATTCATAACATCAACATCTTTAGTATAATATCACCAGCACATGAACTCATATCACACAATGCATCCAAGTTTTATTATCACATCACAAAAAAAAAATCACACAGTGCATCAAAGTTTTATCATCACATAAATTCGTCAAGTCAAACATAGATTTGAAGTTTATTCGACGTGTAATATCATAATAATATTAAATACCACACGTTGAAAGCCTCAAACGAATCGTTGGGAAATACAATTTTCCTATTCATCTTACATTATATTATACTCATGAATTCAAATGCTCTCTCACTTCTTATGTAACGCCCCAGATTTTTGACTCAAAAGCATTACTTAAAAATACTTATTGCTTAGAAAAATTTACAACAACCCACTAAGAATCATGTCATAGGCAACTTCGTGGGAGTTGCCTTTATGGCAGGTTTATATCTGAATCATATAGTTTTAGGAGCATGCATTATGCATATGTTTTTGTTATACAATTTACCAGTTTGCATTTTTTCTTTTAAACTGGAAGTTTTTACAGTTATATATTTTGTGTCATTCTTCTATATGTTTAACTTTGGTTTGATGTGGATGATGGAAAAAATTGATCGTTACAAAAACATTTTAGGTACTAATGACTTCGAGGATATTCAAGAATAGTTGATAAATATTGATGTGTGGCGAATGTGGGGTAAAAATGGGTTTTAAAGAAGATTTTGTAATAATAGATTTTCTGCGATATCTCTAAGTTTATTTTTAATCTTTTGTCATCAACTTTTAAAATGCACTTGAATTCTAGAAATACAGAAGTGAGTTCCCTTCCGTTAGGAATAATTGCTTTTACTTTGTTTCAACTTCTGAATAAACATTTTCTTAATAATATTAAATAAATGTGGTTGTTACTAATTATTCAAATGAATAAATGTTTAGGTATTCTTACTTAAAAAAAAAATTATCGTAAATTTTTTTAAGCAATAAGTATTTTTAAGTAATGCTTTGGATTCAAAATTCTGGGACGTTACATCTTACCTTATTTTGGCCCTTCAAAATGCTAATCCGAGTCCATAAGCAAAAAGTCTTTGCTCCTTCGACTCCTCGTCTTCCAATCAATCCAACTTGACAATTTTTGTGTAAACATCAAAAATTAAATATGAGAACACGCTCCAAAAGATCAGTTTCAATACTGGGAAAAATAAGCTTACACCAAATCATGGAGCTAATAGTTGAATTATGCAGTCATTGTTCACACGATCGTTTTAGAATTGATTTCACTCAAATCAAACTTACGATGTAGAAGAAAAGTGCAAAATAGCAGATTTCATAAACAGATAAGTTAGAGAGTTATAGAAAAATTTGAGATGGCTAAAATTATGGAGATAGTGGATGAAAATTAATAAATCAATGAATAAAGCAAAATATTAAAATTTAGACAAAAAAGAGAAAAATGTCTAGATAGCCATCCATCGCCAAACCGATTTTTCTTCTCTTATCTCTCGTGCACTCTTTTGATTCTCTCTTGAGCCTCCCATTATTAATATTATAAGATTAATACTTTACAAAATAAAATAATCAAAGTAATTAAATTTTTAAAACACATTAATAACTAAAACTCTCGAACTAAAATAAATCACTTTAATTATTACTATATATTTATAATTTAAAAATATTTTATCATTTCTATAATAAAAATAGATATTCTTAAATACTCTCAATATAGTTAATATAATTATTTATAAAATAAAATAAATAAACAAAAAATAAGAAATAGCTAGATGAAATTAAGTATAACTATGTGAATATTTAACATTAGTCAAATGCGTAGAACGAGAAACACAAGAAAGGGAGGCGGGGGAGTTGAATTGTGTTTCTTTTTAAAAACTTTTTAACGTGATTAAGCTATAGTAAAGAAGTGGGACAAATGAGCAAGAACAAAACAGACAAACACAAGAGATTTATCCCGATTCACCACCAACACGGTAGCTACATCCAGTCCCTCCAACCTAAAGGATTTAATCCACTAGTTCACCACAAAATAACCATTTCACTAAACACCTACTAGTCAAACTGATTTGGTTCTAGTCTTCTCAACCTTCTAGCTTAGTACAGTCAAGTTGTTGGGGGAAGATAGTTGTAACGCCTTGGATTTTTCTGATCCAAAACGTTACTTGAAAACATATTGTTTAGAAAGATTTAGACAATTTGTTTTTTTCTAACTAGCTAACATTTATTCATGCAAATAATTAGTAACAACCACGTTTATTTAATTTTATTAAGAAAATGTTTATTCAAGACTATAAGAAGAAAAACAATAATTCCTAACAGAAGGGAACCCACTTCCGTATTTCTAGAATCCTAGTGCATTTTAAAAATTGGTGACAAAAATTAAAAATAAACTTAGAAATATCGCGGCAACTCTATCATTACAAAGTTGTATTGAAAACCCATTTTTATCCCCCGTTCGCCGCACATTAATACTCATCAACTACTCTTGAATCTTCTCGAACTCATTAGTATCTAAAATGTTGTTGTAAGGGTCAGTTTTATCCATCATCCACATCAAACCAAAGTTAAACATATAGAAGAATAACACAAAATATATAAGACTAAAAACATCCAATTTAAAAGAAAAATACACAAACCAATAGATTGCATAACAAAAATATATATATGATGCATGCTCCTAAAACTATATGATCCGGATATAAACCTGCCACTAAGGCAACTTCCACACAGAAAAATCACCCATACCAATGGGGAAAACCTGCCACTAAGGCAACTTCCACACAGATCACCCATACCAATGGGGAAAAACCTGCCACTGAGGCAACTTCCACGAAGATGCATATGCAATGAGATGATATGATGATATATTATCACAGAGATATATTTCCACACAGCCCACTAAGAATCATGTCATAAGCATTCAAATCACTTTTCAGAATCATCATCTTATTCACATATCACTAAGATCACATATCCATAACAAATAATTCTAAAAATCATAACTTTCACCACATACACACAAAAATCAAGATTTGGTATCATACACACCATAAAGATTAACACGTTAACATATATAACAACAAGATTCAACTCCAACTCATACATCATCATAAAACTTTGTCACATATAACATACAAATTCAACTTCTCTTTCATATTCATTATAAAAATTAAAACTTTATTACATATAACATAAAATTCATACTTTACTTCATATTCGCCATAAAAATCAAAACTTCATCACATATAACATCAAAATTCATACTTTACTTCTTAAAAATCATATATTATATAATAAACTTAACACAAAGGATTGGAGTTTCATTATTTTAATTCATTAGTCTACATATTATTCCTTTCAAAAAGTAAGCAATCACAATTATTAATTTCATGTCATCCAACCAACGGTCTAACTATAATTTGTGTGGGGAAAAGCCCGTACCTTGGCCGCTTTTCTTCCTAGTACAAATCTCTAAGCCCCACGAAGTTGTTCACAAGGAAAAGAAATTCTAAGCTTTGATGCACGAAGAAGGGGAGGTGATGGTGATGGTGGCTAGAATTTTGGTATTCTTTACAAAATCTTGTTTGTAAAGGGTTTGTGAAATAGGGTTTGTGATTGTGGCTAGGGTTTCAGTATTCCTTTCTATTTAAAGTGAATATTATTGGGTAGATAGTGTTGGGCCTGAATAAGGAATAGAAGAGAGAAAATATTATTATTATTATTATTATTATTATTATTATTATTATTATTATTATTATTATTATTATTATTATTATTATTATTATTATTATTATTACTATTATTATTATTAGTTAACCTTCATAAAAAACAAGGCACAGACTCCCAACCCAACTTTCTACTCATACAGATGGATTGTGTGACACCAAGCCATAACCCTTAGCCCAAATTCTTCTTGCCTAAGAGATAAAAAAATACATCTACTAAATAATTCTTACTAACAACTTTACCACAATAAGTCGAACAAGGCGAATAATTACCACACCAAATTTAATATTGGAAAATATATATTTATTGATCCAAATTATTTTAATTAATAATTTTAGAGGATGTTACAATACTCACCCCCTTAAATATAGTTTCGTCCTCGAAACTAGTCAGACATGAAAAGGTTAGGGTGGAGCTCTCTCATCTTTTCCTCTAATTCCCAAGTTGCATCTCCAGTCGTTTGGTCCCTAATCACCTTGACCAAGGCGATCTCTTTGCCTCGTAAGTGCTTAGTAGTCCTATCCGCAATGCTCAGCGGCGGAATTGCAAACGAAAAGTTCTCCTCCAACTATATATCATCTGGCACGATAATATGGGAAGGATCAGCGATGTACTTCCTCAGTTGTGACACATGGAACACGTCGTGCAGTTTGGCTAGATTTGGAGGCAAAGCAATCTAATAAGCTACGAGACCCACACGTTGGAGGATCTGGTATAAGCCAATGAATTTAGGAGTTAGCTTCTTAGACTTTAGTATCCTACCAACTCCAGTAGTAGACGTCACTCTTAAAAATACATGTTCACCCTCTTGAAACTCCAATGGTTTCCTTCGTTGGTCGGCATAACTCTTTTGTCTACTTTGCGCTATCTTCATCCTTTCTTGGATCAGACGGACCTTATTTGTGGTCTGTTGTACCAATTATGGCCCTACAATTAGATTCTCACCATCCTGATACCAACAAAAGGGGGTTTGGCACTTACGCCCATACAGAGCTTCGTACGGTGCCATCCCAATGCTCGCATGGTAGCTGTTGTTATAAGTGAACTCAATGAGAGGCAACATGTTATCCCAACTCCCTCGTTCATCGAACACACACGCTCTCAGTAAATCCTCCAAGCTCTGAATAGTTATTTATGTTTGTCCATCGGTTTGAGGGTGATAGGCCAAACTCAATCTCAATTTAGTACCCAACGCCTCATGTAATGCTCTCCACAAACGAGAAATGAACTTCGGATCTCTATCCGACACAATGCTAGACGACACCCCATGTAGTCTAACAATCTCGGCAATGTAGATCTCTGCAAGCTTAGTCACATCATAAGTAGTCCTCACGGGTATGAAATGGGCAGACTTGGTCAGCCTATCGACAATTACCCAAATGGAGTCAAACTTCCGTTGAGTCTTAGGCAATGCTACCACGAAATCCATGGATATACTATCCTATTTCCATATTGGTATATCTAATGGCATTAGTAGTCCCCCTGGCTTCTGATGTTCTACCTTAGCTTTCTGACAAATCAAACACGAAGCCACATATTCTGCTACTTGTTTCTTCATTCCCGACCACCAAAACTTCTGCTTAAGGTCTTTATACATTTTGGTGGTACTAGGGTGAATACTCAGGTTGCTTTTGTGGGCCTCATCCAAGATAGTCCTCCTCAATTCTTTATTGTCGGGTATACAAACACGTCCATTACATCTCAAAATATCGTCGGGGCCCACCTTGAATTCAGGTGCCTTGCCGACCTCGATCAGCTTCCTTTTCTCTTGAGTCGACACATCTGTAACTTGGAAAACTTTAATCTTATTCATGAATTCACTATTTATAACGATCATTCCACAGTGTAGTTTCTCCAATGCAAAATCTAAATAAAGATCCAAGTCACGAAACTTCTTTAATAACTCGAACCCCTTCATTGATACAAATGAGAGATGAACTCGCTTCGGGCTTAGGGCATCAGCCACCACGTTTGCTTTCCCTGCATGATAATGCAACGTGAACTCATAATCTTTAATGAACTCCATTAAGTTCCTTCTGATCAAGTAAGTATTTCAAACTCTTATGGTCACTGAATACATCAAAACTACACCTGTATAAATAATGTCTCCAAAGTATTTTTCACAAAAAGTATTTTTCCAGCAATTAAACACTCACCATGAATAAGTTCTGAGGAAGATGGTGCTTCTTTTCCACTAATGTGCTAAACACGTCCTCGAGTAGTAGGGCGTGCAACATCCTTGTTGTTGACAACATCTTTATCATTAGCACTATCCTTTTCTCGGCAATCTTTTGCAAGATGGCCTGGTTTTTGGAAAACATAACATAACTTGGTTCTTTTGGGACACTCGGTTATCTTATGTCCCTCCTGTCCACAGTGAAAGCATCGCATGGTACGAGTTTGGTTCTGCCCCGAATTATGAGGCCTCCGATCTCTAGCAGTCTCCTGTGGGCGAGCATACGACTTTTGCTGTTGGAGCTGTCAGCCTTTATTTTGTTGGTCACCATTTCCCTGAGGTCTCGCCGGTCCACCAATAACACTCCTGTTCAGGCGGCTCCGTTTCATGATCTCCACCTTTTTGCACTTCTCCACCAACACCTGATATTGACGTATCTCTAGGGATTCCGCGGACTCCTTAATCTCATACCTAAGCCCGCTTTTAAACCTCTCACACATGACCTCTTCATCCATTTGGTTACGAAAATAGCGAAAATGTTTCGCTAGGGACTCAAACTTTGCTGCATACTCGGACACTGTGAGACTTCCCTGATATAGTTTTAGAAATTAGGCCTCCTTCTCAGCTCTGGCACTCTTCGGGAAATATTTGTCCAAGAATTTTCTCTAAAAAACTTCCCAGGTCACCTCTTCGTGGTTTCCTTCCATCATTTGTCTCGCCCCTCGCCACCAATATTCAGCTTTACCAACCAACAAATAGGCGACGTACTCCACCTTTTTGTCATCTGGGAAGTGGAGGATCTCAAAGATCTTCTCGATCTCCTGCAGCCAGAGGTCAGCCTTGTTAGGGTCATATTCCCCTTTGAATTTTGGCGGGTCCTATCTACGGAATTCAGTCAGTCCTCTTGTTGCCATAGCTGCTTCCTCTATCTGGCCCCTCTACGCAGTGCGTTAAGCTTGGACTGCAGCTTGGTCAGCCTGAACTACAACTTGTTGGGTCATTGCAGCTTCCATTGCATTCATGGCTTGGATTACTTTAGTCATGTCACTTCCTCCCTTGGGGACTGGTCGGTTTGCGCGACGAGCCATACTTCCTACAAATTTTCTAATTAGGATAACACTACGATCTAATTGTAATCATAGGGTTGTAAGGAAATATTTTATTCACGGTTATACGATAAGTTCAGGTCACACCGTAAGCCGTGTATTAGAGGGGTTCCCAGGAAAAAGAGGTGGGTCAATGGACCACTTAATAACCAAGTATTTCCTTAGCCAGAATCGCACTAATACAATCTTTACGGTATTACCCTTCCCTTATATTATAGGATCCTAAAATTTTAACTAGGTTAGAGGTTTAAAACATTGTCTTTATTAAACAAAGTCAAGCATCACACATAAATCAAGGCATGTGTCATACAAAATCGTCCCACCCCAAAATTTCCGAGAATTATTGCTCTGATACCAATTGTAACGCCCCGAATTTTTTTGATCTAAAACGTTACTTGAAAACATATTGTTTAGAAAGATTTACGACAATTTGTTTTCAAGTAACATTTTGGATCAAAAAAATTCGGGGCGTTACAATTGGTAGTGGGAATGTGATGAGGCGGTACTTATCTCCTAGGTACCGGGCTCGATTCCCACGGAAGGCAAAAACTCGCTATTTCCACTAGGTGGATAGGGGGAGAGAAGGTCGTCATTAGCATCGCCTGTAACGGTAATGGTCGGGGTGTTACAATAGTCACTATTGATTTAGGTTACAAAAGAATAACTTTAGGTTTTTCTGAAATTGCTCTCACAGGAGAGTGTTTACAAATTTTTTCTTTCAGAAACTTTTCTCAGCACTAAAGTAAAATGAATGATTATGAGCAAGAGCGCATATGTGCTTATAGCTTGTGCATTTCTTGTTTTTCAAGAGAGGAATGCACGTCCTTTTATAGAGATTGTTTAGGGTTTTGGTCCATTGTCCTTATTACAATAAATCAACATAGTTCATGAAGTTTCGTATCGTATCTTGGTATAAAGGTGGGAAAGAAAAAGATTCGATGATTAGAGCCTATCTTAAGATCTTTAGACAAGTAGAAGATTCAGGATGTTTATTAGAGCATGCACAAATGCTTTGTCTTCTTTGGAGTGTTGACTTTCATTAAGAGTGTTGACTTCTATCAGAGCATACAACATCAATCAGAGTCAGCTGCTTGAAGTGATGATGTGATTATCAGATCAAGACCATCACTTGCTTGTCAAGCTTATCAGAGGCCGACAGTCACTTGCTTATCTAGCTTATCAAAGGCAAACGATCACTTGCTTGTCAAGCTTATCAAGAGGCAAGCGAACAGAGCATGGCTACGTTCAGTAAAGGCAACTGAAACAGAACATATCATGTATTTCTAGAGTCACCAGAACCAGAGCATTGCTTGCATTATCGGAGTCAGCCAAAGCAGAGTGTTGCTTGCGTCACTAGAGGCGCGTGTTATATCGCTTACATCAGACATAGAAAAACAGAGTGAAGCGAAGTCTTGTTGTTCCTTTGTCTTCGCCCAATCACCATAGGATATGACATAAGAATCTATATAATTCACTTGATCTGTGACCTGCACACTTAATCAAAATGTTAGTGCATTAAATTGTTCTCATAAATTGATTTTGTTATCATCAAAACAAGTAATGGTCATAGCTCTTTAAACCAACTTGGGTCTAACAAAATGCCCCAAAAAAATATCACATTAATTATCAACGTGCATATCCATGTAAAATCGCGTAAAACTTTATTCCTTAAAATACTTACACTAAAATGCTATTATTTTTATAAATATAAATAAAGTTATTAAATATAATATATAAAATTTATATTCCTCATTAAATCATATATGTATACAATTATCACACCATAGCAACCCCACATATAAAGAAAATTAATCACAAAATTTATCAATATAAGGTTAAGTGTTTAACCAAGAGACAGAGCTTTTATGGTAATTGAAGGTGAGAAAAACACAAAAAACAAAGGGTTTAAATTGTGTGTAAAACCTTTTTGTTTTGTTAAAAAAATTAATTTAAAACTTTATTAAAAATAAAAGCTTTTAAATAGAGAGAGAGATAGAGAACACGAGCAAATTTATCTTGATTCAGTCCCAGCAAGGTAACTATGTCTAGTTCCTTCAAACAGAAGGATTTATCCCACTAAAATAAAAATGGTTTTTCATACGACCACTAGAAAATATAACTATCAAATTGCCTTTACAGTACCATATGTATAAGTAGAGCACAACATAGGAATTATAGTATTTTTTCTTTGGACAAACAATAGCACACTTAAAAAACACATTAAACTATAAATTATTCTCATATTTAAACCAACATGGTTTTCATACCAACTACTTTAATCTATAATTGTTGCACCTTAAATCTCAAATTAAAATATAAGATTAAAAGCACTAGTTTTGAAAAAGATTTGTCGCGGTTCCAAAAATAGAGTGTACAAATATCTCAAAAAAGATACTTTGTACACCACATTTACAATTACACAAAACACTTACATAGAAATCTTCATTTAATACTCCATTTGAATAAAATTTAGCAAGGTTTATTAAACAACATTATTGACATGAAAACATATTCAAAACTCAATAAAAATATAATAGATGACCTTCGACCCATTATCACCTATAAGAGCATGAATCACTAACCAACAAACTAAAATAAGTACCTTTTTACAAATGCTAACACACAAGCAATGACTAAGTGAGTAATCGAATGATGTAAAGCAAAACAAAGAATAGAACAAAAACGTGAAAGCAATCACATTTAACAAATGTTCCATTAGACACATTCACATATATTGTACATAGTCACTTGTTTACCTACCTATATTTAACATATACTTATGTTGCATATTCCCTTTTAGCATATACTCACATTTATCACATATTCCCCTAGCATAACATTGTGGCATTTAATCATTTATCAACTAACAACACATTGAGACATATTTATTGATATCACTAATTAAATAGAGATATCACATAATTATTTCAAATAAGTAATTCAATTACCATTATCTATGCACATCATTATGCATGAAGACACAAGACGTTAGCACACACTCGAGACTTATATTTCCCTTGACAATGCACAAAATACTTGAGACTTATATTTCCTTTGACAATGCACAAAATACTTGGACACTTTACAAAATGCAACAACAATGCAATGCAATCACACACTTTTATTTAAGTTACATCTTCAAATTTGGTACCAACTACTCTGGAACACTTGATCAGGAATGTGGTACAATGCTCTCGTGAAGGTAGAACACATTCAAGTTCTCTTTGCTCAACTCACCATGAGATCCCTTCATTGACACACTAAAGTACAAAAGGATGTTCAGTAACTCCCGACAATTGAGGAGATCCCTCAAGTGACTTAAGAATTCCCGCTCTTTATACCCCTGTGATCTAATAAGCTGACCCCCGCCTCCCCCCCCCACAACTCATGCCCAATACAAGCGTGTTCCCCTAGTCATTTAGGCTCGTCACACCCTTCTTAAATGATGACAAAACTTTCACATTTGGATCATACATCCTAACATTGCCTTTCTCCTCTCGTCGACTCAAGTTACCTCCTACATTTAAGGGCCATCGTCAACAGGGAATTATGACATAGCACATTTTCACAATTCACATATTAACAACACATTTCATAATTCAAATGATGACAACAAATTTACAAAATGTACGATAAATTTACACAATTCAGAAGCTCGTAACACATTTGTATGGTTAAAAAAATATATACACAATTCACATTTGGAAACAATGTACATATGTTAAAACACATTAGCATTTTGGCTTAATTGCAGTTTTAGTCCCCCTATTTATACTGATTCACGAAATTGGTCCCCATATTTTAAAAGTCGACAGTTTTGGTCCCTCCCTCTGATTTTTTAGTTAAAAAATGATGACGTGAGATGTTTTAAATAACATGACATATGATATGATGATGTAGAGTGATTAACACACATGAAATTGGAATAAAACGTGGTAAAAACTTAACTTTCAACTTCGAAATATTTTCGTATTTTTAATTTAATTAATGACATATGAATAATTAATGGATCTAGATGGTTTTATATCATAGAATTGTATGTCACGTCATTTAAAATATATTAAATCGTCATTTTTTAGTTTAAAAATCTGAGAGAGGGACCAAAACTGTCGACTTTTAAAATAGGGGGACCAATTTCATGAATCAGTATAAATAGGGGGACTAAAACTACAATTAAGCCAAGCATTTTTCACAATACACGTATACATTACAGTAACACTTACACAGTTATACAAGGGACTTAACATTTATTACATGAATTCTAGACATTTATATAACATATAGTATCATCTATTAGATGGCATATCATATAAATTCCATCACATAATTTACACGTAAATCACACAATACCTTAAAAAAAATTCTAATGTTGGAATCAGGTTGATTTTATGAACAATTCTTTCGTCATGTTTTGATCATAACGAAGGTACTTTGTGAGAACAATTTATTGCACTGGAGATTTCATTGAGTATGTAGTAAATCAAACCACGAAACGGAGGAAACGATATCAGAGGATGTGAAGATGTTAGAGGAAACGTATATTCCTTGCGCAATGTCAACAAAGATCTTCACAAAAAATAAACCTTCATAGATACAGATTGGGAATATGATCGTTGAAGCTTGATTAATTCCAAAAAGAATCTTTAACCAAATCTTCTAGAATGATTATGTGTGAGAATGTCCAGATAGTGCTTGAAAATAATTCTACTTGAATCTTCTTTTATACGCTTGTTTAAAAGCAGTACGATCAGATCATAATATATTATAGGACCATTAGAATCATGAAACAGCTCAGTCCCCATCAGAGTGTTGACTTTCTATCAGATTCGTTGACTTTCTTTATTACAACATAACTTGATCGTGGTAGTCAGATGATGTGTTGCCCGATTCAGGTAGTCATAGGCAGAGGCATAGGGAACGTCACCGTGTTGCATCTTTAGAGCATGTTTCATATCAGAGGTAGCATCTTGGAACAAGTTGTAGTCTTCAAAGCAAGTGGAACATGAGCTTTAAGGGCAACTCGAATAAAAGCTTCAGAGTTATTGTAGTAGGCACTTCAAAGGAATGCTTCAAATTTTAGAGGCATGCTAAATAGAGTCATACTTAGTCTTTAGAGGCAGACACACAGAAGATTTAGAGGCTCACTAGACAGACGCTTCAAAGGAAAGTCTTTATAGGCATATGTGTGCACACAACAATGCATGTAATAACCAGAGTCTGAACATTGTGTTGAATTCCTTTGATTTCACTTGACTCTGATGTCTTTGTTTCCTCTAACATCTTCGTTTCCTCTAATGTCTTAGTTTCCTCTGACATATTCACTTCCTCTGATATTGTTTCCTCTATTTCTTGGTGCTACTTACAGCACACTCAATGAAATCATTAGTGCAATAAATTGTTCTCTCAAAGTATCGTTGTTATCATCAAAACATGATAAAGAATTATTCCTAGAACAAACCTGATTCCAACAATCTCCCCCTTTTTGATGATGACAAAATAGTAATTTTTGTGAACAATTTATTTAACAATAAAAACAAAGTATAACAATAACAATCAGCGAAGCTCCTTCTAACTCTAAGCATGTATTTTAATATAAGATTTATAAGAAACATTCTGACAGTTTTTCAAAGTGTATACTCCCTCTTTTAAAATATTTTAAATAAGAGTATATACAATTTGTTTTATGATTCCCAAAACCACATCTCCCCCTTTTGTCATCAAACAAAAAGAATGAATGGTTGTCAGTCAGAGCATTCCATATAAATCATACAAAAATAACAAAATTGAATTACAAATGGCTAGGCAGTCAGCACATATTCAATGTATCAGAGCGGAGCATAGATAAGTTTAACTACAAATTCTATTCTACTAGAGGCAATGCATACATAAACTAGAATGTCATTCAAAAATAAAAACCAAGTTTAGATTTTTCTTAATAAAATCAAATATGTCCCCAGTAAAGGGTTTTGTAAAAAAGTTTTCCCACTAATGATCAGTGTCAACAAATTGATTATTTAAAATACCCTTTTAAACCAAATATCTAATAAAATGATGTTCGATTTCTATATGTTTTGCCCTAGAATGCAGAATTGGATTCTTAGTTAAATAGATTGTTGTTGCTTCATCCATAAGAGTTGAGTGTTGTATTCTACAACAGAAATGTACTTAGCCATTGTTGTTGACATGGCAATATTTCCTTGTCTCTTGCTTGATGTAACAATTCGACCATTATCATTATCGGCACTATTAATCACGATCTTCTCGCTCCTCTTTCCACCCATTGAAAATAATGAGTTTTTGCCTTATTGAGAAACGAACCTGGTACCTAGGGTATAAGTACTGTCGTCCATTCATTCCCACTATAGCTCAATTGGTAGTGGGAATGAATGGACGGTGGTACTTATCCCCTAGGTACCGGGTTCGATTCCCATGGAAGGCAAAAATTCACTATTTCCAACGAGGGGAAAGGGGGGCGAGAAGGTCGTGATTAACAGTGCCGATAACAATAAGGGTCGGGTTGTTACACTTGACTAGGAGATCAGATTATCACCCAGAAATGTATAGTTTCCACTGTTGCTTTTTCTTCCAAGCTCATCTCTAGCAGAGTCAGCATCACAATATCCACGTTAGCTTTTTCTTCTAAGCTCATCTCCAGCAGAGTCAGATGAAATCTTATAGAACAGACCCACGTTAGTAGTGCCTTTCAAGTATCTAAAGATTACTCCGTATGGTGTCTGATCAACCATTTTTCTTGATTTATCTTTATCAAGGGAGCAAGTTGGATGCATTGGTGTAGACATAGGCTTGCATTCATCCAGCTTCAACTTCTTGAGAAGCTCTTTTTTATGCTTAGTTTGATGAATTTACACACAATTTAGACTTTGATGAATATGAATTCCTAAGAAGAACTTAAGTTCTCCCATCATACTCATTTGAAATTCTTGTTGCATCAATTTAGCAAATTTTTGGCAGGGGGCAAGAAGGAGGGTTGAATTATGATTAACTAAGTTGGATTCATTTTGTTAATTTATTTAAAACTGGTTCGAGATTTGACACTTACTTAGAATAAAATTAGTAGTAATCGGGTTAAGTGATTAGAGGGAAAAGTAAAACAAGAATTGCATAATTAAAGTGACACAATAATTTATTCTAGTTCACCACCAACTTGGTATCTACGTCTAGTCTCCTCAATTAGAAGGATTTAGTCCACTAATTCAAAACTTGAATTACACAGCACCTGACCCTACAATCCAACCTTCTAAAAACAACCTGACACCTTTAGACTTTTTGAGGAACACAAACACATTCACTCTTCAAGCCAAGTCTTCTTAACACAACCCGAAAACCTAATAATTGCTTAAGAAACGCGAAAGCCACCACCGAGCGGGGTATAGGACTTTGGAACAAATTGGTTTGCTTCTATCAAGTTGATCGTAACAATGACTCTCACACTAGAAAACACTTAGAAAATATTTCGTTTGAGCAAGTTTTTCTCTAGACCTTAACCTTATGAACTCTAATGACATAGGAAATTTTGTGCTTGTGATTTCTCTTTATTTTTTCTTCAACCTTGAGTATCTTTTTATAGAATAGGTTAGGGTTTCTCTTTTATCCTTGCAAAATTTGAATCATATCATTGCAGATAATAAATGTATCTTCTTGTGAGTGTTTCTTCTTGTAAACAATTCTTAATCATATCTTCTAGTAAATAATCCATATCTTCTTAGATAATCTTGATCAAATCTTCTTATAAATAATTCATATCTTCTTGTAGATAAATCTTGATCAAATCTTCTTGTAAATAATTCATATCTTCTTATGATAAATATTGATCAAATTTTCTTGTAAATAATTTATATTTTCTTGTAGCTACACTTGAATAAATCTTTAGCTACAATCCTCTTATTGTTGTTTTGATGATAACAAAAACAAATAAGAATAATTATCCTCTAACTCTTTGCTTGGTGTGCAAATTAAGTTTATATTAA
>JBBPBP010000003.1:35150760-35179247 GCA_037974735.1 Cicer chorassanicum | reverse complement strand
TGATTTTGATTATTTTTGCCGTTAATTAAAGCTATGCTCTAATTTATACTTCATCCAATCTATAAGTTTAATATTTTGAAATGAATGTACTTATATTCATGAACAATTTATATAGACAAATACTTTCTTTGTATTAAAGGAATAAAATATGTATCCGAGCACTAAAAAGAAAAATGAACACAAATTTTATATTACTTTGAAAATACTTAATGTATAATTTAACATTTTTATTTTTTAAAAAATATTCTTTGTTGGTTTTTTTGTAAAGGTTTGCTAATTTAAATGCATATGTTTTAATATTTTTTATTTATTTTAATTTAAACTTCATTGGATTGTTTGTGCATAAGTTTGATTATTGATTTTTCATGTTATTATTGTGTTTTTATATATTTTGTGGTGATTTATGGTTGTTACATTTTAATTAATAAAATGTAATTTAAATATTGTGATGTATTTATATGCAATGAATGAAAAAAGTAATTAACAATTATATCAAGTTTGTAATGGGAGTTATATTTTTATTGTTGTTTTTTTAGGTATAGAGATATAAACAAAGAATTAGTAGAATGTGGAATACAAAATGAATGAATTCTAGAGGTGCTACATCATACTATTGAATGATGTGTCAAAATGAGTGTCACATGTCAACATATTATTTTGGGGGGTTTGTTTTAATATATTATATTGATATTGATTGATATTTATTTTAATTTAAACTTTATTGGATTATTTGTGCATAAGTTTGATTATTGATTTTTCATGTTATTATTGTATTTTTATATATTTTGTGGTAATTTATGGTTGTTACATTTTAATTGATAAAATGTAATTTAAATATTGTGATGTATTTATATGCAATGAATGAAAAAAGTAATTAACAATTAAATCAAGTTTGTAATGGGAGTTATATTTTTATTGTTGTTTTTTTAGGTATAGAGATATAAACAAAGAATTAGTAGAATGTAGAATAAAAAATGAATGAATTCTAGAGGTGCCACATCATACTATTGAATGATGTGTCAAAATGAGTGTCACATGTCAACATATTATTTTGGGGGTTTGTTTTAATATATTATATTGATATTGATTGATATTGATATGTACAAAAATTGTTTAGTACAGATAAGATGTTACAGGCAGAGCATATACATAACCAAAAATAACTTATTTTACCAAAGGCAGAATAAACTTATTTTTAGAGAAAAACATAGTTTAATTTTCGAGAACTAAACTAATACAGAGTCATCATTCCTTTATGAGTTGAATATTCAAATTCATCTTAACAAAGTTGAATCTATTTTTAGCAAGGGATTTTGTAAAATTATATGCCCAATAATGGTCACTATCTACAAATTTAATGTCTAAAATACCCTTATGGGCATAGTCTCTTATAAAATGATGTTTAATCTCTATATGTTTTCCTTAATAGCGTAAAATAGGATTTTTGGTTAAGAAAATTGGAGATGTATTATCTTAAAAGATAGAAATGTTACACTCATTAATTTAATAATCTTATAGTTGATGTTTCAACAATAATAGTTGTGTGCTACAACTTCGTGTTGAAATGTATTTTGCTTCTATAGTGGATAGAGCAATTGTGCCTTGTATAATTCTTGACTAGGAGATCAGATTTTCACCAGCACTTTTTCCTTGTATTCTGCTTCGTAGTCAGTATCACAATAACCTAATAATTTAAACTCAAGAGATTTGTTATTAAATAGACCAAGACTAGTACTACCTTTTAAATACCTAAAGATTCTCTTAAAATCAATTAAATCAGATTCTTTGGGTTCAAACTGAAATCTTGCACCCACACACTAAATAGAATATTAGTTCTAGAAGTAGTGAGATAGAAAAGAGAGCCAATCATTCCTCTTAACAGGTCTACTACTGTGTACTCAAAAGATTTCTTATTAAACAGACCAAGACTACTAGTACCTATTAAATACCTAAAGATTTTGTTAACAACAGTTAAATAAGATTCGTTGCTCACACACACACTGAACAAAATAGCCGGTATAGAAGCAGCAAGATAGAGAAAAGAGTCAGTCATACATTTGCAACAAAGATAGAGAAAAGAGTCAATCATACATTTTCCAAATTGGATATTTAGTACTCCTTTTTTAACAAAGTCCCTAATCAAGTGATATTTAATTTCTATGTGTTTTGCCCTGGAATGCATGATTGGGTTCTTTGTTGCTGATTCGTCCACAGCAGTTGAGAGCTCAATAATTTTTAATGTTCGAGTTGGTGATTCGTCCACAGCAGTTGAGAGCTGCAACCAGCTGCTAAGATGTACTCAACCTTTACTATTGACATTGCAATTGTGTTTTGTCTCTTACTTGACCATGAGATTAAGTTTGCACCAAGAAATGTGCAATTTCCACAAGTGCTTTTTCTTTCAAGTATGTCCCCAACATAGTCAACATCATAATACCCACTTAATCTGTACTTAGTAAACTTCTTACAAAACAAGCCAATGTTGGAAGTACCTTCCAGATATCTAAGGATCCTCTTAACAACAGTTAAGTGAGATCCCCTTGTATCAGCCTAAAGTCTTGCATACACACACTAAATAAAATATCAGGTCTAGAAGCATTAACGTACAGAAGCGATCCAATCATTCCTCTGTATGTTTTCTTGTCAACCTTCGAGCCTGATTCATCTTTTTCCAATGGGCAAGTAGGTGCATTGGTGAAGCCATAGGTTTGCACTCATTCATCTTAAACTTCTTGAGAAACTCTTTTGTATACTTTATTTATTGAATGTATATGCCCTTCTGACTTTGCTTAATTTGCATCTCTAACAAGAACTTCAGTTCTCCCATCATGCTGTTAATAACAATTATGCGAGATTCCCTTGGATCAGCCTAAAGTCTTGCATACACACACTAAATAAAATATCAGATCTAGAAGCATTAATGTACAGAAGCGATCCAATCATTCCTCTATATGTTTTCTTGTCAACCTTCGAGCCTGATTCATCTTTTTCTAATGGGAAAGTAGGTGCATTGGTGTAGCCATAGGTTTGCACTCATTCATCTTAAACTTCTCGAGAAACTCTTTTGTATACTTTATTTGATGAATGTATATGCCCTTCTGACTTTGCTAAATTTGTATCTCTAAGAAAAACTTCAGTTCTCCCATCATGCTCATTTGAAATTCAAGTTGCAGCAACTTAGCAAATTCACGACAAAGCGTGCCATTAGTAGATCAAAAAATAATATCATCAACATAAATTTGAATAATAAGAATGTCATCTCCTTTTGATTTTCTAAACAGGGTGGTGTCTACTTCTCCACTTTCAAAATTGTTTTTAAGAAAGAAATTACTTAATCTATCATACCATGCCCTAGGTGCTTGTTTTAGACCATACAATGATTTCCTAAGTTTAAACACATAGTTTGGAAATTCAGAGCTTTCAAAACCTCAGGGTTTCTTAACATAAACATCTTCACTTATATACCCACTTGTGAAGGAGCTTTTAACATCGATTTGAAATAATGTCATGTTATTATAAGCAACAAAGGAGAGTAGGATATGAATGGCCTCTAACCTGGCCACTAGAGCAAATGTCTAAGTGTAACCAATACCTTCTTGTTGACTATAACCTTGTGCAACCAATCTAGCCTTGTTTTTGACAACTTCTCCCTTTTCATTTAACTTGTTTCTGAAAACCCATTTGGTTCGAATAATATTTTTCTTTGGTTTGGGTACTAGATTCCAAACATCATTCCTTTCAAATTCATTCAATTCTTCTTACATTGCAAGGGTCCATCCATCGTCTGTTGGGGCTTCATCAATGGAGGTAGGTTCAATTGATGATAGTACACAAAACAAGGTTGTGTCCTTCAGTGATGATCTAGTCTTCAGATGATCATTGTGTTTTCCAATGATTAGAGTTTCAGAATGGCATGACTTGTACTTCCATTTAGTTATGACTTCTTAGTTCTTTTAACTACTTCTATTGTTTTGTGATATTTGTCTGATTCATAGGATGGGATGACTTGTGCTTCCTTTCATCTTCTAATGTTTTGTCATCTTCCTCTGATTTTCTTGCATCCTTTGATTGTTTGGGTTCTTCTGGTTGGTCTTCATCTGCTTCCTCTGGTTCCAATAAACATGTAGTATCCTCAACTTGCTTTAAATTTTTAAGGTCAAGTTGTTTGTCATCAAATTTAACATGTATTGACTCTTCCACAATTTGATTTTCTCTATTGAACATTCTATAAGCTTTGGATCTTTCAAAGTATCTGAGGAAGTTACACTTTTGTTAGCCAGGATCTAACTTCCCAAGCTTTGGATCAACCTATTGAACACTCTACAAACTTGCCAAGATTATTAGGCTTTTTACCCTTCCATAATTCATATGATGTTTTATTCAATATAGGCCTAATTAGATTTCTATTATGAATATATCATGCAGTGTTAATCACCTCTGCATAGAAATGTTGTGCAACATCCATCTCATTTAACATGGTTCTAGCCATTTCTTGAAGGGATCTATTCTTTCTTTCTACAACTCCATTTTGATGTGGTGTTCTAGGAAAGGAGAAGTTATGTGAGATTTCACTCTCATCACATAAACTTTCAAAAACTTGTTTTCAAATTCTCCTCCATGATCACTTCTTATTGTTATAATCCTAAGTGTTTTCATTCATTACTTGTTTACAAAATGCAATAAACACTTTATAGCAGCCATCTTTGTTTCTTAAGAATTTTACCCAAGTCCACCTAGTGCAATCATCTACTATTACAAAGCCTATCTCTTTCTATTTACTAACTGTTTTCACTTTTCCAAAGAGATCTATATGTAAGATCTCAAGAGGTTTGGAGGTAGAGACTAAGTTCTTAGGGGTAAAGAAGTTCTTAGTGTGTTTTCCCTTTTGACAAACTTCACATAATTTAAGTTTTGACTAATTGTTTTGCATGGTTTTTGATTAAATATAATATCATAGTTATTATCACTTATTTGACTAATACTTAATAAATTATGTTTAAGACCTTTAACAAACAAAACATCTTTAATGGAAGGAGAGGTGCCATTACCAACTGTGTCATGTCCAATGATCTAGCTTTTCTACTTTCATCTGAAAGTTATTGTTCCTCCTTTGGTCAAAGTTAGGTCTTGGAACATAGACTTTTCTCCCGTCATATGTCACAAGCATCCATTATCCAGGTACCATGATTAGTGTTTCAACTTGGCTGTTGAGAACATCTCAATTTCTTCATCTGCAGATTCACATCCAGAATCAGAATTATGATCAATGTTGGATTCAGAGTTAGAGTTAGTATTGAAGTAGCAATGTCTATTCACAAGGAAGGGGGGGGTTTGAATTGTAAATGTTCCTATTTAAAAATTCCTAAAAAAACTTAAGAAAATAACTCAAGATTGATCTTGGTTGTGAAAACAGAAAACTGATAACGTTATTGGTTTTAACCAGAAAACGGAGAATGTTCTTGGTTAGTTAAAATCAGTAATTCAGTTTATGTATTTAACTTGATAATCAATTGGACTGAAAGTAAATAGATAAGGAAAGACATAGCTCATAGCTCAAGAACCTTCTTGGTTTTACACTAAGTGTTCAAAACCAAGAACCTTCTTGGTTTTACAGCACATAGCTCAGATCAACCTTGATCTGTTACAACGTAAAAGCCTTTCCACCCAGAAAGGAGTTCAATCAGGTCACCTATCAACCTTTATAGGATTTCTTACAATCTACCCACACTATACTAAACTCTTATAGTTTGAGTTTTACTTTCAATCCGATTTTGTCCAAAACAGTTTGGAAAGTAACGAACAACTTCTGCAAAAATAAGAGAATCAATTTTGCAGAAACAGAGATTGATATTTGAAGCTTCATATGTAATTATTGATGTTACAGCTTCAATCTGGAGCCTTGATTCTGTCCAAAACAGTTTGGTGAATGATTATAAACCTTTCCAAATGTAAGGATATCAATGCCGAAATTCTGCAGAAACGGAGATTAATTATGCAAAAACGGAGATTGATAATCAATCTGGAGACTGGTCTGAACATTCTGCAGATTGATGTTAACATGCTGGAGAATGATGTTAGCATGTTGGAGATTAATGTTAACATGTTGAAGAATGATGTTAGCATGCTGGAGAATAATGTTAAAATGCTGGAGAATGATCAGAATGTTGTCAAGAATGTTGACAGTCAAGTTCAGATCTAATTGGTCTTGCTAGTTAGTGATCTTCTCTCTTTGTGATTTGAATGCCTTCTTTGACTAGAATGATTTCTACTTGTTCCTTTCCATGTACTGATGAACAAGTATAAAATTCAGAGGCAAAATCTTCGTTGAAATAGTGGAGATTGATTGGTCAAGTGGTTGTGACGACAATTCTTGAAACTGAAAAACATTCTCCGTTTTCCAGATTTTGTTGTTTCTTTGTTTGTTCAGTTTGAATCTGATTTCTTTGTTTTTCTTGGCTCCTATCTTTGAATTAATACACTCAAAAGCACAAGTTAAATTAATATAACATTTATACTACACATAGAAAACAATGAGTAGACTCCAGTTTTAAGAAAAATAACATTTTCTAAAAACTCCCCCTGAATATTTTGAAATTGATATCCTTCAAAATTACAAAACACAAGTAAGATAAGATGAATGTGAACAAGATCATGCTTACCAGTAAAAATAGATCCATTTTTCATTTTTAAAACTAGAAAGAGTGAGCGCATATAGCGAAGCAAAAAATAAGATGAATGTGACAACATTTCAAAGATAATTTCTCTCTTTGCAAAACATTCTTATGCTAATAAAGTTTGTGTTTTTCAAAAACAATTTTTCTGAAACGATCAAAGAGATTGTTCACATAAAAAATGCTTTTAAGGATATAAAGGGGAGAATTTGTAGAAAAGGATTTAAGTTCCATGAATGAATTAAGAAGTAATCATGACCAGGATATACCTTGATAAGATCCAGAGAAGCACTTGAATTAGACAAGAGTACAATGTGAATATATGCTTCTTCTAACGTGAAACTTGAATATCATTTGTGTATTTTAGAGGCAAATCAACCACTGTAATTACACCTCCAACAGCAGCTTTGGTACCATATCCTTCCAATTAGTTCTTCCAACAATTTGATCATAAGAGATGTTTTGGGAAAGGTCAATAGTAAGATATGTGTAGGAGTGCCAAAAGCAAATGGTTCAAACTCATTAAGAAGTTGTTGATGTTTTTTCAACCATATCATCATAATAGGAAACATCAGATTTGATTGGATGTTGCATATAAACTGTCAAGAACGTTATGGAGAAAGTTCTGCACTTCTGGAGAATGTTCTGCTTTTCTGCAGAATGTTCTGCTCTTCTGCATAATGTTTTGCTTTTCTTGAGAATGTTCTGCTCTTCAGCAGAATGTTCTTCTTTTTCATCTCCTTAGCTTTAATGTTTCCAAAGGTTATAGACACTCCAAACTTTTCTAATCAGATGAGGCATCATACTTTTCCATTCATGTGTATTTAGCATGCTTTGTCCATGTATCAATGTTCTTTCTTGATTATTGGATGATGTTCTTGCATCACAAGTTAGTAATGATTTTGGTACCCATATATGTTTGGGTCCTTGATGGTTAATATATCTTCTTTTAGAAGATTTTTTAAAACTTGATCTCTTTTTAAAATAGCAAATGGATTCTTGATGGCCAATATTGAGACAGTATGAGACTTTAATTGTTGGTCTTGGAATTGATTTCGAAATCTAGGTTTTAAGGGGTTTTAATCTTGATTTTGAAGAAGTTCCAGATCGTTCTCCTTTTTTCTGACTTTCTAGAGAAACTTATGCTTTTAGTCCAGAACGTTCTCCGTTTTGAGAACAACCTGGAGAACATTCTCCTTTCTGCAGAATTTTCAAAACTGGTTCAGCTTTATTTGCAAATCGATCTTCCCTTTTAAAAAACCTTTTGCTTTTAATCTTTTCATCTCTTTTCTTAAAGTAGAAAGCAAATTCCAGATGTCCAAGTTTCTTACAATATGAGCATTTGATTTTGCATTTATCCTCTTTTCTTTCGGAAAAAAAAAAGTTTTCATATATTTTTGTTTTTTGAGTTTTATCAAAACCAAGACCAGCTTTATCAAATATTCCCACCAGAGATCCCATGATTTTTTGAAAGGTTTCAGTAGCTTTAATAAAATTTGACAAGTCATTTTTAAGTTCATGAACTTCTATTTTTAAAGAGATATTTTCTTCCTTAGTTTCAAAACATCTTGGAAGATGATTTTGTATGGGTATCTCATTGAGAATCTTTTCTTGCTCAGACATTTTTAAATCAGATTGCTGCAGGCTTCGAGTGACCTTTCTGAGTTCGTCAATCGTAACTTGAGCTTTCTCTTTTTCTTCTTTTTCTTTACGAAATTGTTCTTTTAATAAACCGTATTTTTCAGCAAGAAAGTTTGAATCACATAAAAGATTATCAAATTCTTTTTCCATTTGTTCACATAAAGGACAGAGTTCATAGATGGTTACCTCATTATTTTCTTAGATTTCTATTAAGTACATGTTGGCTTCTGACATTACCTTTTCTTCCTGAATTTTTTCCTCTAACACTTGTTAGGTGCCAATCTTTAGAGACCGAGCTCTGATGCTAATTGAAGTAGAAATGTTGATTTACAAGGAAAAGGGTTTGAATTGTAAATGTTCGTATTTAAAAATTCTTGAAAAAACTTAAGAAAATAACTCAAGATTGATCTTGGTTATGAAAACAGAAAACGGAGAACGATTGTGGTTTTAACTAGAAAACGAAGAACGTTCTTGGTTAGTTAAAATCAGTAATTCAGTTTATGTATTTTACTTGATAATCAATCAGATTGAAAGTAAATAGATAAGGAAAGAGATACCGCACAAGGATATATCCTAGTTCACCCAACTCGGGCTACATCCAGTCCTCACCTATCATTTGACAGAGAAATTGTTTTGTTAGAATCTGAAATGTCTCAACTCTTGTTTGAGGTCTGATTCTTTGACAGTGAAATACACAAAAATGATTCTAATAATCGAATGGGAAAAATTAGAACTGATTCAATGTATGTGAGTGAGAGAAATTCAAGTATGTAAGTGTATGTGATTGATGAATTCTCTTACTACTTGAAGCTCTTATTTTTTGAGCTTGGCCTTCCTTTTATAGGCTTTTAGGACATTTAGTAATGGTCAAAAGAGTTGTTGGTAGTGCTCTGTCAGTTTTGACCAAAACAAATAAAACTGAATAAAATAATCAGCTATTTGAATAGTTTTGGGCCTTGCTTGACTGGGCTGTTTTAATCAAATTTGATCATATTGCTTGCATTTTTAATTATCCCTTAAGCTTCAGATATATTTGTTGATGATATATCTTTGATCTGGAGACTTTATTTTGTCCAAAACAGTTTGGAAAGTAATGAACAACTTCTGCAGAAATAAGAGAATCGATTATGCAGAAACGAAGATTGATCTTTGAAGCTTCATATGTAATTATTGATGTTACAGCTTCGATCTGGAGGCTTGATTATGTCCAAAACAGTTTGGTGAATGATTACAAACATTTGCAGAAGTAAGGACATCAATGCCGAAATTATGCATAAATGTAGATTGATTATGCAAAAACGGAGATCGATAATCAATCTGGAGACTGGTCTGAACATTCTGCAGATTGAAGTTAACATGTTGGAGAATGATGTTAGCATGCTGGAAATTAATGTTAACATGCTGAAGAATGATGTTAGGATACTGGAGATTAATGTTAACATGTTGGAGAATGATCAGAATATTGTTAAGAATGTTGACAGTCAAGTTCAGATCTGTTTGGTCTTGCTAGTTTGAGATCTTCACTCTTTGTGATTCGAATGCCTTCTTTGACTAGAATGGTTTCTACTTGTTCCTTGCCATGTACTGATGAACTAGTATAAAATTCCAAGGCAAAATCTTCGTTGAAATAGTGGAGATTGATTGGTCAAGAGGCTGTGACGATCATTCTTGAAACCGGAGAACATTCTCTGTTTTCTAGATTTTGTTGTTTCTTTGTGTGTTCAATTTGAATCTGATTTCTTTGCTTTTCTTGGCTCCTATCTTTGAATTAATACACTCAAAAGCTCAAGTTAAATTAACATAACATTTAGAATCATAATTAACATTCTTAATTAACTTTTTGTTTGTTTTCATTAAAACATTAAATTGAGATTTTGTCTCAACAAGTATGAGCCATCAGAGCCAAATCTTCTTGCTCTTCATCATTAGAGGATTCATCACGATCATCCCATGTAGCCATCAGAACCTTCTTTTTGGGTTTGGAATGTTTCCTCTGATGTTTTCCATTTTCCAAATTTGAACATTCAGACTTGACATGACTAAGTTCCTTGCATCCATAACAGATGATAGACTTGTCACCCTTTCCTCTATGGGTTGCATGGAATTTCTTTGAGGGAATGGCTTCTTTATGTTGGGCCACATCCTATGCATTTTCTGGATATGAAAGTCAGTTCCTCATCCTCTGAGTCCTCTAAGGGAATGGCTTCTTTATGTTGGGTCATCTAAATCATTATCTTGTTATTCTGTTATTACCTTTAGTGCATTCTTCTAATTGGATTTCAAAGCAAAAGTCTTCTTATTCTGCTTGGGGTCATCCTTGGCAAAATCAATTTCATGTTATCTCAATGAGCTAATCAGTTCTGCACTTTAAGAGTATTCAGATCCTTAGCTTCTTGAATGGGTATAATTTTAGGTCTCCAAATGCTTGGCAAACTCCTATGAATTTTCTTCACATGATCAGCAGTAGTATAACTGTTTTCAAGAAATTGTAATCCTAATACTATAGTTTGGAATCTGGAAAATATTGTTTCAATGTCTTCATCTTCTTCAATCTGAAATAGTTTGTATTTGCTGATCAGGAAGTTGGCCTTTGCTTCTTGAACTTGCTTGCTTCCTTCATAAGTTAGAACCAAATTTTTATAGATGATCTTTGTTGTTTCTTTGTCAAATGCTTTTCTCAAGTTCCTTAAAGGTGATTTCATTTATCGTGAAGGTTCAAGACTTGTGATGCATCTTGTACATCTTCTTCTGTTCAACATCCATCTCTTTCCTTGGATTTCAAAGCCATCAGTATTTGTTGGAGGAGTGTAGCCATCTTCCACTAAGTCCCAAAGCTCAGGATCTTGTAAGATAAAAAAATTTCTGAATTTGTCCCTACAGTACTCAAATCTTTCTCAATCAAATAAAGGTGGTTTGTTGATGTTTCTGAAGTAGCAATATCAATCACAAGGAAGGGGGTATTAATTGTGATCCCTTTTTGAAATGTTAATTTCTACTTTTAAATTTAGATTAACTCAAGATTGATCTTGGTTGCACAATAAAAATCTAAAATGTTCTGGGTAAGTTAAAAATGAATAATGCAAATTATATCTAGGTGTTATGTGACAATGAAAGAAAATTAAATAAGGATAGGGATAAGATCACACAATGATGTATCTTGGTTCATCAAAAATGGACTACGTCTGGTCCTCACAATTTGAAAGTTTTTACCACTTATGTGCTCAGCACAAGAAGGTTCTTGACTTCACACAATCTCTCTTGATTAGTTATAGAATTCACCTTTCAACCTTTGAAAGATTTTTACAAGTTACCTTTTAATCACTAAAAGGATTTTCTACAATATACTTAAACTATCTTAAGAGATAGACTTGAGTTTCAAATGATGTTATGATAAAAGGTTTGTAGGATCAAAATCTACTCAACACTTGTTTGACATTAATTGTGTAACATCCTCTAAAATTATTAATTAAAATAATTTGGATCTATAAATATATATTTTCCAATATTAAACTTGGTGTGGTAATTATTCGCCTTGTTCGACTTATTGTTGTAAAGTAGTTAGTAAAAATTATTTAGTAGATGTATTTTTTATCTCTAAGGCAAGAAGAATTTGGGCTAAGGGTTGTGGCTTGGTATCGCACGATCCATTTGAATGAGTAGAAAGTTGGGCTGAGAGTTTATGCCTTGTTTTGATGAAGGTTAACTAATAGTTGATGAAGGTTAACTAATAATAATAATAATAATAATAATAAGAATTATAATAATATTTTATCCCTTCTATTCCTTATTCAGGCCCAACACTATCTACCCAATAATATTCACTTTAAATAGAAAGGAATACTGAAACCCTAGTCACCATCACAAATCCTATTTCACAAACCCTTTACAAAAAAAAGATTCTGTAAAAAATACCAAAACCCTAGCCACCATCACTTCTTCTTCTTCGTACATCAAAAAGCTTGAAACTTCTTTTCCCTTGTGAACAACTTTGTGGGGCTTAGAGATTTGTACTAGGAAGAAAAGCGGCCAAGGTAAGGGCTTTTCCCCACACAAATTATAGTAAGACCGTTGGTTGGATGGCATGAAATTAATAATTGTGATTGCTTACTTTTTGAAAAGAATAATATGTAGACTAATGAATTAAAATAGTGAAACCCCAATCCCTTGTGTTAAGTTTATTATATAATATATGATTTTTAAGAAGTAAAGTATGAATTTTGATGTTATATGTGATGAAGTTTTGATTTTTATGGCGAATATGAAGTAAAGTATGAATTTTATGTTATATGTAATAAAGTTTTAATTTTTATAATGAATATGAAAGAAGAGTTGAATTTGTATGTTATATGTGACAAAGTTTTATGATGATGTATAAGTTGGAGTTGAATCTTGTTGTTATATATGTTAACGTGTTAATCTTTATGGTGTGTATGATACCAAATCTTGATTTTTGTGTGTATGTGGTGAAAGTGATGATTTTTCATGATTATTTGTTATGGATATGTGATCTTAGTGATATGTGAATAAGATGATGATTTTGAAAAGTGATTTGAATGCTTATGACATGATTCTTAGTGGGTTGTGTGGAAATATATCTCTTGATAATATATCATCATATCATGTCATGGCATATGCATCTTCATGGAAGTTGCCTTAGTGGTAGGTTTTTCCCCATTGGTATGGGTGATTTGTGTGGAAGTTGCCTTAGTGGCAGGTTTTCCCCATTGGTATGGGTGATTTTTCTGTGTGGAAGTTGCCTTAGTGGCAAGTATATCCGGATCATATAGTTTTCGGAGCATGCATCATGTATATATTTTTGTTATGCAATTTATTGGTTTGTGTATTTTTCTTTTAAATTGGAAGTTTTTACTCTTATATATTTTGTGTTATTCTTCTATATGTTTAACCTTGGTTTGATGTGGATGATGGATAAAACTGACCCTTACAACAACATTTGAGGTACTAATGAGTTCGAGGAGATTCAAGAGTAGTTGATGAGTATTAATGTCCTGCGAATGGGGGATAAAAATGGGTTTTCAATACAATTTTGTAATGATGGAGTTGTCGCGATATTTCTAAGTTTATTTTAATTTTTTGTCACCAACTTTTAACACGCATTAGGATTCTAGAAATACGGAAGTGGGTTCCCTTCCGTTAGGAATTATTGTTTTTCTTGTTATAGTCTTGAATAAACATTTTCTTAATAAAATTAAATAAACGTGGTTGTTACTAATTATTTGCATGAATAAGTGTAAGGTAGTTAGAAAAAAAAAATTTGTCGTAAATCTTTCTAAACAGTATGTTTTCAAGTAACGGTTTGGATCAAAAAAATCCGGGGCGTTACAGATTGTCAACAATAATTCAATAAAGAGATCCTTGAATATAGTAAGAGAGAACTAGAGTATTTGCTTGATTGAAGAGTTTTGTTTGCTCGAGTATGATTGTTTGAGTAATGAAATGATTGCATTGAAAACTCTTTCTAGTTTCTTCACCTTGATATTCCTTTAATAGGCATGGAGAAGGTTAGAAATGGCTCATTATAGCCGTTACTAATTCTGAGGGAAACATCAAATCAGTGTGAATTTTAATAAACATGTATGTTATTTAATCTAGAATGTCCTTCTATGTAACTAGAACGTTCTTGGTTGTGTTGAATGGAAAACATGGATGAGTGACTTAGTAGTTGTCTTGTGTCATTACTTTGTCTCAGAAGCATCTTGAGCTTTCTGCAAAAGGTGCAGCAGCAGTGTCCTTTCATCCTTGTTGTCCTAGTTGTCCTTTGTCACAGCCCATCAATCTTGAGATTTATCTGGTCATTGATTTGGAGGTTGTTTTACTTTTATTGGCCTTCAGCTACACTTCTAAGCTTTATTATTGTTTTGAGTAGTCTTGATATTCTTTTACTTATGTCCTTAAAACAAAATAACCAGAATGGTCTTTATAAACTAAAATGATCTTGTAAGCAAATTTCAGTTCAGTTAAGGGATGATGTTCTTCATTTATATCATAGTGAGATCGTTGATTGTTGTATGAATGTACTTGATCACCTATCTTTGAATAAATCACTCAAGAGTACAAGTTAAATAGCAACATAATCATAATCATGATTAGAGATTAATTATCTTGTTTGTTTATCTTCAAAACAGTTGGTTTGGGATTTTGTCTCAACAATCTCCCCCTATTTGATGATGACAAACATGTTAATTAGATTTTAATTTTGATTCTGATTTAAATATAATATTATACAAAGTGCATTTGTTAAGAAGCTCCCCCATAATTTTTCCATCTATTAACATATATTTTTGAACCAAAATATTTTTTCTTCATTAATGATATTAAGAGAGTTCATACATATGGTTCAAAGAAAAAAAAAACAGAAAGGTAAAACAAAGAAGTAGATAAGGAGTTCAAAAATACTTATTTTAAATCCTAAATCTAAGGATGACGAGATAGAGGGCTTGGGCAGATCAGTAAAGGCAGGAGGAATCCAGTACTAGGCAGATCAAAATGATAAAAATGGAGAAGATCCATCAGGGGATGACGAGATAGAGGGCCTGGGCAGATCAGGAAAGGCAGGGGCGGATTTGGTAGAGGTGGTTCATGTCCCAACTAAAGGTGCAAACATGAGAAACAGGTTGAATTATGTGTCTCTAAGTTGGATTATTTTTTATTATTTGCTTAAAACTAGTTCAGGTTTGATGACTTGAAGTAGAAGTAGTAACAAAACTAAGGAATGCATGAGTAAAGTGACCTACGTCAAGTCCCCTCACTTAGAAGGATTTAATTGACTAATTCCACTCCTTGAATTACACAACACCTGACCCTACAAGTCAGTCTTCTGAAAACAATCTGACAACCCTAAACTCTTTTAGGAATACAAACACCTTGACTCTACTAGCAAAGTCTACTCCACCCAATCTGATAACCCCGGATTGTTGTTGGGTTACAAGAGTTTAGAACTTGATTAGTTTGCTTCTAACAAGTTTATTGTAACAATGATTTTCCCAAACTTACAATGAAACATTAAGCACTAAATAATATAAAATTGAACAAGTGCTTTTCTACAACTTAAAACCTTAAACTCTGAATACTTAGCAAATTGAGCTCTTAAGGTTTTTCTGAATGACTTTGGTTTTTAGGATTTCTGAGTTTGTTGTGGCTGTACTTCCTTCTGCCCTCCAGAATTCTAAATCATATCTTCATTCCAGCTTGGTCAACAAATATTTTTTCCAAATATAATTCTGAAAGATATGTTTTGATAATATGACCCTTAGTCGATTCTTTATTTTTGAAACTAATCTTGAGCAGTTCTTCTAGAAAAATATTGTTTGTATTTGTTCAGATTATGTTTGTGAATTAATTCACTTGAGTCTTCCTTCATACGCTTGATTAAGTTGAGCGAAAATGAAACCTGGGCAGGTATTGGCTTTTCATCAGAGTCATTGAATTTTCTCCATCAGAATCATCAACTTGATTGTTGGAGTTAGATGTTGTTTTGCTTGAATAATCAAAGTCAGATGCAGATGCAAAGTTATGTGACTTAGGATTAATGGCATGGGAAACTTCACCTTTCCTTCTTTATCAAAGTCAGTGCAACTTCAGAGTGTATCGTGTATTAAAGGCAGCATTTAGGAACATGTTGTAGTCTTCAAATCAGCACAACTTCAGAGTGCAATGTGTATTAGAGGCAACACTTTGGAACGTGTTGCGGTCTTTTGATGCAGCCTTGAACAGTGGTTCAGACTTTAGAGGCATGCTCAAAAATATTATTCATCACAGGCATGCTAAAGTTATTGTTCACCAGAGGCATGCTGAAGTTACTATTCATCAGAGGTATGTTGAAGTTATTGTTCATTAGAGACATGTTGTAGTTATTGTTCATCAGAGGCATGTTGAAATTACTATTCATCAGAGGCATGTTGAAGTTATTTTTCATTAGAGGCATGTTGAAGTTACTGTTCATAAGAGGCACATCGAAGTTACTGTTCTTTAGAGGAACAAAATTCTATAGAGGCACATTGAATATTCAGAGGCAAAGTATTCTTGAGAGGCATAAAACTCTTCAAAGGCAAACGCATAACCTTCAATGGCTTACTGGATCTTAGAGGTAGACGCATAGACTGACTCATCATAGGCATGCAAATTAGAAGCACACTTCAGTCTTTAGAGGCAAACTTAGAAACACACTGCATCACCAAAAGCACACTATCAGAGGCAGATTCGTGAACCTTGTTGGAACCAAGTTGTTTTTATACTTAAAGTTTTGATGTTAACAAAAGTATTTTATGAGAACAATGTATTTGAATTCACAGAGTATGAAAGAATATTTATGTGTTTGAAGACAATCTTAAATAAGATTTGATTCAGATTTATAATTGAAGAAAATCTTTGACCAAGTTGAAAAGAAGATACGGTCAAGATTTGAAGAAGATATGATCAACATCTTATTAACAATAAGATATGAATTATTTACAACAAAATTTGATTAAGATTTATCTACAAGAAGATATGAATTATTTACAAGAAGATTTTATCAAGATTTATTACAAGATATGAATTTCTTACAAGAAGATTTGATCAAGATTTGTTACTATAAGATATGATTTATTTACAAGAAGATTTGATCAAGATTTATTTACAAGAAGATATGATCAAGATTTATCACTAGAAGATATGAAATTATTTACAAGAATACGAATAGAATCAATCTAGAAGAACTGCCCAGATTGGATTCAAAAATAAAAATATTTCTAAAGAACATATTATCAAAAACCATCTTGTTCAGATTTATTTTTGTATAAGATCATTGTTGACCAAGCTAGGAATAAAGATACAATTCAAAATTAAACAAGGACTAAATTGAAGCCCTAATTTTATCTATAAATAGATACTCAAGGTTGAAGAAGAAGATCATCGAAAAATCAAAAAAGAGTAGAATAACTCAAGCTCAAAATTACAAATTCATCTTAGAGTTCAAAGAGAGAAACATTTGTTCGAATGAGAAATATTTTCTGATTGTTGTTCTTAGACTGTGATAGTCATTATTATAATGAGCTTGTTATAAGCAACTACTCAAGTTCCAAACCTTTGTATTCAAATCTGATAGTGGTATTAGTTTGCCTTCAATAATCTAGGATTGTCAAATTGGGTGGAGAAGACTTAGTTGTTAGAGTCAAGATGTGTGTGTTCCTCAAAAGTATAGGGTTGTCAAGTTGTTTGAGAAGATTGGCTTAGAGGATCAGGTGCTCTGTAATTCAAGTTGTTGAATTAGTAGATTAAATCCTTTTGAGTGAAGTGACTAGATGTAGCCAAGTTACTAGTGAACCAGGATAAATTACTTGTGTCACTTTATTGCTACACTCCTTAGTTTTTTTTATTACTTCTACTCCAAGTAAATCGTCAAGTCTCAACTAGTTTAATCAAAAAATGAAAAAGTTATCAACTTAGTTAAACACAATTCAACCTTTCTTCTTTGACATATTTCATTTCGTGTCCTCTGATATTTTTACTTCCTCTGATGATATTCTCTAGTGGTGGTATCATCTGGTAACTTCCTTTGGTGGTATCCTCTAGTGATATCCTCTATGGGTGGTATCCTCTGGTCATATCCTTGGATTGTTTCCTCCGATTTTCCTATTCAAATTTCTACATACTTAGTGAAATTTTTGGTGCAATTAATTGTTCTCACAAAATACTTTTGTTAGCATCAAAACCACGTAGAGAAATTCTTCCTAGAATCAACTTAGTTCAAACACTAGCTTGGGAGCAAGTTGATTAGTCATCCAATCCCTTCAGATTGTGTTCTTCGTATCTTGATGAACTTGTCTATCAATGATAGTTTGAAGGGCTGTAAAAATCTTGGGAATATTATTTCTTGTCTTTGAGGTGTCCTTCTCTATCTTGGTCCATTTTGGGGGACGAGGGTCTTCATCCACATGTTGAGAAGCTGGAGAAGGTTTTCCATAAGAGGGAATAACATAAGTGCAAAAGGATGCAAGGGTTGCAAAAGCATAGCCAACAGTAGGTAGAGTGTTGGAGATAGAATGGGGCTGATGAATTATGGATCTGAAGAGGTCTATATCAGGAAAAGCAAGGTATTTGTTAATGCCAAACAAGGAAGTTATGGATTTCTGCAAGGATACAAAACCTAGCGACATTTCAGATGTTATCTCAAAATGAATTTTTGAGCAAATATGACTTTGAAGAATTGGATTTTGAAGTGAGTGTGATGTTGGGATACCAAAAGCACGAGCCTTTTCAAGTGGGGTGGAGTTAGATTGATTAGGGGTGAAAGGAAGAACGTTGTGCTGGAAAGGAGAAGGTTCTTGAGTATTTGGTCAAGATGTTTTTCTTTCATAGCGTTTCCTTTTGCTAGGACCAAGAGAAAATTAAGATTGATCTTGAGGGATATGTAGAGTTGGTGGAAGCGATGAATCCTTTTTCAAATGGGAGATGTTTTTGGAAGAGAATTTTGAAATTGTGATGATGGATTTTTTATTTTTGAGAGGGACATTGAAGAATTAGAAAATTTTGGTGAGAGCCATACCATAGGAAATGGTATTTCATTTGTAATCACGATTGGTGGAGGCTATCATGTTGTGAATGATGATGTAGGGAAGGTTGAGTCTTTTGCAATGGAGGAGGTGATATATGATCAAGGCATCATTGTTAGAGACATACTCGTGATTACCACAGTTTCGAAGAATGGAATGATGACTCATATTGTTGAAGATTTTGGGAACGGGTTTTAAGTCTGCAAACACAAAATTGGTTGTGTCAGGAATGAAGAGTTCATTGAAAACTAGATCTTTGTTGACATTTAGAGCATAATACCAATCTTTTTGAAAGATGGTCGGTGCAGAGTTTCAGCCAAAATTGCAGGAGTGAGAGGATTTCAAGCTCTTTTAGAGTGGGGCAAGCAAAGCTTTGTTAGAGAAGGTTTGAGCTTTGTAGTAGAAAGAACGAATGATCTTTGGATGGTTGGAATCTGAGATTTCTAGGAACTTAGACCATCCAAGAGCATCAGTGTATTGTTTAATTGAGGTTCCTTCAAATTGAACGTTATCAACTAAAAGACCCATCTAATCTCAATTGGTCTTTCATCGCATTATCTTGGTAGATTTTTTGGTATTTGGCTGAGTAGTGGTGGGATAAGGACTTCGGAAGTTGTGTTGCGTCCAGTTTTTTCCGCGAAAAAGGAGTCGCCACCAATTTTATTTTATTCAAAGGAAAAATTGGATAAAACTTAAAATAATTATTTTTGAACCAAAAATTTGGATTCGGGAGTCGATTACGAGTAGGGAAGGTATTAGCACCCTACAACGTCCGTTAAACGGTTACCCTATAATTAATTGTATACAAACTATTTATTTATTTATTCATTTATTTTTACCCCAAATAGAATAATAAAAAAATAAATAAATTATTTACATTAATAAAAGAAGGAAAAATATTTTTTTTATTAATTTGGTTTGACAAGGAAAAAAACTTGCTCCTACGTATCCCCAGGTGCAATAGGGAAATCAAAACACACGTAGTTCTTGGGTAGAAAATATTTATGTGTTGACTGATTTTATTATTAATTTTACTTTATATATATAAATATCAAAATAAATTAACAACATAATAGTGATAATAATAATAATAATAATAATAATAATAATAATAATAATAATAGGAGTGATGTGTTGTATATTGATTTGTGTATCGTTTTATTTTAAGGAAACACTTTTGTTACTTTTTGACTTTTACAAATTGTAAAGGATAAAAATTCAAGAGCAGATTCGCGAGTTGGCGGCTCATATGTAGCGCGGACCGGCGGCGATAATAACAAAAAAAAAAGTTTAAAATACAAGAAACAAAACAAAATAAAGATAAGATATCACGAATTTGATAAAGAAATAAACGATTATACAACAATCGATTTTATTCTTATTAGTTAATTCCAAAACTTGATCATGAAACCGAAAAAAAAATTCTTGTTTATATCATATGTGCATAGAATAGTAAAAAAAACTCTATAACAACAATAATGTCAAAAAAATAGATGAGGAGAAAAAAAGAAAAAGAAAGTGTTTACCGCACTATAGAGGTTTATTATTAGTTTCTGGTTCCAATCTCTCTTCTCTATTTTTCTGCCTATTATCATCTCTTCTCTTTTGTTTTTTTGGTGCTCTCAATTGTGCTCCAAATAGTACTCAATCGTCCCCCCTGGTGTACTCTTACTATCGATTATTTATAGGCCTTTCGGGGTAGGTTACAAAAGACAAGGGAATAATTGTCAATTGATCACCATTTTATTACTATTAATCTCTTTCTTTTTGGTTTCTTTTCTTTCAATTGATTATCATTATACCGATTTTTATGACCATCAATCCATTCAATTGATCCTCATTATACCGATTTTTATGACCATCAACCCATTTCTTTTCAGTTTCTTTCATACAATTATGTATATTTATTATTTTTTTTTATAAATTTTTATATATATTTTTTTTATTTTTCTATTTTTTAGAAAAGAATCTAAACAAGAATTAGAGGCAAAAAACTAGGAACAAATGTGATTGTTTAAAGTTTAAAGCTCTAATTATTTATTTTTATTTTTATATTTCTATACATTTATTATTATTATTTCCCTCTCTTTTTTAATAAAAAGTAAAAAATAAATAAATAGATAAATAAATAACAACCGGACAAAATTAGGTGTCAACAGCTGCCCCTCTTTACTTAGAATTTACTTGAGAATCAAAGTAAAAGATAAGTAAAGATGACAACTCTAATTTTGTCCGAAAAGAATTTTTTAGAATGGTGCGAGTCGTTTTCCCGGCTTTAGGTGCGAGTCGTTTTCCTGGCTTCAACATGCGGGTCGTTTTCTCGGCTTCGGGTGCGAGTCGTTTTCCCGGCTTCAACATGCGGGTCGTTTTCTCGGCTTCGGGTGCGAGTCGTTTTCCCGGCTTCAACATGCGGGTCGTTTTCTCGGCTTCGGGTGCGAGTCGTTTTCCCGGCTTCAACATGCGGGTCGTTTTCTCGGCTTTGGGTGCGAGTCGTTTTCCCGGCTTCAACATGCGGGTCGTTTTCTCGGCTTTGGGTGCGAGTCGTTTTCCCGGCTTCAACATGCGGGTCGTTTTCTCGGCTTTAAATTTATGAATCAGTGAATGAATGTATTGATTTTTATTAATATTTTTATTGGACACAATCATTAAAATCATGGATGAAAAAGGCACTTATACATTTTTCTTGAACTTGATATCTTTGGTCTCTCTTTTGTCCATTTCTTTTTTTTGTTTTTTGTATTTTTTTTGTTGTTGTTTTTTTTAAGAAGAATTACTGTTGTAATCTTAAGCTTGATCTCATATTGTCGTCTGCCTTGCACTCTAAACAACCTCTAATATATCCGACTTTATCGCAATTCATTATATCGAGGTATGGTATATATTTTACTTTCCAATACACGATAATCATAAAATGCATTCGAGAAAGAGGGTTAAATTATAACGATGATAAAAGTATATATCAATATATTGATGTTCAATATGAATAAAAAAATATACATAAGATAAAACAAAAGGAATTGGTGGAAGACCCGACTTGGTTACTAGTAATTCGAAGGTACACTGTACTAACTTCTCGTGTCATAGTCCGATCGATACTGTTGGTTCTGTCCTTTTGAGTATATATTCTTTGTTTTCTTTTTCTTCTTCTCCTAGGTTGCCCTTTCCGGTTTTCAACCCAATAGGTATTTATTATATTTTTTGTACCCTAATTTTTGTCTAGGTGGTCCTTTTAGTTTTTCAACCCAGCAGGTATTTATATTTCTTGTACCCTAATTTTTGCCTAGGTTGCTTTTTTAGGTTTTCAACCTAACGTTATTATATTTTTTTTTTGGTTTTTTTTTTGTTTTTTATTCTTTTCCTAGGTTGCCCTTTCCAGTTTTCAACCCAATAGGTATTTATTATATTTTGTGTACCCTAATTTTTGTCTAGATGGTCCTTTTAGGTTTTCAACCTAACTGTATTATTATATTTTGTACCATAATTTTTGCCTAGGTTGTCCAAGAGGTATTTATTATATATTTTTGTACCCTAATTTTTTGCCTAGGTCGCCTTTTCAGGTTTTCAACCTAACGGGTATTATTATTATTATTATTATTATTTTTCTTTGTGTACCCTAATTTTACCTAGGTTGCCCTTTCAGGTTTTCAACCTAGCGAGTATTCTTTTTTGTACCCTAATTTTTGCTTAGGTCGCCCTTTTAGGTTTTCAACCTAACGGGTATTCATTATTATTTTTTGTACCCAAATTTTTGCCTAGGTTGCCTTTTCAGGTTTTCAACCTAGCGGGTATTCATTATTTAAGTATGATAATTTTTTTCGACATATGAGTTTATAGGGAGGACTACATCTTTTCCATCCATTTCGTGAGGATCAAAGCTCCACCTGATAAAGATTTTTTCACGACGTATGGGTCTTCATAGTTAGGGGTCCATTTCCCACGATAATCCTTTTGAATGGGTAAGATCTTTTTTAGCACCATGTCTCCCTCTCCAAATTCTCGAGGACGTATTTTTTCTCTTATGCTCTTTTCAATCTTTTATGATATAATTGCCCATGGCATAAGGTCGCCCACTTTTTTTCTTCAATTAAATTCAATTGATCGAAACGGGTTTGTACCCATTCCGACTCCTCTAGTTTGGCTTCCATTAATACTCTTAGTGAAGGGATTTCTACTTCAATTGGTAGCACAGCCTCCATCCCATATACTAGGGAAAAAGGGGTTGCCCCAGTTGAAGTGCGTATCGAAGTGCGATACCCATGTAGTGCAGACGACAACATCTCATGCCAATCTTTGTATGTTGCAACCATTTTCTGAATAATCTTTTTGATGTTTTTATTTGCTGCTTCAACTGTGCCATTCATTTTTGTAAGGGGACGAGTTGTGGTGTTGAATTTTAAAGGTGGCACACAATTCATCCATCATTTTGTTATTCAGATATTGTGGCATTGTTGGTAATGATCTTGCTTGGTAGGCCATAACGACATATTAACTCCCTTTTTATGAATTTGACTACCACATTTCTGGTTACATTGGGGTACGAAACGGCCACTACCCATTTGGTAAAGTAATCGATTGCCACCAAGATGAAGCGATGTCCATTTGATGTTTTCGGTTCAATCATTCCGATGACGTCTATGCCCCACATTGAGAACGGTCAGGGCGCTGAAAGGGTGTTTAGAAGCATTAGTGGGGGGTGAATATTATCAGCATATATTTGACACTTATGGCATTTCTTTACATAATTAAAACAATCTTTTTCTAGGGTGAGCCAGTAATACCCGGCCAGAAGAATCTTTCTAGACATGGCGTGTCCGTTCATATGGATCCCATAAGAGCCTTTGTGGACATCTTGTAGAATTTCTTTCGCCTCATTGACATCAACACATCTAAGGAGTACCATATCATGATTCCTCTTATACAAATATTTTCATTCACGAAAAAGCTCGCGGCTAACCGTCTCAGAGTTATTTTCTCATTCTCCGATATTCTGGAAGGATATTCTCTATTTATAAGATAATGTTTGATGTCATGATACCACGGTTTCCCGTCAGTTTCTTCTTCCATTAAGTGGCAGTAGGCAGGATGATCTCGACTCTCCAATTTAATGGATGGAATTTCATCGTTTCAACTTATTTGGAACATCGAGGATAAAGTAGCCAAAGCATCGGCCAATTGATTGTTTTTTCGAGCGACACGATGAAAGGTGATTTTGTCAAATTGTGAAGATAATTCCTTTATGTAGGTAAAATAAGGTATTAACTTCTTTTCTCGAGTTTCCAATTCTTGGTTAAGATGATTAATGACTGTTGCTTTTGATTCCAACATAGCCAAAATTCCTATGGCACAAGTTTCATATTCTGCTATATTATTGGTACAATCAAAATACAAGCGCACTGTGATAGGTATGAACTGCTTTTTATGAGATATTAAGACAACCCCAATATAATGCCCCATTACCTTTGAGGCCCCGTCAAACAATAAGGTCCATTTTCCATTATCACATTCTTCAAACAAAACCATGATGCTTTCATTCGGGAATTTACATTGCATTGATTGATAATCATCCCTAGGTTGATTAGCCAAATAATCTGTCAAGGCACTCCCTTTGATGGCTTTCTAAGTAACATAGGTTATATCATATTCTGATAACATCACCTGCCAACGAGCAATTCACCCTGTGAGAGCATACTTTACGAAAATGTACTTTATTGGATCCATCTTGAATATCAAGCTGGTCGTATGGCAAACCATGTATTGCCTTAAGCGATGGGCCTCCCAAGCTAAGGCACAACAAGTACGTTATAACATTGTATATTTGGTTTCAACCTCTATAAATTTTTTACTTAGATAGTAAATGGCATGCTCCTTTTTTTCCTGTTTCATCGTGTTGCCCCAGCACGCATCCCATGGATCTATCGGGGACTGTAAGATACATAATCAAGGGTCGACTCGGAACTAGGGGGACTAGAATTGGAGGCTTCTGCACGTACTATCGGATTTTCTCAAATGCATTTTGGCATTCCTCATAACCATTTGATTTTTCGTAAAAGTTTAAAGATTGGTTCACAAGTGGCGATTTGTTGTGATATAAATCTGGAAATATAATTTGGTATCCGAAAAAAACGTGAACTTCTTTTTCTGTACTTGGGGGAAGCATTTCTAAAATGGCATGAACCTTATCGGGGTCAACTTGTATTCCTTTCTGACTAACCACAAATCCCAATAATTTGTCCGACCTCACGCCGAAAGTGCACTTGAAAGAATTAAGCTTTAGCTTAAACTTTCTAAGCCTTTCGAAAAGTTTTTTTTTACATCATGTCATCTATATAAACTTTTACCTCTTTATGAACTATGTCATGGAATATGGCTACCATAACTCTTTGGTAGGTTGTCCCAAGATTCTTCAGACCAAAAGGCGTTACTTTTTAACAAGATGTTCCCCAAGGGGTGATGAAAGTAATTTTTTTCATATCTTCGGCTGTCATCTTAATTTGATTATACCCAGAGAAAACATTCATAAAAGAGAAGAGCGAATTGTAGGACACATTGTCAACCGGAATATCGATGTGAGGTAACGGGGAATCATCTTGGGTTTTAAATTAGAGGGTGCAGGTTAGTCATCCCAACTTTAAATTAAAGTGTGTGGGTCAGTAGGCCTGACTTTAAATTTATATAATATTGAAAATATGAAATGTCATGAATGCATTTGATGAATGAACATTTTCCTTCATTTTCATCTTTTTTTTTTTTCAATCAACTTTTTTACAATTTTTTATTTATTTCTTTCACCTCCTTACGAACATGATCCTTGGATTCATGGATGAAGAATATGCACAACTTCGAATAAATAGTGGAGATTGTCCTTTTGATCTTTAAAGAGATTTTTGTTACATCTTCGACTTGATCTCTAGTTACCACTACCTTATGTGTAAAGACATCATACTAGTTTTGGCCTCTTGACATTCACATATCTTGTGCCCCAACATATGATTATCATAAAAATGCATTTTGACAAAAAGATTCATAACTCAAGACATTAGTTTAGACGATGATATTTAGTGAAAAAATCTATGGTACAAAAAAAAATGATTCATAGGAAGAGAAGAAGATAAGGTGATCTCATATGGGTAAATGACCCAATTTATTAGTAGTATTTCATAAAAGAAGTGTGCTAATAAATCATAACATAATGTGAATCACGTTATTAACCCAGTTTGGAGGATATGATTTGCCCCAATTTATCTTCGAAACCTTTCATAATATATTGCTTTGACTTTGATCTGTGTAAGCCATATTATTTGCTCATTTTCTTTTATTCTCAAGCTAGTGAACTTCTTCATTCCTTTTTTTTTTGTGGGCATAATTTTTTCCTGGGTCGCCCTTCTGGGTTTTTTGACCTAATAGGTCTTAATTCATTTTCGTCTAGGCCGCATCTTCAAGTTTTTGACATAGCAGGTCTTTATTCGAATTTATATCCTAACTTTTTCCAGGGTTGTCCTTTTGGATTTTCAACCAAGTGGGTCTTTATTCATTTTTGTACCCTAATTTTTGCTTAGGTTGCCCTTTCAGGTTTTCAACCTAACGGGTATTTATTATTTTTTTGTACCCTAATTTTTTCCTAGGTCGCCCTTTCAGGTTTTCAACCTAGCGGGTATTTATTATTATTATTTTATTTTTTATACCCTAATTTTTGCCTAGGTCGTCCTTTTGGATTTTCAACCTAGCGGGTCTTCATTTAGATGTAATACTTTTTGAAGCATCAATGTATGCAAGTAGTGATAAGTCTTCTCGATCCATATTGGAGTGGATCAAAGCCACACTTAAATGTATTTTTTTTATGGTACTTGGGCTCATATAGTTGGGAGTCCACTTGTCATGCTAGTCCTTTTAGATATGTGAAATCTTCTTGAGCGCTAATTCTTTCTTTTGAAGCTCTGAAGTTCATATGTTCTTCTTTTAAAATCTTTTGAAATAATTGTCCTTGACATGAGGTAGTCAAAAAATTTCTTGAATTGAATTCAGTCGGCCAACACAGATCATTACTCTTGATAAGGGGATTTTTTTTTGAATGGGTCGCACTGCCTTTATTCTATATAATAAGGAACAAAGGGGTGCCCCAGTTATAGTCTGATACTTAGGGACGGTATTCCATAGTTACGAGGTAATATTTGGTACAAGAATTTTCTATCTAGTTTTTCTTCTACATTTGATAGTAGGCACGATGGTCATGAATTTCATTCTTGTGAGTGACTATTCTTCATCACGGCTTACTTTGAACATTGAAGATAAAGCAGCTAGAACACCAACAAATTGATTATATTGTTGAGGGACATGATAGAAAATGGCTTCAAATTTTTAGACATTTGTCTAATATGTACATATAGATGATCATCAAATTTTACATATAGATGATCATCTTCTTATCCCAAATTTTACATTCCTGATTAGGTCAAATCCCCATATGTTTTCAACATTTCAATTTTGATTTGTAGGCAGCTAGGATAGTCATGGTACAAACTTCAAATTCCTCCACGTGATTGGTATATTCAAAGCACAATTAGATAATGATAAAGATAAAACGACCTTTCTATGACGTTAATTGCATGTCCCAACATATTGAGGTCCATGCAAATAAGGGATTTTATCTTTATCGTTCTCATCCCCTTCAGTGGAATTAATAGCATGACTGAAATTATGTAATGAAATCTTAGCAAACTTATTTATAAATGAACTACTTCCAAATATGTATGATACATGGTTAAAATAAAAGAAAGGCATATAATGTTGGGTAAGAAATCGTTAAATATATGAGGGGTAGAAAGGAAGAGAAAACAAAATGCATTTATTGATATTCATAATATTAAGGAAACAAGAATGTGTCAATATAATAAAGTATCATAAGACTTTATACTTAGCAATATTATCAGTGCTTTAGAATCAAATTGAGAGAACTTGATAATATCTTCATTGTTGACTTTGCCCCTTGGATAAACTCAGAAACTATATGCAACCTCGTCAATGTCTTCAACATAATGTCTACTAGATGTTTTTTTCAATTGTCCTTAAAGGATCATGCAAGATTTGACATTTTTCTTTAGATTGATGAATTTTTCATGGCATCAAAGTAATAAGCTATAGTGATTAAAGTTCAACATAGACGACCCAACTTCTAGAGGTTCACTTGTGGCGGAAAGCCAAAAAAAAAATGTCCATGATCTAGAAGTAGAGGGTGGAGGATAAAGATGAATCTCATCAGTATCAGGTTCAAATCTTGTGGACAAGTGACTCGTGGTTGACCAAAAAGTAGACTAAAAGGTAAAAATTGTTAGACTTATGAAATCAAGGGGTAAACATGAGTTCTTCGTGATATACTTTTTTTCTGTGAAGGGTTCCCATGATCCCATGATTTCAAGTATTGATGGTTTGTAATATTTCCAAGCTTTTAGCCATAGGGTCTTTCAGTTGGTTTAGATCATCTTTGTATGCTTCAAGTCATCCATGATTTTAGCTCGAGAACATGTTCGGTAGGGGTATCATGATACTTTTTTTTTTCATTCTTTTTTTTTTGCTTGTTTTTTTTCTTTCATTTTTTTTTTTGCTTTTTTTATTTTATTTTTTTCTT
>JBBPBP010000003.1:35135416-35150667 GCA_037974735.1 Cicer chorassanicum | reverse complement strand
TTTTTTTCTTGAAGGAAAATGTTATGAGAATGTAAAAAAAAATGAATGCAATGATTGTGCATTTTACTGAAACATTTGACTACCTCCTAATATGCAATTAATTTTTCTTAAAAAATGAGGAGAAAAAGAAAAACAACATGTTGTAAAATGAAATAAAAGATGAAACATGCATGATTATGCAATGCATTGTGATGAATATGGGATATAGATAGGGTAGTTTTTTCTCATATATACATGTGTCCTACATGGTTCTTTTTTATTTGATGGTTTTTTTTTTTTTTGTAATGTGAACCTTTACTATGGGTGGCTCTATAGTTCTAAATTGACTCCTAGAGCACACAACTCAATTCTAAAATATTAAACCAATTAATAGGTAAACTATTAAAATGGAAATATTCTAGAAAAAGTCAACTCTAGGTGAGACTTTCATGACAACCAAACAGGATGTACATCCAGAAGATTATCATTACACAGTCTCTAACTTATCTTAGGTTGCACTCAGCCCGGGTATAGAGCCCACTCATAAGTGTGTGTCGTCTTAGGGTAGTGTATAGTAAAATAAATTAAAAAAAAATAGCCACAATGAAAATAAATGAACAAGACATATATAATTATATTAACAATATATCAAAACAAATAAAACAATTGGGGTAATATAAATAAAATAATAAATAATCATATACAATTAATTATATCGGGATTGACTCTCGAAAGTCCCCAGTGGAGTCGCCAGCTGTCGCGTCCAGTTTTTTCCGCGAAAAAGGAGTCGCCACCAATTTTATTTTATTCAAAGGAAAAATTGGATAAAACTTAAAATAATTATTTTTGAACCAAAAATTTGGATTCGGGAGTCGATTACGAGTAGGGAAGGTATTAGCACCCTACAACGTCCGTTAAACGGTTACCCTATAATTAATTGTATACAAACTATTTATTTATTTATTCATTTATTTTTACCCCAAATAGAATAATAAAAAAATAAATAAATTATTTACATTAATAAAAGAAGGAAAAATATTTTTTTTATTAATTTGGTTTGACAAGGAAAAAACTTGCTCCTACGTATCCCTAGGTGCAATAGGGAAATCAAAACACACGTAGTTCTTGGGTAGAAAATATTTATGTGTTGACTGATTTTATTATTAATTTTACTTTATATATATAAATATCAAAATAAATTAACAACATAATAGTGATAATAATAATAGTAATAACGGTAATATTGATAATGATAATAATAATAATAATAATAATAATAATAATAATAATAATAATAATAATAGGAGTGATGTGTTGTATATTGATTTGTGTATCGTTTTATTTTAAGGAAACACTTTTGTTACTTTTTGACTTTTACAAATTGTAAAGGATAAAAATTCAAGAGCAGATTCGCGAGTTGGCGGCGCATATGTAGCGCGGACCGGCGGCGATAATAACAAAAAAAAAGTTTAAAATACAAGAAACAAAACAAAATAAAGATAAGATATCACGAATTTGATAAAGAAATAAACGATTATACAACAATCGATTTTATTCTTATTAGTTAATTCCAAAACTTGATCATGAAACTGAAAAAAAAATTCTTGTTTATATCATATGTGCATAGAATAGTAAAAAAAACTCTATAACAACAATAATGTCAAAAAAATAGATGAGGAGAAAAAAAGAAAAAGAAAGTGTTTACCGCACTATAGAGGTTTATTATTAGTTTCTGGTTCCAATCTCTCTTCTCTATTTTTCTGCCTATTATCCTCTCTTCTCTTTTGTTTTTTGGTGCTCTCAATTGTGCTCCAAATAGTACTCAATCGTCCCCCCTGGTGTACTCTTACTATCGATTATTTATAGGCCTTTCGGGGTAGGTTACAAAAGACAAGGGAATAATTGTCAATTGATCACCATTTTATTACTATTAATCTCTTTCTTTTTGGTTTCTTTTCTTTCAATTGATTATCATTATACCGATTTTTATGACCATCAATCCATTCAATTGATCCTCATTATACCGATTTTTATGACCATCAACCCATTTCTTTTCAGTTTCTTTCATACAATTATGTATATTTATTATTTTTTTTTATAAATTTTTATATATATTTTTTTTATTTTTCTATTTTTTAGAAAAGAATCTAAACAAGAATTAGAGGCAAAAAACTAGGAACAAATGTGATTGTTTAAAGTTTAAAGCTCTAATTATTTATTTTTATTTTTATATTTCTATACATTTATTATTATTATTTCCCTCTTTTTTTTTTAATAAAAAGTAAAAAATAAATAAATAGATAAATAAATAACAAGCGGACAAAATTAGGTGTCAACAAGTTGTTTTCCAAGGAGGCTTTGGTTGGGTTTTAGTTTTTCATGAAGAACTGTTTGATGAAATGGATCTGGATGGAGAATGTTATGGTGGAATAGTTTTGGATGGAGAATGTTATGCACTTTGGTTTTTGTGCAGATTGTTTGGTTCATTTATTGTTTTGCCAAAAAATGAGACAAAGTGGGAGATGTTTTGGTTGATTTTGAGGGTGATGTTGTTGGTGTATGCTGAGGAATAAATTTTGATTTCTTTGATGGTGATTTTGAAGTGCTAAAAAGACATTTTAATGATTTTGATGGTGAAATAAAGGGTTTTGAGGATTTTCGTGTTGAAGCAGAGGTTTTTAAGGTTTTTGGTGTTGAAGCAAACGATAATGAGTATTTTGGGGTTAAAGTAGAAGAGGGAGCAAGGCATTTGAGTGGAGGTGGGGAACTAGATTCATCACCAAAAATGGTATAGATGGTTGTGTCCACACTTTTGGATTGTTTGGAGGTACCAACTCCAGCCATAATTCTCATTGATCTCTATTTAGATGGAGGATTGTGTAATTTTGTTTTTTAGGCTTTTTTTTGGAGATGTGGTGGTGCTTGAATTTTGTTTTGGGAGGATCAATTGGAAGAGATGAGGGACTACGGTGGTGATTGGGACTAGCGAAATACGAGGTGAGCTGGTTTCAGTAGATGATGAAAGATAGTCAAAGAAGGTGTTTTCAGATGGAGAAACTTCTGGAGAGGTAGGTCGTCATGGAGGAGACGGTGATCGATGTGGTGAGGGTGTAGGAGTTCTTGTAGTTGGATTTTTCATTGCAAATGTTTTGGTGCGAGCCATGGTTTTGGAGAGAAATGAAAAGAAATGAAAGAGGACAGAGGTTTTGATGAAAGAGGAAAAACCGGATTTTTGGGAATAGATGAGGGAGATAGTGACACGCATGGGTATATAGTAGTGGGTGGATAAGAAGTGACTAGTGATATTGGGAATAGGGAAAGTAGGCTATGATGAGGTTAGGGTAGCCATTTTTTGAAGAAAAAAGAAGCTAGTACTTAGCCTCTTGGTGTGATTTTCATTTTTGAATTTTTTAACTTTTATTTCAGCTTGACAATAATAAGGAGACTGATGCAAAGAGGAAGGAAACGGAGATCGTTCTCCATAATGACAATAATGTTCAGGTCAGGTTTTCCAAAGTTTGGTTTTTTGATAATTTATTTTTTCTTTAATAAAATTAAAATTATCTTCAACTAGAGATTTAGTAAAGATGTCAGCAAGTTGATTTTTAGTGTCAACAAAGATTATTTCAACTTCCTTTTTGTTAACATGATCTCAAATAAAATGATGTTTTATTTTGATATGTTTTGATCTTGAATGTTGATTGGGGTTTTTTTGACAAATTTATTGCATATGTATTATCACAATAAATTGGAACATATGTATAACTTACAGAAAAGTCTTCAAGTTGGTTTTTGATCCACAAGACTTAAGAGCAACAATTTACAGCTGAGACATATTCAACTTCAGTTGTTGATAAGGAAATTGTATTGTGTTTTCTACATGACCAACTTATTAGGGCTTCTCCAAGAAATTGACATGTGCCACTTGTGCTTTTTTCATTCAATAGGCTATATGATCAAAATGAGGTCCTTTGCTATACGAAAGGTCAAGATCAGTGGTACCAACAAGATAACGATAAATTCTTTTTATAGTAGATAAATGAGATTTTTTTTAGGTAAACATTGAAATCTAGCACATAATCCTACCGCAAAAACAATGTTTGGCCTGCTTGCAGTTAGATATAGCAATGAACCTACAATTCCTCTATATTCTTTTTTAGAGATGGATTTTCCTTGTTCATCTTTGTCCAAATTTGAGGATGGATGCATGGGAGTTGTCATTGTTTTGGCTTTATTCATTTTGTATTTCTTTAGAAGATCCTTTATATATTTTTCTTGACATATAAAGATTCCATTTTCATATTGTTTGATTTGCAAGCCAAGAAAATATCTCAATTCTCCCATCATACACATTTCAAATTCAATTTGAATGAGATTTGAAAATTCCTCACACATTTTTTCATTTGTTGATCCAAATATGATATTGTCAAGATACACTTTGACACCCTACTTATAATGCACCTTTGATTTCAATGAATCAGATTATGTAATCATTCACTTCATCAGAACATCCAACAAAACATCCCTTCTTCACTCAAGGTCTCATTTTCCATTATTTTCATGATAATATGCAATACACTCAAGAACCTTGTGATTATAGTCTGGAGCTCTACGCATCCTAAGTTATGAGGGAATTTCCAGAATATGGTTGTTGATGGGATCATATTGATGTGGTAGTAGGCTGTGTGAGCAGCTTCAGCCCAAAACTTTATAGGCATACTTGAGTTTGACAAAACACTTTTTCTTTTTGTTTTTCATCTTAGTCATCAATAAAGTATAGCAAACATGTTTAAAGCATGTGTCTTAATCTGCAACATGACCCTTTTAGTGTTGCATTGTATTAGTACCTTAAATAGGCCTGAAAATGTCTTTGGTTACATTGTGTTTGTCTTCACAAAAAAATCCTTATGCAGTTTTACATAAACACAATGTTCCCAAGATGACAATTCTCCAATATTGTATCCATGAAAAAAAGACCTTGCTTACTTAGTTTCTACACCTCCAATTATAATACTTTCATCTAAGACATTAATGCCATTTTCTTGTGACCTTCATCCCAATAATGGCACCTCTCATTAATTTGAATGTACCATGTTCAACTTGGTATAAACATGCCAGACTCCTACAATCTTCATAAGAGATATTAGGTTTCTCTTGAATTGTGGGGGCACCTCTCATTCTTGTTAGTACTCTCCTTGTACCATCTGCAAACCTCCAAATTTATGGAACCAATTCCTACAATCTTATATTCTGAATTATTCACTTTGATGACCTCTCCACCATCATTATTTCAATGAAATCTCCTCTCAAGATAATCCCTCTTACTATGTCTCTTTCCAAAGGCAAGTTCTCAAATTTTGAGGGCAAAATTTTATTAAAGGGGGGAGAATGTAACAACCCTCTCACTACCTTAGAAATATTGGTAAGATTTATGTACTAATTAGAATTTCTAGGATTTTATTAATTGTTAATGTTGTAATTTTAGTAATATTAAATTAGGATCAAGGGTAGAGTAGGAAAGTAGTAGCATGAACAAGCCCAAATGGAAAAGAAAGAACATGCCACCTTTATATCTCTTTTTCTCTCTCACATGTACCCTTAACTAACAAAAACCTTCATTTTATTTCACCATCGACTACAACCTCTTTTCAACCAAAAAATCCACATTTCTCTCAAAACATTCTAAAAGCACCAACACCATTAGTGTTCGTAGTCTCCATCATCCATCAATTTTCTTCTTCTTTCCAAAATCCTTCAAAGACAAAAGTTTTCTAAAGTCTTCTACAATTGCCTGACCCCGTACATGTCCCTTTCTTCCTCTCAAGATCCATTAATCGACCAAAGTAACACTAAAATAAGATACAGAGCAACATTTGGGGGATCTTTAAGTTCAAACCAGAGTATAAAGGGCAGAAGAGCTAAGAGCTGAGAAAGCAAGCAAATCACAAATCTAGTTCGAAGTATATGAATCCCTTCTTGACAAACTGTGAGTTCTTTTACATTATGTTTTTAGCATGAGGGTTCTTGGGGAAAATTCAATTAAGATTTTCATTTAATTATTAAACCATTTATGGGGTCAAATCTAGTTATTCAAAAATTCAGAGAAGGTGAGGAAATAAAATTTTGAGCATTTAGGTCCTTTTAAAACCTACACTCATACTCATGATTTCAAAACAATGCATGTTGTTATTCTAATTGTGATATGATTGTGTGATGAATGATTTATATTTTAGATGTGTAAATATGACTACTAAGACTGAATGCACGTGTTTTGAATGCTTCTCCTTCTTAACTATATTGTTTGCCTATGAATGTTATTCCAATATTCTGAGTACTTTTGCCTCTAGTAAAATACTTCTATTTTTGTCTAGTAAAATACTTTTGCCTCTAGTCATGTATACTCTGATTCTACCTCTGGACACGAATCCTCTAATCAATTACGTCAAAATGCACCACCTATAGTCAAGAGTTCTGCCTATGGCTAACTTTGCCTCTAGTACCAACTCTGATCAGGGACTTAAGATTTAATTCCCACTTGATTTTCAAAATATTGTTAAGCTATTATAAGTGTTATGGAGTAAACATAATATTATCAAGGCATTGCATACATAACATCTCAAGTGCATTACATTCTCATTAATCAGATCATGCATGGCCTTATTCGCGATGGGACATTCAGGTTTGTTCTAGGCACGGAACAAGAAGTAGAGGAGAACAATAAGGATGTTGGTTGGAGTTTAGCCAATCACCTTTACTAACCAAGACTCAATCATCTTGGTTATCTATGTCAATATTTGGGAGACTTTTCCTTGTTTCAAGGAAAAGATTTGAGGTCATGCATAGTTTTCAAAATCATAATGAAAGAATGATTTCAGTTAAGCTTTTATGAAAAAAATTAAGTTAAGAGTTTCATCATAAGAAGCATCATAATTTCATGTTTTATGCATATTTATGAAAAATTATTATTTTAAAACTACCCCTCTCTTTATTTTCAGGACTCAAAGACCTTTGTTGGTTCTGTTACTCAAAGATCAAAAGAAGAAAGCTCAAAATAAAGCCTTTGATACATTCAATGTTCAGGTACAAGTTAAATCCTCAGATGAACAACGAAAGAGAACTAACTTATCAAGTGCACCATGTCTCTAGAAGCTATGATTGACTATGTTAAACGCACCTCTAAAGAATTTGTCAATACAAGCTCACTCTAAAGATTTTGCATCTCATAATTCTAGTAAACCAGTTCACCGTCTTATCAACACTTTGATAAAGTCAACTTTCTAACAAGAGGTCAACATTTCAACATCCTCTGCTTGTCAAAAATGTACTTATCCTCTGACTAAATAAGTGCATGTCGTCCTTTGACAGTGTCATCCTCTGAGATATGTCTTATTAATTCAAGATACATTGAATTAACTATGAAGATATCTATGGATATGTCTTAAAGACTAATGTACTTTAAGTTTTGATTCAATATCTCCAATGGTAACATTCTCAACAGATACATTTCTCACCATTTAAGTAGAAATCGATCCATATGAAAAAGAGACACTGAATGAATGAAAAAGACAATGTTCTAAGAAGAATTATGAGGAAAGCCTAAAACACATCAACAAAAAAAAAAGAATGAAAAGCCCTTTCATTAGAGAGTTATTAGAATTTATGTAAATCAATCAACGTGTTTCATACACTTGCATTGCTATAGGAATTGAAATGTAACATCCTAGAAGGAGATTTTGTGTCATTTCAGACACAAACTACAACTGATGTAAATCATCCCAATAGTGGCAACAACGCTTTCATCCATAAGAGGTACATGAAGAGGTATAACAATACTTATGAACCTCAACGGCAGATTGATAGAAAGATGAGAAGGATGCTAATGGAAACTTCCTAGAGATGACTAAGAAAAATACTCAAAGGATAAAGAGGCAGAGTAAATAATACTTGTATTCTATTGTTTAAATAGTGTATTGAAACCTCGATTACACAAAGGCAAAATCTCTCTATAAAGGAAGGACTAGATGTAGCAATAATTTGTTGTGAACTAGTAAAAAAACATGTGTTTCTTCTCTATCTCCCTTTGTTATTTAATCTAAGTTCTTCATGATTCAACTTTATTTTTACCACATTTATTTTATAATTATAAGTTGAATGATTTGATGAACAACATATCTCTTTTTTTAAGCAACTCAAATAATTTTCAGAAATGGCAAAATCCAATTCAAACCCTCCATTTCTTGTCTTTTCCAGCACCTTTAAGTGATAGTTTGTGAGATTCTTATCTACGAAGAGCATTATAAGTATTGAGTATTCAATTGATAAAGAGATTTAGTGATAGATTTCATCATCATCAACAATCAATAGACATGGAAAACAAGGGATTTCTTTTCACCCTAATTGGGGATAATTGGGGATTTTAGGTTTCTATTGAACTACCAAGGTTTGAATGAGCCAAATGAAAAACAGGTGAAGTTTCAAGGTTGAAGGCTTCATAGAGGTTGAATTTTCAACTGTATCAAATTGGGACTCAAGGTGATTCTTAAAGGGTTTTTCAAAAATTAAAGGTTTCGAGATTCAAAAGGAGAAGAAAGCATTGAAGCAAAACATTTTGTTCATTTGGCTCAAGGAGCTTCTCTTGTAGTCATAACAATTCATTATTCATTCATAGCGGAAGAAAAATCTCTTATTGATTGATAAGGGGACTAGATATAGGACACCTGCAATGACGATTGTGGTCGAACCACTATAAACATGGTGTTTTCTTCTCAATCTTAATCTCCTTACTTTTAGAAATTTTGATTTTGGTTAAATTTGATTAAGCTTTTTGTTAGAGAGACTAAAAATCTTATTGATTCTAGATCAATTGTAGATTGTGGTGTAGTTTTTTTTCATACAAGAATATGTTTTTAACTTAGGAATTTTTCACTAAGACTAAAAAATTTATTACTGAAACTACACACAAGTCTTATTTGAATTAGTTCTTGTTAGCATTAATCAAATTTGTATCAAATCTTTTGTTTTCTTGTTATATAGTTTGGTTAGATCTTATTCAAAGTGTATATCCAATTTGTCATTGGTTATTGATTGATCTTTATTAATTTTCAAATTAAAATTATTCAATTAGAGAGTTAACACATTGAGTTGTTGTTATTAAAGTCTAGTGTTTGAAATCAATTTTAGTGTTTCTCTAAATAGTTCCAATATGCATAGCTTTTAAGTCGCAAAAAAGTTTTAAAAACATTTGTATCCGCTACGTATAAAGGAATCTATTCCCCCTCTCTAGATTTGGATGGTCGCTGAGCCTAACAAAGAATACATCATTACTACTCAAATAATGAAAATATTAATGATACGATTGAAACCTTTCATGTAATTTTGATCATTTGTAATTTATGTCTTCAGATATCTTAATTGAACACGAGAGATAAATATGTTATCTACATTATGTCAAATTATTCCTTGATTCTTTTGACTAAAAACTCAAACACAAACAAGTTTAATATCATATATTGATTCATTTTTGGCATGACATGTTTAATATCACATTCTTAATATCTTTCATTGTAAACTCAATAACTACATTTATGGTTATCATATTACTGAGAATGCTTGATAACTTTTTGACTCATAATGTTTGATAATTTAATTAAAGAATATAATTTCTCATGTAGAAATCGGAGTGATTTTAAGTCAGCTGACATACAATAAAAAAACACTTATGACATACATAACATTTATGCAACATTATAGAATTTCATTATGGAAAATTGCCTCAACTGCTACACTAGCTTGGGTCTCATTTGCCCAAGAAACTACATCAGTTTGGAGCTAATTTAACTACCATAGTTTCGGCCTCATTACATACACCACCTTGGGCCTCATCCTCAAAAATAATTTTGGCCTCAACAAACTCGTATACAAATCAATTTTAAAGTGATCTTCCAAATTAGGTTGGGATTCATCAGTATGTCATAAGTTTGCCATGCAATTTGCAACATCATATCTAGAAAAGAGAATCCAAAAAAAAGTTAATCCCATTGAAGAATAGAAAAGAAACTTATATACTATCCTGCCAACCAATGATATACTATCCCCAGGATAAAACAACCCAGATTCACTGTATCGGAGTTCCACTGCACTGTAGAAAACCGTTCTAGAATTACACCCTCAATATGGTAGATAAAGCCACTCTCAATATGACGATAAAGTCATTCGCAATATGGTACTATGACCACTCTAAATCAAAAGAACTACGGCATAACAACCGCTCAAAAAACCGAAGGGACTGCGGCATAACAACCGCTCTAAAAAACCAAAGGGACTGCGGCATAATAACCGCTCTAAAAACCGAAGGGACTGCGGCATAATAACCGCTCTAAAAAACCGAAGGGACTGCGGCATAATAACCGTTCTAAAAACCGAAGGGACTGCGGCATAATAACCGTTCTAAAAAACCAAAGGGACTGCGGCATAATAACCGCTCTAAAAACCGAAGGGACTGCGGCATAATAACCGCTCTAAAAACCGAAGGGACTGCGGCATAATAACCGCTCTAAAAAACCGAAGGGACTGCGGCATAATAACCGCTCTAAAAACCGAAGGGACTGCGGCATAAGAACCGCTCTAAAAAACCGAAGGGACAGAAAGAAAGGGGAGAAGTGGCTCGAAAATTGGCGAGCAGGATAAAAGAGGGAGAAAAGAGAAAGTTGGGAAAAGCATCCAACTTTGGTGTGTTTTTCACAATAGATTGAAACTCATTTTATATAGTGATGGAAGCAAGCTCACATATGATTTCTAAGCAATGTGGGACTTTAGCATTCTCACAAAATAGGAGAGTTTTCCAATGTGGGAGTTCAAAAAAATTTCTTTCCAATGTGGGACTTGAATTTTAAAAACATGTTTCATTCCACTTGAATTTACAAAAATCAATTCTTTCCAATGTGGGACTTCAACAAAATATTATTATTATTATTATTATTTTTCAATTCACATAATAACATATATGTTCCAACAGTTAGTGCAAAAGTGGTTTTACCTACAATCTTTTGAGTGATGTTTTGATCATAACAAAAACAAAATAAAAACAATTATCCCTTAACTATTTGCAAAGTATGCAAATTGAGTTAGAAGATAAAGATTTATATTAATTACTATATATTTTAAGGTAACATAAATTACAAGTAAGTTAGAGATAATAATCGAAGTGTTTTTAACACAAAGAATATTATTATCTAATGACAAAGTAATTATGTTTACTAATAGAGTAAGTCGTGATATATCATTACAACAAGCATCTAATAATCTACAGTCCGTGTCAAGGTGTTAAAGACAAAGGAAATATAAGTCAATGATTGATCCTCTGATCAACAAAAATAAAAGAACGCTACAGTGATCATTTGCATCGGATTAAAGTTAACTATGAGTCAAGACCTTGTTGATACAAAAACTCAAAGACCAAAGAAGAAAGCTCTTAATGAGGCCTCTGATAAAGTCAATGCTTTGGTAAAAGACAAATTATCTGATGAACAACGGAAAAGAATTAACTAATCAAGTCAAATGCATTGTGACTATGGAAAATCAAACTCTTGTGTGATTCTGATCAACGTGCTATCAACACAAGCTCACTCTAACAATTATGCGTCTGATTATTCTAGCAACTCATTTGATTGTCTATTCAACACTATGATAAAGTCAAAGCTATATCAAAAGTCAACTATCTCAAGTAAATCCTTTGAAAAAGTTAACATCTCAACATCCTCTACTCATCAAAGTTGGACTTATCCTCTTATTGAAGAAATGCAATAACACCCTCTAAAAATGTCATCCTCTAGTATTCTTATCGGTTTAAATCAAGATACATTGAATGAATTGTGAACACGTATTGGGACAAGTTTTAATTGTTGATCCAAGATCTCTGAAGATATTGATATGATTAATTTTTACATACAGATTTCATGCAATCATAACAACTGTCAGAAACTCCAATTGTTGTGGAAGTTCTTTGTATAAAGGCATGTGATCATTATTGTAATCAACAAGAAATAAAAAGGAAATGTTCTAAGAAGATTTTCTAAAAAAGCCTAGAACACATCTAAAGAAAATAATGAATGAAAAATCCTCCCAATAGAGAGATATTAGAATTGATGTAAATCAATCAAGTTGTTTCACACACTTGAACTTATATAGGATTTGAATGTAATATTCTCTCAATGATAGTTGGAATCTTAAAGACGTACTTTGTGTCAATTTAGACACAAACTGGAACTGATGTAAATTAACCCCATAGTGGCAACAACTTTTTCATCCATAAAAGGTACTTGAAGAATACTTATCAAACTCAACAAAAGTTTTCCAGAATGTTGAGAAGACTAGAAAGGTTTCTACTGGTGATAGCTTGGAAAGGCAGAAAAGGAATACTTAAAGCCTACAGAGACAAAATAAATAATGTGTGTATGCTATTGTTCAATAGTGTATTAACTCCTCGAGTGTACTGAGGCAAAATCTCTCTTTAAGGGGAGGACTAGATGTAGCAACAGTTTGTTGTGAAGTAGTATAAAAATACTTGTATCTCTTCTCTATCTCTATTGCAACTGCCTATGCCAAACTGTCCCAACCTAGAAGTAAAAAACAAAAGAAATCAGAACCATCTCGTACTGATTCAGCTCTTTCCCAGAAAAAGAAAACCAAACCTGTTTGGATTATTCAATTTGATCATTTTAAGTATTTTTTGGATGATAATTTTCACCTTGAATATTTTGTGCATTGTAATGTTCAATTAGAACTAATTATATCTCTCATATTTTGAGTATTTTGATCTAATTGTATCTCTGACTATTTTGAGTATGTTTGAAGGATCAATTGTTGTACTACCATTTAATTTTAGTTTAGTATCCAATCACTATCAATTAGGTCGTGTTTGTTTTATTACCAACATGAATTAGGTAATTTTTGTTATTATATCAGTTTCAACTAGATCCTTTATGTATCAATTAGTTCCTTTATATTTTTATAACAAAATCAATTTAGTCATTCGTGTCATTTAAACATGGTTAGTTAAGTCCTGGAATCACGTTAAATTTAAACATCATATTAACATTAAAATGAACACTAGATTAACATTATCATGAACACCAATACATTTGATTATATCACATACATCACTATCACTTGAATCCATCCACATAACTTAAAAATTACTTTACTAATAGAAACGAGACTTAAACATAAGTTGACTATGTCAACAACACTTAAATTACACCAATAGACTTGATCCTATAGACCCAATACATAACTTTCAAGAGCAACACGTAGATGTTCATGTACTTGAACACTTTGATATCAGCATGACACAAATTATTCCTAACATCAAACAAATAACAAGTATAGTCTTAATCACATTTTTTGAGAAATTTTTTCCTCCCATGCATCTTCATTATAGTCTTTTTAAGCGTCAACATTTTCATTTTCTTTTGCAAACATTCTCGACATTGTGGCACAACCAGATGAACAACTTCTGAACACCAATAAAAGAAAGAATAATTACAATCAACTTTAGAACTTTACACGTAGAACACCATTATCAATAATAAATTTGACATTTGAAATAATTTAGACAAAGAAATATGACAAATACCACAAAATTTCAGCCCTAGAATTTTCTTCCTCCATTGGGCCCTATTTTTCCAACAGTTTGAACAACTACTTTAAGTTCAAAATGGCATTTAGGTACAGTTCCATCATTCCTCGCATTTGATACACAAGAACCACTCTTCTAGATTTGAGAATGGGAAGGATGACCATTGAATGACGATATTGCTACAACAATTTGAGGATTCGATCGTTTTAGAGTTTTCAAATTTGAGAAATTACATTTAAGGAATATAAGAGGAGAAAGGAAGCGACGTGTTGACTTGTCATGATTCATCTTAGTAATAATCCATGTCCTCTATAAATTGCCACACATATAGTTTTTTTTTTAACGGAATTTGTTAAAAAGGTTAACATCACAAACATAGATTAACTTAAAGGTTTGAATTTCACACACAAAGTAGCATAATGAACTGAGTTAGGAAAAAACCTAGAGTGCCTATTAGATAATTTGATCAAAATTAAAAGAATACAGATTTAATTTTGCCAAATAAAAACATAAAAACTTATTAATTCATTTATTGTGTTAACCTTTTTAATGTTTTTCCAAATATACCTTTATAGAAAATTGTGAGATATTAAATACACATATTAATATTGAAAAGACAAACATATTAAATGAGATCGTAAAAGTAACTAAATAATTGAAGTAGAATTAATGCATAGTAGAATTAATATTTACAAAGTCGTGTACATAGTAATAATTGAAAGGTACAATTAACTCAAAAAATAATTAAAATTACATAAAAAATTAAAAATGTCACTCATTGTGAAACATATGGAGTCCTAAAAATTTAATTAATTAGGTCTTTGATTCTAACTTATCTAATTAAGTTACCACAGAGCATTTCCGCGAGGAACATCAATATTCAAATATGTGTATTGTTGGTTATTTGAGCAATACAATGTCAATGGAGAACGATATTCAAAACCATCAAACTTATTTGCATTTGGAAGTTAAACACACAAAGGCTATGGGGCCAAGTATGATTGGTTCAAATGTTATTGTTACAACGATAATTTACATCCCAATATTGTTCATAACTTAGAGATGTTGAGGGGTATAAAAAAAAGAATATGTAACGGAGGTGATTTCTAAGGCAAAAAAATGCAATAGGAAACAAAATTATATAATTTTCGCACATTTTTTGACACTTTTTTTCCTGGGTTAGCTCTATTTCCCCGTTATATTTGTGCTTTTTTTTAATAAAGTTTTTAGCCTAAATAAAGATGGAGTAATAAATAATGTACCATAGATAATAATTATGTGCATCAAACATTATAGGATCAAATATTGTTTTAGTCCCTAAAAAATTTTAACCTTTCAATTTTAGTTTTTGTAAAAGAATACAATTTTTAGTTCCGACAAAATTATTCAACAAGCAAATTTAGTCCCTACTGAAACAAAATACGTTTAATTGTCCTTCAAGTTTAAATTTTTTTAAATTTTGCAAGCATGTTTAGAGTATTATAAAAAACTTCTCCACAAAAATTTAAATTTTTTTTTTATTTTGGAATAAATTAAATATGAAATTTTTAAATATAAAAAATTGAAGTTAAAAGTAACAAAAATATATACTTATAAAACAAATTTTGAGCTCATTCTTTTGTAAAGAAATTTTTTA
>JBBPBP010000003.1:35084751-35135295 GCA_037974735.1 Cicer chorassanicum | reverse complement strand
AATTTGTTCCAAAATATATATTGTTTTAACAACAAAGACTAAAACTACATGCATAATAATTTTGTAAGGACTATAAATTGTATGTTTATTTTATAGGGACTAAAATTGTAAGATTAAAATTTCATAATGATTAAAAACATATTTAACCCAACATTTATATTTAAATCTGATAAATTATAACACAAATAAAAAAGTCTTATAAAACAAATTCTATCAAGTGAATAGATGATTTTGTCTTTCAAATTGTAAGCATTGATAAAAATAATTCTTTATTTTGGCGTATTAATAAATATTTTTTCAAATTGTAAAACTTCAATTATTCTTCTATTAACTTCTATTATTAGAGGCTATGACATTACACATTAGCTTGAACATTACATTATACGTTGATCCAACATTAATGTTATTTCACCAATGACTTACATTAATCTTTGAGATTATCTTAATTTCATATATAAATTAGTCATTGGTCAAGTGGCATCGATGTGCATGAGATCAACATAGAGACAAAATATTCAATTAACTACTACATCATAGACTCTAATTAACTAATGTGAGCAATGTATTTGCTAATTAGAGTAATATGAATTAGGGTATCCTCAATGGTGTGTACTTCACTTATTTAGCACCAAGCTAAATAGACACTCCTTTTGTGGAAAAGAAAAAGTCTTGGTGCTTATAGAAAAATGTTACTATTGAAAGACTCTCTTTTCACATTTTATGGGACTCGTACAATAAATTATATTAAAATAAATTAATGTTATTAAAATGTAATGATATAAAGTTCGGTGATACTCGTTTAATAGTTTTTTGTGGTGCTGAGTTATGGAGAAATTGATTATTTATTAAGTATTAACATAAACAAAAATATTAAGTAAATAATATCTCAAATCTATTTAAGCACTAAAATGGGAGGACTCAACTATGGATAGTCTAATGTACTTTCATTGTGGATAAAAATAAGAATGATACTTATGAGGGAGAGATGATTTACTTATAAAATTATTAATAGATATATAAAATTATTATTGAATAATACTTTTAAAGTGTTTAAGGTTAGAGGAATCGATTACTTATTAAATATTATTTTAAAATCCTATAACCTAGTGATGTATACTTTGAAATTCATTTAAATACTACAAAATAGTATCACCATTGAGGAAGCTAATCACCTTTTTTTTTTATAATTTAATCAACCCAGTTAAGTATTTCTGAATATGCTTTTATAGTCTGGAAAGATGCAGATATATAGTCCAAAGCGTCAGTCACTTTCTCCATTGTCTCCCACGTCCAATTGGCCACTACCACTATTTATTCTACTTGCATATTATTATTATTTATTTATTATACATGTGATCAATATTTTACCACAAGATTTAACAAACAAACAAAATACAAAAACATCTATAAAGACTCATTAGAAAAAATATATAAAAAAAACTTATCTCTAAATTTAATAATTTTTACAGCAACTACATCATATAGCAGTTGTAAAAAATTTAAACACAATGAAAAATATTTATATTATCTAAAGCTATTTTTTTTTACCGACCATTTACAGCTATTGTATGGAAGATGTTGTAAAAACCATTATTTCACATGATACTAATAGATCTCACTCTTTTCCATATAATAGTAATAATTAAATATGTTAATGCAAACACGATTTTTATTTTAATCTATGTCGTGTTTTTTATTTAATTTTTGTTTTTCTAAATTTTTTTGTTTTTAGTCCTTGTCCTTTTGCTTTGCACTTGTAAAATTAATTTTAATCAATATTATAAAAACTAAAAGTGAAATATCAAGATAAAAAACAAACAAAATAATACTTGCGAAAAATAAAATAAAAAAAATTTGCGAGTTAAAATAGAAAAACACAATCATATTTAATAATAATAATAATAATAATAATAATAATAATAATAATAATAATAATAATATATTCCTAGTGATTTGGTTTTTGCCTCTAAATCTATCACAATAGCTCAATGAATGAATGAGATTTGGTGAGCAACTTTTTCATTCCAACACACCTATTTTTTTTCTAACAAAATATTATTTTCTCTTTATCTACTCCCTCATAGAGAAAACATCAAATATGGGTCTTGCTTCTTCTCAGCCCATTGTCTTGGATTCTCATCAAACTGTAAGAATTTACAAAATTTATGTTTTTTTTTAAATAATTAGAAGATTTATGTTTTTTTTCATGAAAAAAATTTTAGGTGAGGTGATTAGATTACTATGTTTGTTAGGTGGAGTTTCTCTCTTTAAATCAAAAAAACCTTGTGTTAATTTTCTATTACAAGAAAACAATAAAGTCTTGAATTGACATATTAAGGGACCTTAGTGTTTGTTATCTTTAATTTTAAAAGGATATCTTCCAATATTCTTCTGTTTCTGCTTTTTCTTTTTTAATTTTTTTTATTTTGATTTTTTTTTGCTTTACAGTTTTTTATATCTAATGCTTGTAATGGATTCAATTTAAAATTTTGAGAACTGGGTATTTATTCTTTTGGTTTCCTTGAAGAACCCAATTCACATTTTTTTCTTTTCTTTCATGTTTGGTTGACCTCTATATCTTAATTTTGATTCTCACAAGTCAAAGTTTTGATCTTTTTTTGTGTTAATAATATAAAGTGATTAAAGTTCTGATTCTTGTGTTAGTGAATATATTTTGTTGTAGGTTTGGCATATTGAAAAGGGTTTAAAGGATTTTAAGGAACAAAGTGTGAAAGTAATTATTAGTTTTAATGGATTGGGATTGGAAAGAATTTGTTTGGGATCCATCTGGGTTAGAGATAGGTAATAGTGATTTAGAAGAGAGAAAAACTGAAGGAACTTTAGTTGATTTGAGGCTTGGTGGTGAAGATTCTGATTCAAGGGAAAAATCAGTTCAAGACACATCAAAAGAAGACTCGAAAGCCGTGTCATCGCCTTCTGGATCGTCGAAAAGATTGCGGTTGCAAAACGGGTTGCAGAATATGATTTGCTTGGTCGATGGATGCAAAGCGGATCTTAGTGATTGTAGAGAGTATCATAAGAGACATAGGGTGTGTGAAAAGCACTCTAAGGCTCCTGTTGTGTTGGTTGGAGGTAAGCAGCAGAGATTTTGTCAACAATGCAGCAGGTATGCAAATTGAAGTTGCTTGTCTTGGGTTTTTTAGTTTGTTGAATTTTGTTGTTTAAGATGTGTTTTGAGGTAACATGGGTTAATGAGCTTCAATTAAGGTCGATGGAGAATATCCAAATTCGAACCTTAGCTAGAACCTTCCTTGTCCTAACTTTATTTACTTCTAGTCAAATTCTTGATTACCAGAGCCTCGTTTGCCTAGGAGCCGTTTAAGTCCATAAAAAATATGTATATTTTGAGGTTGTTTTGTAACATTGGATTGTGCTAATTTGATGTAGGTTTCATTCACTTGGGGAGTTTGATGAGGTTAAGAGGAGTTGCCGGAAAAGACTTGATGGACATAATAGGCGTCGGAGGAAACCTCAGCCGCCTTCTCTTTTCATGGATGCTGAGAAATTCATGTACAATTACAAAGGTTTGTGTGTGTGGCATTTCGTTATTCTAAGATTGATGACTTTTTATGTTTTTTTCTGTTGATGCTTTAACTTGATCTCAATTTTTTGATTGTGAAAACTTAGATCAAAGAGGGAACTAGGAAGAAGTTACTAATGATTAATGAATTAATTTGAAACAATAATCTTTACTCATATTAGAAAGAAACAAGCAAGAAATTGTGGATAGATACCTAACAAACCGTGAAACATAGATATTAGAATTTAGAGCAACTCTTAAAAGTTGTTTTAAATATTTATTTATGATGAACTGAATTCTTAGTTGAACTTAAGAATTAGCCATAGTTATTTGGGGACATTTGGATATACTACTTAATCAAGTGCTTATTCGGTAAGTGCTTATTTACAAGAGTTTATGTTTAAGTTGATTCTACTATTGAACAAGGAATTAGGACAAACTCTGCTTAAAACTGAAAATAGCTTCCGACAATAAATGTCTTGGAAGAGCTTACAAAAATAAGCTAGAAGCAACTTATAAATATATCATAATCTATCTTCATATGCTTTTCTAAATGCTTTTGCAAGTGTTTATGTCATAAGATAAGTATATATAAGCTCTTCCAAAAGTCTCCCTAATTGAATTTCATGGCAAAGGAAGTGACTATCTGTCTCGAGTTTTGCAAGAAACATAATGGAAGAATATGAAAATTTGGTAATATTTCCCCGTGGAGTTCAATTGCAGGCAGGTTCAGTCTTTGCTAATGATTACTACGGAATTCCATTTTTTTCTCGTCATTATTTATTGTCTTCCATGAGTGCAATTAGAGTCTGTTTCAGTTAGCATGTTTGAGTTTATCCACTAGCATAAGCACTTTTTAGATTATTTGGGAGAGCTTATGGAAACAAGTTATGACATATTCATAAGTTGTTTTCAGTTTATTTCCATAAACTCTACATAATAGCGCATGAAAACAAATTATAGTTTATATAAAAGTAACTTATACATAAGCACTTATATCATAAAAACTTATGCTCTTAGGGCTCAATTAAGTTGTTTATTCAAATAGAGGCTTAATATGGAATCTAACACTTTCTTGCCTTTGTACAACTTTAGGTCCTAGAATCCTACACTTTGGTAGCCCTCAAACATATGTGAGTCCTATAATGAGAAACATTTGGCCTGCCACTGCCATAACCGAAGCTGAATCTGGTTACGATCATCACCGACTTTTGTACAGAATTGACAAAAATCGACAAGATAAGGGACATCCTTTTCGTCAAGAAATCGTCCCTAAACCAGGCAACGGTAACGAATCAGTGCCTGAAACTCCTATCTATCATCCAATTCGCAGTGCCCCTGTTGCCACATCAGCATGCGGAAAAGGCGGTAGTAGGAAGCTCTCTTCAGATAGCAAACCCGGATCTTTCGACTCGGGTTGTGCTCTCTATCTTCTGTCAACACTTCAAACACAAAGTTCAGAGTTAAGTTTGATGCAGTCAAGCATCAACAGTCCAACACAATCTTCATCTGGAGGGGTGAACTTCGATGCCGTGAACGAGTACTCGTACTCGGGAAAGGCGAAAGATAAGACAAATGGTTCGGTTTTTGTTCTTGATGCAAACACAACAAACCTTCATTGCAATGGGATGCTGCAAATGGGGCAAAATGGTTTGGTGGAAAGTGAAAACTCACTCACACTTCCATTTTTTTGGGAGTAAGGTGTAGCTGAGTTGTTTGGAAATTTATGGACTTTGTTGGTCTTCAAAACATTATGTGTATTGCAATAATGAAACTTCAGACTTGTTGAATTATATTGTATCAGTTGTGATGAAAATTAATTTGAACAGTTCAAAAGTTGTTTTGTTTAGTTAAAAGTTTTTGGTTTTGTTGAGATTTTAGTTGTGGATTAATAAATAATAACAATAATAATAAAGAACTAGAATATAACCCGCGCGTTGCGCGGAATATATAGACTTTAACATATTAGTAGTATTGTGAATAAAATTTTAAAATTTCAAAAATAATATAATTTATTTATTTTGTTTGTAGAGTATTTTTTTCAAGTGAGTTTTTTTGAGTAATTATTATATATGAGTTGACAAACACACATTTGAGAATATGCAAAATGTTTTGCAGAACGTAATTACAACTAATTCATATATTTAGTATTAAAAATCCATAGTGAAGATCATCCTACAAACAAAATTCATAAATTATATTTAGTGTTAAAAATCTTAAAAGTATTCTAATAAATATTAATATATGTAATTATCTACCGCAAAATTAGATTAGTCATGCTCTTTTTTTTTGTTGTCAAATATAAATTTATAGTCAAAATATTGTTAGAAAAATATAAAAATGATTTTGTCATTTAATATTTATTTCATTCTAATCCTGTCAATGAAATGACAAAGCTAAATTCTAATATTTTGAGTATGAGACTTCTATACAACATGACTTGAGAATTTTCACAAACAACTCGTATATACGGTTGAGTAGAGGTAAAACAGATGTTTAAACTTTAAATTGGTAGTATTTTAAAAAATATTTGACAACAAAAAACATCTCCGTAAAAAAACAACAAATAATTTTTTAATCTAAATATTAAACATTATTCTTTTATCTATAAATGGTAAATAGTTTTCTCCCGAAGACACAATAATAACACTCATATAAAGTTGAATATGGACAATCTTCTTTGTCTTTTGTGGAGCCAATATATTTTCATGTCGTAGATGAGATCAAATATGTCTGCAAAAACAATACTCTAACTAACAACAATCAAGATTTTGAGAAAACTGAGCAAATAGCTATAATATGTTACAAAATACCACTTACTCAAAGCTATTTGTGCAAAAAAAAAAATTCAAACTATATATTCTTCTTTGAAAATAATTTGGTTGCAAGACACTAATCGTAGAGATTATTTGAAGAAGTAGAATAGTATAAGTAAAAAAAAAAATTATATATTGATTGTACTTTAATTTGTAACTCATGATACATTAATAGTTATACATAATATTATATGTTAAATAATAATAATAATAATAATAATAATAATAATAGTAAAATGTGTGTTAAAGCAAATTGAAAGTTGAATAATAAAGATAATTGAAGAGGAATAATCTATTAGATGTGCCACATAGGATTTTTTGTTGAGGTGACCATATTTGAATGAAATGTCACAATATTAAATAATATTTATGTGAGAGTCTATTTTAATATATATATATATATATATATATATATATATAATAGATTATATAACTAATCCCTACCACCTAATAGGATAAGATTTGATTGCTATAGAAGTGATTAATCTTGTCATTTAGCCATTAAGAAAATTGAGTGTTGATAGAAATGTGTTGAAGTTGGTTTATTGTTTATTGTTTGACTTAGTAGGATTTCACTTTATTATAGCACAACCAAAAGAATTTTTTTGTGGGAGACAATACAAATGGAGTCTAAGAAATTGCACAATCAGTATAAATAAATATATTCAAGATAAAATTACACAAACGATCTTATAAATTCGATTCATTAATTTTATTTGTGATTTAGTAAAAAATCGAGAATTTTGGAAGGGAGGAAGGAAGAGCATCGGCCATATCATTTAAGTATTAAACTGTTCATATTGTGGTCCTTTTATTGAATTGATGTTAAACTTCATTCCAAAACATACCACGTAGTTTTAGACACTGATATATTTTTAACGATGACAATTCTAATATTAACAAATAGTTTCGGTAAAACTATTTATGTATAAACCAAAACCAAAACCAAAGTTTACTCATTTTACAAAAATAAAATCTATAATTTGATGTAGTTAAAATCAAAGATATTTTTTAGAGTTCAAATCCAAACATAGCTTTTCATGTTGGCATCTATGGAAAATTAATGACCACAATCTGCATGATAAAATCAATAAGTATTAGGTTTTTTACTTTCACAGCATAAGAAGACACTAGAAGGAGTAGGAGACTTTTGGGTGGGTGCAAGTGACAATTAGTTTCCACTTTTTGGTTGTCCGAGATATTTTTAGTCGGGGTCATAGATTAATATTTCCAAATATAAAGATGTATTTAAGAATTTGATTTTGTCAATATATGATTTTTTATATACATCGATCAAAGGTCAAATCTATTATCAAATGTTTAAAGAATTTAATTATGCGTTAATTGTTCTCTCCACCTTTAATTATAAAACTTTTTCTACTTTTTTTTTGTCTTTTAATATAAAAGTCTTTACAAAATTCAATATAATGATTTTCTACAAAAATATCTCTAAATAATTTACCATTAAAAAACGTAGTATATTTTTCTCTCTTATGATATTAATAATTATAAGAAAAAATATAATATTTTTTTTTATATATTAATTACTGCAATTAATTAGTTTTTTAATATAGATTAGATTTGGTAGAGAGTTTAATAATAAAGAACGGGAAAGTAATAGTAAAGTCGTATCCACTTTAAGAAAGAGACCGGAACAATAGCTATTGCGATACTCAATATTCTATTGATGTGAGTTGAAGTTGGTGAGTGTCACAACACATCATCCTCGGTAGGGTAATAATAATAGTCTAACTCTAACTCGCTGACTTTATACTTCATCCAGCTTTAAACTATTCTTTTTAGGTAAACCAATGTATCTCTAATCATAATTTTAGAGATTAATTGTTTTTTTATTTTTAAAATCCCTTATTTGAAAATTATTTACGTGAATATTCTCTTTGTTTTTTAAAATAAGAGAGAAGCGACTTGTAACTGACTCTTTTTTTTTATTTATTTATATATTTTAACATTTGTTTGTTATTAACATTATTAATTTAATTATTTAAAAAATAAAAATACTAATAATATATTAAAATAAAATACATTAATAAACTATAAATAAATTTTATATTTTAATTATTATTATTATGATAAATAATTATTATAATTATAATTAAAAATTATTATTATAATTAAAATGATTAAATTATATTATAAATTTCAAAAAAAAAAAATACATTAAAATTAAAAAAATACATCAAATTTGAGTAAATGTGCCAGCAGCGTTTGGACAATGTTTTCTAGTATGACCAAAGACCCCACATAATCCGCATTTTCTTGGTACTCTTTATGTAGTGTCCATTTCTGTTCTAATGCGTTTGCTCTTTGGGTGACCTTTCTTGACTCTCCGCATTAGTGGATTGTGACACACCTTAACACCTTCATATTGTGGCCAATATCCTTCGTTTGGTATGGGTTGGAACACTTCATTGTAGACTTTTAGTACTGTTTCCACCTTGTACACATCAGGTATAAGGCTCCAATAATTATATTTTATGCTAGAACATGCTGCTATCACATGCAAACAAGGCATATGTTTAGCTTGATATTTCCCACAATCGCACCACTTGTTAGAAAGGTTTACACTGAAATGACCAATTGGTTGCCCTTCTCTTGGAGTTACTGTCTCGTGGACCATGAAAGTATGGTTGCTCCGATCAAAACTATCCACCCTATGACTATTGGATTTACTTATTTCCAATTTCATAAAATTTATGCAAGTTTCTGTGTATACCTGACCAGAAGCTAAAATTGATGCGTGTCGTTTTCCTATGGTTGGAAATAGTGTCCCTGTTTTAAAATAAGTTGATTGGACCATAACAGTGATGGGAAGGTTGCGCGGGCCTTTTAATACTGCGTTGATCGACTCCACAAGGTTAGTTGTCATCTGACCTCAACGACTACCCCCACCGAATGCTTGAATCCAATCTTGTTGAGGTATGTTGTCTAACCATTTCAATGCCTCCGGGTTTACTATGTCGATTTCTCTGCGGTAGTATCGATATGTAGGCTCATTGATCGAGTAACCTGTATTGAAACAGTAGATAATTATATAAATTAAGAATGAAATTATTAAAAATTACAGTAATTATAAAATTAAGAATGAAACTATTACCCATAGAAATAACTTTTTTCTTCAAAGCATTGTCCTTAAATTCCCTTGCAAAATTTTATGAAATATGTCGGACGCAGAACATATGCTTTGACGGAGGATCTTGGCACCCATTATTCGGATTATTATAAGCACTCTTAATGGATTCGTATCTATCTTAAATCAAACAAATGTTGGCTTGGGGAGTGACGTATTTTCTCAAATTTCTCAAAAAGAAACTCCAACCCTCTTTTGTCTCACCTTCCACAGTAGCATAAGCAATAGGAATTATGTTGTCGTTCTCATCCTGTGCAACTGCTACCAATAGAGTTCCCTTGTACTTGCCGTACAACCAAGTCCCATCAACTTGTACTATTGGTTTGCAGAATTTTAAACGCAGACAATGCAGAATTTGGGCATGTATGAGGCACATTCAATTTACAAATAACCCACAATTCACTTTTTTTTGCATTTTGAAGCTCTCCATCTAAACAAACAATTTGGATTTGAACAATAAATAACATACATTTCTAAATCTGATTTTTGTACCACAAAATTCAATGATTGTTTTAAATGGTAACGCTTGATTGCATGTACGCATTCATCTTTGTTTTGAAACTTCATTCCAACTGCAAGAGTCCCATCTACTGTTGGGACTTCGTTAATGAACAAGTGATCAATTTCACTTGATTGCTCTTGAGTATCTAAATTGATGCTCTCCAGGTGAGATGGTGGATCGAAATCAGGTAGGATAGTTTGATCTTCTGCTTCCATATGTTCGTCAACATCAATGTCATCATCAGAATTATCAGATGATTTATCGAAGTATGTTTCATCCTTTTCTCTATAATCACTTAATTCTTCCTTGTTGATACTATATAAGACACTAAAGGGAAGATCGCATTGTGGACTTGTTGGAGGAGATTGATGATGGAGTTGAAAACTTTCCGGATGAGTTTGTTCTAATTGGGTAGAGTATGGTTCATAGTGTTGTGATGGAGAATATAAGTCGGGTTGATAAAGTATGTTTGACGTCGATGGTTGATCAATGTTTGTTGATGGAGGACCAGACTCAAAGGTAACATATAACTCGATGGTGCCAAGTTGTGACCATTGTACATAAACATCAAACATCAACTCAACATCTTCGTCGTCGCAAATCTTCATCAGTTCAAACCTTGTTGTATTTTCACCAAAGAACACAAGGTGCCGATAAACTATATCAGTTATCGTGACGCTGTCATCGAGCTGTAGCTTTTTTCTAATGACATTCTTTAGACGAGCAAGGTTGCTTCCCGAATGTATTTTGAACGCCTTTTTATAGTCACTTACAAATGTTTTACCTTCAACTCCATCAACAATTAAACCATTGTAATAAACAATACAAATTACTTGTTGAGTAGCCATGATTAAGTGATTGATTAAGTATGAAATGGTAGAAGGTATGGTCAGATAGAAGGTGTGGTGGGATAGTGTATGTTTGTTTTCTATTTATAGAAGGTATAAAGTGTTTGAAATATTGAAAGGAATAATTTCATTGGTCGAAAACAAATCACAAGGATTGGCTTGCATGGATCATCTACAACCGTTGATAACTTTTATTCAACGGACGAGATTAAATATTGAAAGGAATAATTTCATTGGTCGAAAACAAATCACAAGGATTGCCTTGCATGGATCATCTACAACCGTTGATAACTTTTATTCAACGGACGAGATTAAATATTGAAGAAAATAATTTCATTGGTCGAAAACAAATCACAAGGATTGCCTTGCATGGATCATCTACAACCGTTGATAACTTTTATTCAACGGACGAGATTAAATATTGAAGGAAATAATTTCATTAGTTGAAAACAAATCACAAGGATTGTCTTGCATGGATCATCTACAGCCGTTGATAACTTTTATTCAACGGACGAGATTAAATATTGAAGGGAATAATTTCATTGGTTGAAAACAATTCACAAGGATTGCCTTGGGTGGATCATCTACAACTGTTGATAACGTTTATTCAACGGACCAAATTAAATAATCGTGGCCTTGCATTGATCGTGGCCTCGGGGAGCGACCTCCTGAAGAAGTCGTGGCCTGGGGAAGCGACCTCCTGATGAAGTCGTGGCCTGGGGAAGCGACCTTCTGAAGAAGTCATGGCCTGGGGAAACAACCCCCTGAACACATTTGAAATCGTTCGTTGAGGAAGCGACCTATAAATACATGTTTTCTCCAAACTTTTACTCACAACTTCTTCACTTTTCTTTACATCATTCCTTCATACATTCAAAGTTATCAAAAATTCGAATTTTTATCATGGAACTATCTATAAATCACAGAGCTGAAATCAACTACATTAAAGCATTTGTAAGTATTTAAATATTTTTTTTTATTTTTTATTTGTTTTACTCTCATTAATTATTTTATTTTATTTATAATTTGTTTATTCTCATTATTAATTTTATTTTTGTTATATGTTATTAATTTTAGTCACCCTTAAAGGATAAACTGAAATGTCAAGGGCATGTTAACAAAAAACCAAATGATGCCATATTACTATATTTGCAAGCGGTTGGCTTCGGCGAAGTGATCAAACTCGGAAATTATAAAATAGATGTCAGCCTGATTACTGCTATGGTTGAGAGATGGAGACCTGAAACTCACACGTTTCATCTTCTAGTAGGTGAGTGCACAATAACTTTGGAAGATGTATATTACATATTAGGATTAAATGTTTCTGTTTTACCTGTTAGCGGTTCAAATTTTGTGCACGTTAAAAAAGTTTGTCAAGATTACCTAGGAGTTATCCCACCTAAGAGAGCAACAAAAGGTAATTCTATTAAATTAAAGTGGCTCAAGGATACGTTTGACAATGTTGGTGAAGATGCATCTGAATTAGAAAAACAAACATCGTGTCGAGCATATATCCTACATATGATCGGAGGGTTATTGATGTCTGACAAATCCAACAACCGTGTACATTTAAAATATCTTTCTTTATTAGGAGATTTAAATAAAGCATCGCAATATAGTTGGAGTTCAGCAATTTTAGCTTCACCTTACATAGAACTATGTCTTGCAACAAAACTCGGTGTAATATCTATGGGAGGATGTGCATTGTTGTTGCAAAACTGGGTATGGTATCGTTTGTCATGTGTCGCTCCAAAATCTCTCAAACCATGGATATTTCCACTTGCACAAAGGTAACTAAATTATTTTTATATTATTTTTTATTTTTTTAAAACCAATTGCTTACCATATTACTAATTTTATTATATTTTATATTATTTTTTCTTTTTTTAAAATCAATTGCTTACATGACATCTGAATTAGAAAAACAAACATCGTGTCGAGCATATATCCTACATATGGTCAGAGGGTTATTGATGCCTGACAAATCCAACAACTGTGTACATTTAAAATATGTTTCTTTATTAGGAGATTTAAAGAAAGCATCGCAATATAGTTGGGGTTCAACAATTTTAGCTTCACTTTACAGAGAACTATGTCTTGCAACAAAACTCGGTGTAATATCTATGGGAGGATGTGCATTGTTGTTACAAAACTGGGTATGGTATCGTTTGTCATGTGTCGCTCCAGAATCTCCCAAACCATGGATATTTCCACTTGCACAAAGGTAACTAAATTATTTTTATATTATTTTTTCTTTTTTTAAAATCAATTGCTTACCATATTACTAATTTTATTATATTTTTATTTTTGTTATATTCGACAGATTTAATTCTGGTGGTTAAAGTTCCTCATAACGACGTGGAAGGATACCAAAAAACAATTGATCACATGACAGTTGAGGAAATAACATATTCATTCACATTTATTTGAACTTTTTAAATATTTTATTTTTTATACTTGTTATAATTACTTTAGCTTTTTTTTACATATCAGTTTTATTGGAGACCTTATCTCGGGTTCCAACATGAAGTTTTCGAAGAAGAGATGGTCACTTGGACTGCATGTACTTATCTACTCTGTTATCATATTGTTGAAAAACATCATACAGACAGCATCACACTTCAGTTCGGTTTCCATCAACAAATACCACAACCACTAGAAAACATGAAAATGTACCATGAGGTCGACATGAGGCGTGGGATTGATGATAATTGAAATTGGGTTTGGAGAGAAGAAATTAAATATTGAAACGAGCGCCAATATTACGTGTTGCAAGGTAACATCGTACAAGGTCTTTTATGTCATAGCACAAAATATATGATTTGGTTTAGACAACACACCAAAGTATTTATATCTGTAGAACAATATCTTCGTGATCCCCGTTTACAACTGCCGTCATATCCTCATGTGCAATCAACCCCATAACAACAAAACACAGCAGGACCCTCTTCATCATCACCTCATCTACACGTCCCTACTGAAGTTCCATGTTATGATCCACCACCGACGTATTACGTTCCGTCGGTGCCAGAAATACCAACCCCCGGTTATCTGACAAAAAGTGGACTTTTCTATAATTTGTTTGGAACTCAGTGTACAACTCCTGAGTCGGCTTATGTTGTGTTTGATTCAATGTATAATCCTCAGTCTGAAAATTTAATGGAAGCAGGTGGCAGTGGTTCTAACCCACCTACCACTTACATTGAGAAAAATGATCAAAATTAGGAAGAACCGCAACTCGTTCAGAGAGCTAGACGAGTTCGCTACATCCTAGATGTAGGACTGGGGGTCATTTAGGTGGACATCATTGATATAAATTTGATGTTTTTTTCTTCTCAAATATGATGTATTTTTATCGTTAATTTAATGTATTTCGTTTCATTTTCATGTTATTAATATAAATTTCTTTTTATTTAATTGTTATTATTATTTTTTTGCAACAAATTTGATGTATTTTTTTTTAATTTAATGTATTTTTTTTTAAATTTATAATATAATTTAATCATTTTAATTATAATAATTTTTAATTATAATTATAATTAAAATATAAAATTTATTTATAATTTATTAATGTATTTTATTTTAATATATTATTAGTATTTTTATTTTTTAAATAATTAAACTAATAATTTTAATAACAAACAAATGATAAAATATAACAAAAAAAAAGGAGTCAGTTACAAGTCGCTCCCCAAGGAACGACCTCCTATTGAGGTTTCAAAATTTTCCCTTCAGTTGGTCGCTTTCCTAGGGCACGACCTCCTTTTTTAAAAAAAAAGAGGCCATTCACGTAAATAATTTTCAGAGTAGGGTATTTTGAAAATAACAAAACAAAAAAGGGATATAGCTGTCAAAAACTCAAAATTTAGTGAGATTTATTGAAAAAGTTGACCTATTTAAACATATGTTTTTCTGTCTGTGTTAGCTAAAATTGAACTATTGGCCAAATGATTAAAAGCAGTGATGTTTAAGGTTAATTTTTTCTTTACATTAAAAAATATGAATTTTGTCTTCTGTTTCTTTCAACAAACTAATTTGTTAGTTATAGAATAATATATTTGGTAGGGTTGATATTAAAAAAATCGTTGAATATTTTAAGAATATAAAATATTGTATAGGACAATTGTAATTTGTAGAAACTTTTATGTATTTTTAGTTTGTTTAATCGTTATAGTTATATATTTTGTAAGAGTTAAAACTATTTTTTTTAATCAAAATATACACACTATTTTATTGCCCTATCAAATGAAATTTATGGATATGTCACTAATTAAAAGACTTAAACATCTACTATTTGTTGGAAAAATAAACAAACAGAGAAATTTAAATAACAATCAAAATCCAAAAAACTGTTACAACACATAGATTTATCTCAGACTTCCCATGGTCCCTTTACCTCCACACTCTCCAAAGCAAATATTTAAATTACATTTCACAACACTCTACAAGAATATAAGAGAAAAGAAAGTAATCAGATACAAGTTTAAAGAGTTTTTAATTGGTACAAATTGTAATAAAAAATTGAACCCATATATATTTATACATAGCTTTAAACTCGTTCTTTCTTTAATATTCTAAGTATTTCAATTTCAACCAAAATAATCCCTAGATGTGTCACACTATGTTAGTAAGAGAATTTTTTTCCTTGTGTAGAATATCCATTTTGAATAAGAATTGTTTGGATTTGAAAAATAATTCTTAAAGTTTCGTCGTCTTGAATGTGACCCAAGAATCACCTCACCATATTTTTCATATTAATATTTTGAGAGATTTTAGCAACACTTTTCCTTAACAATTTTTTAACACAGATTCTTTTATTAGGATAAATCTATATATGTCTCACTAAATTTACTTCAAACTCACATCAGACAGTAAAACTTATTTAAATGAAGTTAGAGTTGTTGGTGACAATTGCTGCAAGACTTTAATAATGAAGTTGTTGATGAAGATAATATGTTGCAAATTCCAAAGCGTGTAGTCACACTATCCTTTAGGTTCGATTCTCCCCCACCAATCGAATGCAAATGAGATAAGCATCGAATCCCTTTCAGGGTACTTTCGAAAACTTTGATATGATTTGCACTATCAAACCAAGAGTATCTTTCAATAGTATGTTACAAAAGAATGTTTTCTATCCTTCACTCATGCATTAGAGAAGAATAAGATGACTTAGAATATAAGAATGGATGAAAAAAGTTGATGGCAATCTCTAAATTTTCGTATTCTCATTATGTCCAAAGTGACACTATTTATAAAAAAATAATGTCACTTGAGAAAGGGGTACAACTCTTGGTTCTGCCATTCAGATTATGAAAGGGTATATAGATATAACGTTCACATATTAATTGAATGGTTGTAACAGTTTGGTGGTTGCCTTGCGCCTCTGTCTCGCGCATGACCCAGTTTCGACACCAACAATAGTACCTTTTCATTTTATTCAACAATTGCGTCGTTTCAAAAATAATTTATTAAAAAAGAAAGCACATGCAAAGATTGAACTCGGGATCTTCTTGTTATGCATACAAAACAAAACCACTAAGCCATCAACAATATCTTATCAATTGTAACCAATTATACATACATATATTCACCAATATTTTGGAAATATCTCACAATCCCCCACCAATTCATATATACTTAGTCCCATAATTTTGGAATTATCATAGTTTCAGATAATGGTATCTTACGATTTGAACCACTACTTAATAAGCTATGGGTTTCACTTATCCCGAATAGATTGATATACAAGTTTTGAACAAGTTATTCATTAGAACAAGTGTGCACAGCTTACACATGAAATCTCGATACTATCGAAAGAATTATAAAGATGACACATTTGATAAGGCCTTGTGTCATGTAGCGGTCTCACTTCATTCTTGTAACACCTCGATTTTTAACAGCGCAAATGTATTTTTTTTTCAAAAATAAATAATAAAAATACCAAGTCGTAACACAAACGAAAAAAGTCATAAATAATTACATCATAATTATCACAAACTAAAATAGTTTTTGAGACAATAATCCAAAATATCCAAATATAAAATACACCGGGGTTATGGGACCTATCAGGCATCGCTCATACCCCTGAGGTATTCCTAGCAATCACCTGTACAAAGTACTGCTCCAAGAAATACTAATCCCCCCATGGCCACGTCAAAAAATTGGAACATGGACCCACCAAAACAAAAGTCATCCGATAATATGTGTTAAAGATACAGTCATCCAAAAATGAAATAAGTACAACCATCAAGAAAGATATCAAGTCCCTATACAACAAAACTAACCTGATCATACTCTAACAACTACAATAACATGGGTGACCTCCACACACTCCACACCTCCCGTCTGACACAATATCCATCTTCGAGGTAACCTTCTCCTGATTAACATCCATAGACGGGTCGGTCTCTTCAGAAGTCAGATCTACCCACGAGATAGGTGGCTTCGGCGGTGCTAGAATCTCAAAACAATTCAATAGTTCGGTGATGGTCGGTAAGGGATCATTCATTGGAAAAAGAAGCTCTGACTCGGCCCGCCTAGATGGTCCTACAGTCTCTCACTCCACTGCCATCGGCCCCTTATCCTTTCCACCAGTCCTCGGTCCAACCACTGTATCCTCAGCTCCTACGGTGGCCTCCGCTTCAACTCTAATTGAGGAATCCTTCGCATCTTCCCAAGCTCCACTCATCCCAAGCACTAATCCTGAAGGTACCGGATAATCGATCTTCTCACGAGTAAGTTCCACAAGATATACTGCCCCAGCTTCTAACAAGTCCTCACTACCCTCCCCGTATAAGTAGCCCTGCTTGAGATGGGGTCATATACCCAAGCAGTCGGCGAGTCTCGATCAGGGAAGTCTAACGACGTCGCCGTCGTCAAAGCAACATTTGGTGGAATGAACTCGGGTATCATTTGAGGGCAAAGCTCAATTTCCACAATAGTTGTAAAGGGTCACCAACCGAAATTAACAAATAACATTTAGAGAAAATTTTACATTTCAAATGCTCAAGAGAACCTTTCATCTTAACATACTCATTGAAAGGGTTTTCATATGTCAAAAATGCATAAACAATGTTGAAAAATGAAGTTTTTAACAAAACTGCACTGTCGTATTCGAATACAGCACTGTCGTAGCCGAATACGAGTGCTAAGTCAGTAGCTAAAACTGCACATCTGTATTCAAATACGAGACAGGATGTAGTTGAATACATGTATTCGGATACGAGACATGATTTAGGCGAATACGAGACATGACAAGTCAGTAGCAAAAATGCATTTTTGTATTCGAATACAACATTGTTGTAGTCGAATACAAAATCAAGTCAGTGGAAAAATCAACTCATTTGTATTCGAATACGATGTTAAAATTTCAAATAAAAATTTAACGTTTCAAATATGTATTCGAATACACACTGCATGTAGCTGAATACAACTGTGAAATAATGCAGATTTCCAGTTTTGAAAATGATTCGAAATCATTTAACACTTACAATACAAAGTCCATCAATAACACTTCAAACCTTCATGATATCAATTATGAACACATAATTCACACCAAATTAATCTCCACAAATTCACACATCTAATATTCATAACATCAATTATGAACACATAATTACATCGAAACTTAATTAACGCAAATTCACACCTCAAAGCAATTACGACACAATAACAAACAACAACCGAATATGTATATACAATCATCATAGTATAACAAACATGACTCACGTGCCAAGCACACTAATGTAATGCATATATGCCAATGCACATGATTCCGGAATTTCCAAAACAAAACCCTCCTCAAGGGGCGTAAACCATAATTGTACCGCCTATCACAGGCCTTAGTACTAATTACCGAGGTGCAATCGCTCATAGACTAGCACGATTTAATATAGTGCAGCCTATCACAGGCCTTACACATCAGTTAAATCCTCGTAAGGATAAGATGGACCAACTATCACATGGAACCACCCCGTGGCCCATCACGGTCACCACTTAACTTTGTCGCCCATCACGATCACCACTTAACACCGTGGCCCATCGCGGTCACCACTACCACTGTGGCCCATCACAGTCACCACAGGCTATGAAATGCATAAGCACACTCTGACTTTTTCCACCACAATCATTAAGTAAATGCAGCAATTAAAAGATTCTCCATTTTTAATACCCATTTAACACTAACGATTTTTTTCAAACTTATCACAGAGCATACTCAAAACATTTTCTCCTCAATAAAATTCATAACGCACATATTAACAGTTATGAATACATAAACACCTCAAACTCAACCTCTACAAAAACACACATTAATCACGTCAAATTTAATCGTAAATTCATAACACATAACAAAACGTATTTTCACTCAAAATATATATATTCATGTCGAAAATGATTTTTGACGCAATCACACCCTAAAACATATATCAATAACACATATAGAGTCCCTATATGCAAACTAGAAATTTGGAAGGAGCCCTTACCTTAATTATCGCTTTTACAATCGTTTCCGTTATCGAAATCAAATACGGTGAAAACTCTCGCTCGCGTCGTCTCCTTAAAAGCTAGCTCACCATCACCGTAATGTGGAGAGGAGTAACTTTCCCTCTTGACACTTCTCGAATGGAAGCTTAGATCTAGACAAGAAGTGGTGGTTTGTGTTTGTGTGGTTTTGAAAACCACCAACACTGTGGTTTCGTGACACAGAGGAAGAAAGAAAGAAAGAAGTTCGCGAGGCAGGGAGGGAAATGTTTATGCTTTCTAATTCCTTAGCCTTGCTTTCTCACACACACACACACACACCCACGCACGCACATATTACTTACAATACACACACACACACACATATATATTACTTACAAAACATTAAGTACATATATATATATATATATATATATATATATATATATATATATATATATATAGATTATAATTAAAACAATCCAACAAATATCTAAAACTCTTACACACATCACTTCACTCACATCTCAAACTATTTTGATAAAAATATCTACTCTAGTCGCAACTCAATTGTCAGATAAAGTTATCAGCAACTAGTGATATTTTTAACAAAATTGCCCGATATTAAATTTTTTGTAACGTAAATAAATTATTCTTCGACAAATAATTTTAATCGGGTCTCAAAATGTATATATATAAATATATACATATATTAAATAAATCTCTTACAAAATACGCTTTTGGTACTTAATTCCCAAAATAAAATAAAATTGAGCTAAATGTCACAGCAATTCAACACAAAATATACTAAAATTGCATAAATTTAAAATTTAAAACTAAGGGTTTTACAATTCTCACTTAGGTACACTATATCAGAAATACTACCACAATATGTATTTTAGCAAATTCATGCTATATGTCTATTAAGAGTAAAACTTAACCTTCCAACTTTATTCCTATGGTCCAAGTACTTTCAACCTTTGGGATGTATCTATATTCAAGTACTTGCAATCACTCTAATAGTGTACTTTTATCATTGAACTAAAGACTTGATGTTACTCAAGTGTGAGTTGATTTTCCACCATTGATGATTAATTAGTTATGGGCTTGAGTCCCATCCCTAATGATGTCTTCAACACCATGCCCCTTGTCAAACCTTTCGTCAAAGGATCTGCAAGATTCTTTTCAGTTCTTACAAACACTATGGATATTACTCCATTTAAAATTAAATCTTTTACATAGCTATGTCGTAAACCAATATGTCTAGATTTTCCATTATATACTTGGCTATATGCTTTGGATAGTTTGGATTGACTATCACAATGTATGGATACTGGTGCCATTGGCTTTGGCCAAATTGGCATCTCATACAGCAAGTTTCTTAGCCATTCAGCCCCTTTACTACCTGTTGCTATGGCAATGAACTCTACAGCCATGGTGGAATCGGCAATGCAAGTTTGTTTCTTTGATCCCCAAGAAACTGCACCTCCACCAAGGTTGAAGATCCATCCACTTGTGGAAGCATGATCCTCAACATAAGTTACCCAACTGGCATCTATGTATCCTTCCAAAACTGAAGGATATCCACTATAGACTAAACTATAGTTAATTGTTCCTTTCAAATATTTTAATACTCTATTAACAACATGTCAATGTTCTTGACTTGGATTACTTGTATAACGACTTAATCTACCAAATGGGGTAGAGACAATTTTGCAATTAAATTGATCAATTTCTTTAGCACTTTCTCAAGATAGTGAGATTGGGATAAACCAATATTTACACCATCTCTTATGATTTTAATTCCTAAAATCGCATCTACTTCACCTAAATCTTTCATATCAAAATTTTTTGATAAGAAAGTTTTAGTTTTTTCTACCTCATATAAATTGGTGCCAAAGATTAACATATCATCCACATATAAACAAATCATAACACCATTTCCATTGTGAAATTTACTATAAATACACTTGTCAAATTCATTTATTTTGTATCCATTAGAAAGCAGAACTTTATCAAACTTTTGGTGCCATTGTTTGGGTGCTTGTTTTAACCCGTATAAAGATTTAGTCAATTTACACATTTTATGTTCCCTTTGATGACAAATCCTTCAGGTTGTTTCATATACACCTCTTCATCTAACTCTTCATTTAGGAAAGCAGTTTTAGCATCCATTTGATGGATGACAAACTTATAGATAGAAGCTAGTGCCAAAAGCACTCTTATGGATGCAATTCTTGCAACAGGTGGATAAGTATCAAAGTAGTCGATACCTTCTTTTTTCTGTAAACCCTTTCACAACAAGTCTAGCTTTGAATTTTTCAATGGTACCATCAACTTTCATTTTCTTCTTAAAGATCCATTTACAACCTATTGGTTTGGATCCAGGTGGGAGGTCTACTAATTTCCATGTTTTATTCCCCATAATTGAGTCTGTTTCCTCTTAGATGGCTTCTTTCCAAAAGGCAGAGTCTTGAAACTTTATTGCCTCTTCATATGTGTATGGGTCACTCTCTAAATTATAGCAAATTGGTCCATAACTATTAATGGAATCATTTGTACCTTCTACAAGGAACAAAAAGAAGTCTACTCCATAACTTTTTCCTTTTCTGGCTCTTTTACTTCTTCTAGGTTCTGAACATGTCAAAGTATCATTATTAGATACATTATTTTCTAGACTTTGCACACTAGAAAACACAATTTCCTTGGGATGTGGAATTGAGTTAAATATATTTTCTTGAAAAATTGCATCTCTTGACTCAATCATTGTGTTAATAGGATATGAGTCATTAGATTCAATAACCATGAATCTATATGCCTTGTTATTTTCAGCATAGCCCAGAAATACACTTTCAATTCCTCTTTCTCCCAATTTCATTATTTTTGGTTCAGGAACCTTAACAATTTCTCTACAGCCCCAAACTTTTATATAGTTAAAGTTAGGTTTTCTTTTCTTCCAGAGTTCATATGGGGTTATCTTGTTCCTTTTATTAGGAACTTTATTTTGCAAATAACATGCAGTTAGCATGGCTTCACCCCAATAACCTTTAGATAGACTAGAATAACCTTTAGATAGACCAGAATAGGATAACATGGCATTCACCATTTCTTCTAATACCCTATTTTTCCTTTCTACAATTCCATTTTTTTGTGGGGAATATGATGCAGTTGTTTGATGCACAATACCAGTGGACTCAAAATACTCAAGATGGTAGAACTCTCCTCCCCTATCACTTCTAAAACACTTAATAAAAGTTTCATGTTGAAGTTCTACTTGTGCTTTAAATATTTTAAATTTGTCTAAAACTTCATTCTTATAGTGCATTAAATAAACATAACATGATATAGAGTAATCATCAATAAAAGTGACAAAATACTTTTTACCGCCAATTGATGGCCATCCATGTAAATCACATACGTCAAAGTGAATTAAATCTAATACCTTAGAACTTCTTTCAACTCTATTAAAAGGTTGTCTTGTGATTTTAGTTAACATGCAAGTAGTACATGAATTTGAATTTTTGTCAAAATTCGGAATTAAATTTGATTTCATCATGTCATTCAATTTTCTAAAGTTAACATGTTCTAGTTGCATATGCCATAAATCATAAGACTCAACAATATAGGCAGAAATCATTTTATTATTATAGTTACTAACATTACATTTGAACATATTCTCACAAAAGTAACCCTTCCCTACAAACATACCCCCTTTAGAGAGAATAAATTTATCTCCCTCAAATACACATTTGAAACCAAACTTATTAAGTAAAGGTACATAAATCAAGTTCTTCCTAACATCAAGAACATAAAATACATCTTTAAGAGTAAGTGTTTTTCCAGAAGTGAATTCAATCTCCCATGTTCCTTTTCCTTTGACTTGGACAGTTGAAGCATTTCCCATGTACAAAACACTACCATCTTCTTCATCAATGGTCTTAAATAGTTCTTTGTTTTTGCACACATGGCAGGTAGCACCAAAGTCTATCCACCAAGTTTCAACATCTTCAGAAATGACAGCAACAAGATTATCTTTTGTTGCACTTGAATTCTTCTCTTTGTTCTTCCTTTTCAAGAACCTCACTCATTTTTAAAGTGTCCTGACTTTCCACAATGATAACAACTTCCTTTTCTTTTCTTTCGTGTTTCATCATTACCATTGTGTTTTTCATGAGATTTATCAAAATCTCGATTTATTTTCTTAAAATTTTTGCTTCAATTTCCTTACTCCATTACATGTACCTATTCATGAGAAAATTGGTTTTTAGTATCCTCTTGTTTACGATACTCTTCTTCTAAACGAAGGTGATTACCCAATTGCTCAAGAGATATGTCCTCTTTCTTATGTTTCATGGATTTTTTGAAATCTTTCCACGAAGGTGGAAGTTTGTCTATTATGGAGGATACAATAATGGTTTCATCCATGTGCATCTGATGTTGTTTGTAGTTATTAAGAATACGTTCAATCTCATGCATTTGTTCCATTACTGATTCATTATCAAGCATTTTATAACTATTAAATTGATAAACAAGAAACTTCTTACTTGTAGCGTATTCTTGGATGTATCTTTATTCTAATTTCTCCCATAGCTCCTTTGCAGAGATGCTACTTTGATATATATCTAACAAAGAGTCCGACATACCATTGAGAATATGGCCCATGCATATATAGTCATCATTGTCCCACTTCTGCCTTTCTCTTGTTTCTGCTAATGTTTCCACTTCCTTCTTTAGTGGTCTTGTGGTGTTCAGAACATACACCACCTTCAAAGTTGTAAGAAGGAATTTCATCTTTTTTTGCCAACGAATAAAGTTTCCTCCATCGAATTTCTCCAACTTCAAAAAATTAGAAGTCATTTCTTTGAGTGATGCAACCATTGATTGAAAATAAAATCGAACCTAAAAATTGTTAGAGCTGTTGGTGACAATTGCTGCAAGACTTTAATAATGAAGTTGTTGATGAAGATAATATGTTGCAAGTTCCAAAGCATGTAGTTACACTAGCCTTTAGGTTCGATTCGCCCCCACCAATCGAAAGCAAATGAGATAACCAGCGATTCCTCTTCAGGGTACCTTCGAAAACCTTGATATGATTTGCATTATCACACCAAGAGTATCTTTCAAAAGTATGTTACAAAATAATGTTTCCTATCCTTCACTCATGCATTAGAGAAGAATAAGATGACTTAGAATATAAGAATGGACAAGAAAAGTGGATGGCAATCTCTAAATTTCCGTGTTCTCATTCTGTCAAAAATGACACTATTTATAGAAAAATAATGTCACTTGAGAAAGAAGTGATTCTGCCATTCAGATTGTGAAAGGGTATATAGAGATAACGTTCATACATTAATTGAATGGTTGCAACAGTTTGGTGGTTGCCTTGCGCCTTTCTCTCGCGCATGATCCAGGTTTGACACCAACAATTATGCCTTTTCATTTTATTCAACAGTTGTGCTATTTCAAAAATAATTTATTCAAAAAGAAAGTACACGCAAGGATCAAACTCATGATCTTCTTGTATGCATACAAAACATAACCACTGAGTCATCAACAATATCATATCAGTTATAACCAATTATACATACTTATATTCACCAATATTTTGAAAATATCTCACATTTAAATAGATTATTAAAAAAAAAAAAGTATGTTTTGACTATTGTGACTGTGAATATCGATTAATGTATACTCATTGTATACGTACAATAGGGTATACAATAGGAGACAAATAAGATTTAACCATTCCCATTGTCATTGTCTTACATTAATATATGTAATATGTGATAGAGATGAGTGGTCCTTCTCCATTTGTTTGTTTCTTTGGAACATTAATGTTAGTTGGGTTATCCATTCATTGTAAGAGTGACAACCGAAAGAAAAACAAAAATATTATATATATAATTGTGTTATTTAATTGTTCTTAAATGAAGAACTAAACTAGTTTTACGACTGCATTAATCTAGTAATCATATTATTCATACATTAATATATGCTTAAAATTGACAAATTTAAATTGAGTTTTTCACTATGTTAGTATTTGTAGGGATCAGAATAATATTAAAAGAGACAGACTTGATTAATATTTTTCAATTGTATATATTATATTGAAATATTGATGTGTTCATCTGTATGTTTTTTGATAAAAATAACAGAAATTACAAAATTTTATATGATTATTTAAAAAATTAAAATTTTTTAATCAAAGAAAAGATAAAATTATATAGACAATTAGACTAGTTATGATTTAGAAATTGTAATTTCGATAATTCAACAATTCATCTTAACTAATTGGATTAACTATGACTTAAAAATTTAAATTTCGACGGTCAAACAGTTCTATCTTAATTAATAAGACTAGGTATGACTTATAAAATATAATTTTCACGATTCAACTATTCAATCTAAACTAATTAGATTAAATATGACTTATAAATTTTAAATTCAATGATCCAACGATTTAGTTTAATATAATTAGACAATTATGACTAAGAAATTCTAATTTTGACAATCTAACATTTCAATCTTAATTAATTAGACTAACTATGACTTAGAAATTTAAATTTCGACTACCAAATGATTCGATCTTAACTAATTAAACGAACCACAACTTAAAATTTTTAATTCTGATGATCCAATTGTTCAATCTGTACTAATTAGACTAACTATGACTTTGAAATATTAATTTTGATGATCAAATTGTTTAATCTTGACAAGAAATTCTAAATATAACTAATTATGACTAAGAAATTTTAATTTAACAAATTCAATTTTAACAAATTAAACTAAATATGGATTCAAAATTATAATTTTAATGCTCCAAGTGATCAACTTTTACTAATTAGACTAAATACGACAGAGAATTATAATTTCGATAATCTAACAGATCAATCTAAACTAATTAGACAAATTATAATTTTGTAGTTATAATTTTAATAATTCAATGCGTCAAACTTAATTAAATATACTATGACTTTGAAATTATTATTCCGATGATTTAACGTCTTAATCTTAACTAATTTAATAACAATATATTTTATTTGCTCTCATGAATGACAATAAACATATTACTTCAATGGTAAGGAACTTGACAAAAAAAAACTAAGAGATTGGAAAATCCATAATTTCATATTATTATTAAAATATACACGAATATAATGTATCATCAAAGACAGTAAGAGGTGAGCACAAAGAAACAGGAAAATTACTATTTACACTAAACCACCCCCATTGCAGGTACAGATCCAGAAACCATTCCCTCAGGAGGCTGACTTTAAACTTTTTACACTCAATTGCTTTAAAAAAATGTTAAATAAGAGTGGGAGAGACGAGAAAAGTAAAAAAAGCATGAGATATGAAAAAAATAAAGAAAAACTATTCTCAAATTAAAACCTGATCTTGAATTGAGATAAAAAAAAAAAACTAATACAATTTCTTAAGTAAAAAGTATATTCTTAGCTTTTAATTTTCGAAATTGATTTCTCAGACTAAAAAGTATGATAATCGATTACTTAGACTACTAAACTAATGTCATCATTTACTTGATCACTTGTTAGTCATCCATATAAATTCTTTTACATTGAAAATGCCCCTCCCTAGATCCGTCCACGTGTATCAGCTGCATAAACATTAGTGCTTGTCCTCCTTAGGAATGTCTTTTGGAGGAACCTTCGATTCCAGTTCCTTTGTAGACTTTTCCATTGCCCTGAAAAACACAATATAAAAACATATAAAAATTAATGTATTATCTTCTAAAAAGGAATAAAAAAAATATTTTCCGTTGCATTTATTCACTTGTTAAATAATGAAAAAGTAGCTCTTTTGTGTTCAAGCCATTTTCTTTTGATATTTTACCCCATCCTATCATCTATAAAACATCAACACATAGGCTATATAATAAAAAATGGTGTAACTACTTCAGATATTCAATCTCTATGACTACACCATAGTTTCAACAGGTTGGTATTAAATCAGCTAAAAGACATTCAGCCTAATCCTCATGCACCCCTTCTATTATTAATTCCTATTAAATATTGCATTTTTGTGTGTTAACCCTCCGGTTTCTGCAAAAAGGACTATGGCCATCCGGAGTTCGGCCGGAAGATAAGTAAAACTTGGCCAATTATTGTTCCAGTATGGTTTCGAACTCGAGTACTCAAAATCGATTTCACCTTTATTAAAGCTCGTTAATCACTTGAGCTCAATCACAATTAAGTATTGAAATTATTTAGTCAATATTAGTAATATTAGTGTATTAAACCAAAAACTATTTTGTTTGCTAAACTGAAACAGCTTTTGTTGGTATAACAAGTTGATTATAAATAATTGCCACAAAAGTAATCACAAAGCATGAAACTTCTGTAAATACAATAATAAGATGTGTCATAAACCCCTTACTCGGTTCTCCTTGATATGCCTCATGTTTAACACAAAAAACAGAATTGGAGTATGAAGTCAAGGAAGAATGGAAGGGAGTATGTGAACATATAAATAACTTCAAATGAAAATGTAAGACATTCAAAATGCAGCATTGCACAAATAATCTCACAGAAGACAGCAAGCAACCCAAAGTCATTAAATTATCATCTAAAAAGAGTCATAGCTAATGATATTTCCCCCTAGGTTTAACTCAATGAAATAGAAAATCACATAGCAAATAAAAAGCTCTTTTCTGAGTCTAATCCTACTAGCAATCCAACAACCAATTCAACAACTCTGAGTGAAGTACTTAGCAGCTATGTTATTAGTCTCAAATAGCGACAAAGATTGCGAAATCCTAAAAATGGGATAGCAGGATCACAAATAGTGGGATGACTACTATTGCAAAGGCCAAAAAACAATATATAAACTAAACATAAAATACAAAACAGCATACAAAAATATTAAAAAAAAAAAGCAAAATACACAAAATTAAAGGGGTAATCATACTTTATAACCAAAATTCAATATCAAAATCAAGTTCTAATAGTAATCGTAATCAACAAAACAGAGAATATAACTTAAGAAATAGAGCAGACAAAACAGAATCACAAAAAGAACGAAAATAACAGAGCAAAAACATAACGATGTTGAACAGAGCAAGAACGAAATAGAGGAAGAACGAAAAAGGTTTCTTTTTCACGATGCTGAACCAACCCCTTCGAGGGGTTACAATAATAAAAAATTAAGGCTTAAGTGGGTGCAAAATGACCTAGACACCCTTAATGAGAATAAAAAAATAATAATAAAAAACTTGTGTTTTTGGAAATGCCCTAAAGTGGGTCTGATAGCAGGTCAGGGCTGGGATAGTGGGACATGATGATAGCGGGATTCACGGCCAGGAGCACTGCTACCGTTGAACGTGTTTTTCCGGTCAGTGGCGTCGCGGCCAGCCCCTCCACCGAACCGGGATCTTGCCGGGATTAACCACATAGACTGTAAGAGACACAAAGCACTTTCTTTTTATCCCCTTAGTTTGTGTTTAAAATTTTAAGATATCATGGGGATACTGCACAGCTACATAGAAGCAACAAATTGGAGCTTCCTGATATCACAGTCAAAATTACATTTGGAAGGAACATTTCTCAACGAAACGCAAATCCAAAAATACAATTAGTACATTAGAATAAATAAAAGAGAAGCCCATTCCACAAAAATAATGAAAAGTTAAAAGAACTATCACTGGATTAACTTTCACTACTCGATTTACTCAAATTATGTTGCTGCTAAGTTGAAACAGTAAATAAACTAGGACGAATGATTAAATTTAAATGCATCCCTCTAGTCATTTGTTCAGCCATGAGCCAACAAAGGGAGGATCCCCAAAACAAAAGTTTATGCATGTCGTTCAAAACAACTTTAGCAGCACACCAATCACAAGATTAAGGACCCTGCATGATAGAACACTGCAAATTAAGAGGAATAAGGGCCCACCATTAAAGGAACGAGGGAAGCGGAAGTGGGAAAGGCATTCAGTTTCAAGAGTGATGAATGAAAGGAATAAAAGCTGGTTAATAATATCACTTATTTTATGTTATAAGAATGAGAGAATAGGAAGAGAGAAAATATTCTAAGAAATTAAGAGGGGAATTATTTCTCTGGTTATGAGCAATTTTGCTCTGGTTTATGAGTTCTTAGAACTCTGGTTTAGTTCTTTTTCTGCATTTTCATATTTCCAGCATTGTAAGAGCTTCAGAGCTCATCAATTCTAGTCAATAAAATTATGGTTTCTATCATTGGTCCGACCTGCCGGAGTATCGAGAGGAGCTAGTAAAATCGAATGCCACCGAAAATGTCTGACAGAGTCGAAGCTTTGGAGATACGAATGACATCCATGGAAGGTTCGGTGAGCCAAACCTTGGAGGAGTTTCGTCAAACTATCTTGACGGAGTTTGCAAAATTGTTGAATCGGCCTTCAGAGGAGAAACCGCGCTCATCTGTTGGTGATGAAGCTGTGATAGAGTACAAAATGGCAGTGAAGAAGGTGGAGCTTCCGTCGCTTGACGGAGACGACCCTGTTGGATGGATCACACGCGCAGAAACGTATTTCGACGTACAGGGGACAACGAAAGAGGTGAAGGTTCGTTTGGCTAAGATTAGCATGGAAGGAGCAACGATTCACTGGTACAACTTGCTGCGTGAAACCGAGGATGAACTGACATGGGAGAAACTAAAGCAAGCTTTGATAGAGAGATATGGTGGGAGGCAAAGTGATAACCCCTTCGAAGAATTGAAGGATTTGCAGCAAACTGGAGATGTTGATGAGTACATCGCTGCATTTGAATACACTTCTTCGCAAGTGAAAAGGTTACCGGAGGAGCAGTACCTTGGGTATTTTTTGGGAGGACTTAAGTCGGAGCTCTGATTGAGGGTGAGGACATTCAGTCCTCAAACTAGACTACAGGCAATGAAGGTCGCGCGTGATGTTGAAGACGAGCTGCGTGGGACGATTACAGCTAAAGGAAGAGGAAACCGGTCAAAGAATTGGAAGAAGGGTGGATCTGACCGAACTGGGCCAAATGATTACGGTTCTGGGCCCAATAAGAAAAGTGACTCTGGGTCTAATTATAACCCGAGTGCATATCAAAATGGAAATGAGTAGAATGCTGGAGCGGGTCAAATCAAACCGGGTTCTACAATTTCGAACCCTAATCTGAATTCGCTGAAGACGGGAAGCGACGGCGAACAGAGGAATGGCGATCGTAACAGAGGAACCAAGCATCTTCCATATTCTGAATTAATGGATCGTAAGGCGCGAGGCCTCTGTTTTCGATGTGGGGAAAGGTTCCATCCTTTTCATCAGTGTGCGGAAAAACAGTTGCATTTGGTGATTCTGGGAGATGATGAAGTGACAGACGACGCCGGTGAAGTCCTAGCTATCGAACTAAAGGAAGGGGAGGAAGACGCTGCAGTAAGATGCAACTCCACGATGCTGTTTAGAATAGCAGAGGAAGGCAAAGGTCGAAATTTGTTCCCTTTTCCCCTACGTTTGGAAGGTACCGTGAAGGGCATACCAGTCACGATGATGGTGGACATTAGTGCTACTCACAATTTTGTGACTCCTCAAATGGCTGCAGTTCTGCAGCTTCCAGTAGAACAGATCCCAGTTACGAACGCAAAATTTGGAAACGGTTCCCGTGTGGCCATAACAGAGAAGTGTGGGAAGTTTGACATTCAAATTGGAAGGTTCCAGACCATTGCTGAAGCTTACATAGTGGAATTACAAGGTGAGGACTTGATTTTGGGAGTGGCTTGGCTGCATAAGTTAGGCAAGGTGTTATTTGATTGGGAAGAAATAGCAATTTGCTTGGACTGGAAAGGGAATGTTGTGAAGCTGCAGTGTCAAAATCCGGAGAATTGGAGAATCAATCAGGAAAAAGAACTTAATGTTGTTACCACGAATATACTAAAGCCAAGAAAAATCATAACATGGGAAGGGAATAAGGAAACCATCAGCTGGGAACCTGGAAATTTGCTACAGAATCAATGTCTTAATGTTAGCCTTGAGGGCAAGGTTCATTTTGAAGCGGGTGGCAATGATAGAACACTGCAAATTAAGAGGAATGAGGGCCCACCATTAAAGGAATAAGGGAAGGGGAAGTGGGAAAGGCATTCAGTTTCAAGAGTGATAAATGAAAGGAATAAAAGCTAGTTAATAATATCACTTATTTTATGTTATAAGAATGAGAGAATAGGAAGAGAGAAAGGTATTCAAAAAATATTCTAAGAAATTAAGAAGGGAATTATTTCTTTGGTTAGGTGCAATTTTGCTCTGGTTTAGGAGTTCTTAGAACTCTGGTTTAGTTCTTTTTCTGCATTTTCATATTTCCAGCATTGTAAGAGCTTCAGAGCTCATCAATTCTAGTCAATAAAATTCTGGTTTCTATCACTGCATCCCTTACATGTCTACATTATAAATCTAAATCAAAAGTACAGTATTTTATATTTCACTTGCATTGTTCTCATCAACCTCTCAAGCACAGCAAAAAGGGAAAAAGGAAAATCTCTTCAGCTCAACATCAGCTGTGAAAATTGTTCCAGCAATAAAAATGTTCTAGTTCTTAATACAATAATTTTAAGCTCTAATCACACAAAGACAGAGTTTATGGCTGTTAGAATATTATAAAATATCTTATAATATCTTTTATATTATATTAGAGTATCTTGAGTTATTTCATATGATCAATTTATAATCATAGAGATATCTTAGAATATCTCTCATTATTATTACGATTTGTTCCTGATTTAGGATTAAATCTATGTTTCTCTATAAATAGAGATTAGTATTGAGTCTTTTGTAATCAAGTCAGCATTAAGCTATTATCAATAATATTCAAACCCTTATTATTTTCTCTCCTCTTTTTCTCTAAAATCCCACAACTTCAACATCGTATCTAGAGCCTATTTCAATCCTCCTTGAACGATCCTGCCTCTATTCCGCTGCCGAGTTCCCAACAGTTAGGGAATATAATCATAGTTTCTCTTTTCCAACATTCCGACACGTTTCACTTGTTTTCCGTTCAGTTCGCTACTGTCGTCGCTGCCACTATTTCCGGCGAATTTTTCTACGAACAGCGTCGTCATCTCGAGATCATGTCATGCCCGAAAGCGCATCGCCAAAAGCCGTCACATGCGCTCTCACGCGCTACTAATCTCTCCTAGGAGTAGATCTCACACGCTACCGTCTCCACAACGTGTGACGACATGTTTTAACGCCTCTCAGTTGCTGCATGGTCAGTCAATTGCGCTTAACCTCGCAGTTTTCGAATCTGCCCTCGTATTCTAGTTTTGGGTTACACTTACACCTACTACCTTCAAGATCCGCCGTCTACTGCTGCTCTCCATCTACTGTCGCTGTTGGAAAAGTTTTCCGACACAACCACGTCCATCGTGTGCGGAATCTACCAATCTACACAACCCATATTTTTTATGCCAAAAGATGCTCCACGCGCGCTCATGTGCCTTCAAGATCCTCCGTGTTCATTCCACGCGCCACCGCCAACAGCTTCAAGCTTAGGCGCGCCTGTCCGCCTTCTGGCACAATGTTTCAGTCGTCTAGATTAAGTTTTCCTTCCTGTTTCTAGATCTGCCCTTACTTTCCAATTTTGATCAACGGAAATATGTGTTATTATTCAAACAGTTGTTATCTCTCTTGTTTTGGATGCATTTTCTCACTTCGTTGATCAATCATGGTTTCATTAGAGTCGCGCTGCTTCTTCTTTTGTCTTTGTCATGCAATTTAGTTCTTACTAATAGATTATAACAGTGGCTTCTATTCCCACCGTCAATCATTCCGGTGGTGTCCCTTTTCCCGCAGATGAATCATATTAGTAATGACTTCTTCTTTCGTTGATGGTTATTCTGACGATGTCTTTTATTTTCATGACTCACTTTATCTTGGCAATTTGTCTCAGATGCACTAGCCCCATCATTGTCCCAGATGTACTGGCCTTGCCTTTCTCTCACTAAAGCATGTTGCTCTCTCCTTGAAGCATATTCCAGTTTAAATATTTTGAGTCTCCGATATTATTGGTTTGAAGCTTCCAAATGCAGTTTTTTAGAAGGACGGACCTTGCTTTGTTCAATTGCTTGTCATGAATTTCTCTCATGTTGATGATCATTCCGGCTATCTGGCTAGGCTATATTTATAACAATTCTCTCGGACTTCACCTGCATCCCTGAGTTGCCTTTCCATCCTTTTTATTATTTTGCAGAGCAAAACATTATTTTCTTGTAACAAGCTAAAGCTTAGTAAGCTTTAGCTTGAGGGGGAGTGTTAGAATATTAGAAAATATCTTATAATATCTTTTATATTATATTAGAGTATCTTGAGTTATTTCTGATGATCAATTTATAATCATAGAGATATCTTAGAATATCTCTTATTATTATTACGATTTGTTCCTGATTTAGGATTAAGTCTATGTTTCTCTATAAATAGAAATTAGTATTGAGCCTTTTGTAATCAAGTCAGCATTAAACTATTATCAATAATATTCAAACCCTTATTATTTTCTCTCCTCCTTTTCTCTAAAATCCCATAACTTCAACAATGGCAATAAAACAAGTTTGTTAAACAAGCAAGTGCGTGGTAAAAAATGGGTTAAGAATTCAATTACAGACATTTCAGATATACAATTTCATATTGCGCATCTAAAGTAGGTATATGGTATTCTGATAACACATTATCACATTCAAATTTCAAAATGAACATCCACAAGGAAATAAATACTCCATCCATTCCATATCTTTGTTAGTTTAAGGTTTTTGTACACAAAATAAAAAATCATTGAATTTAATTGCCGTATACTTTACCAAAATATCATTAACTATTTTACAAATTATCATTTTTCAATGCAATGAGCATAAATACTGTAAGGCAGTGTTATAAATTGTGAATCACGTAAAATAATAGTTTGTTCAAATTCTTCTATGCTACAGTACTACTATAGCCACTACTGGACAACATTTTTCACTAAATCGTGTATTGCAAAACAATAAAAGTTTGTTAAAATTCCGCTAAACTAAAGCACTATGCTACTATTTGACAACACTACTCTAAGAGTATAGCTGGAAAACAAATATTAATTACATCTTGGATTTTTCACATAACACCGACACATGTATTACATTCAATCGAGGTCTATTTGGTTAGAGGGGAATGGAGCGTAGGGGAAGGGATCAAAATCCCTCTTAAGCCACTTTTAGCTCCCCTCCAAAAGTGAGGGCATTTGGAGGAAAGATAATAATTAGTGGAAAACTACCAAAGATATGAAATGAATAAAATAGTGTAATATACTTACAATTGTCGATTTGGATCCCCTTAATTTTCCATAGTATCTAACTCATGACTTCTTATGTATCGAATCACAAACCTGTAACTTTTCTAGTCGTGAGTTAAAATTTCATTTCTTGAATTTTCCCTTAAAAATAATTTGAAAGAGAAAAAGAAAAAGAAAACAAAGTCCAGAGCTCAATACTTAAACAAAGAAAATCGAAATTCCCGAAACCTAAATTTTTTATACAAACAAGAAGAGAAAAGAGAGGTCTTACTTTGAAGAAGTGGCGGTTTCTTCTTCTAGCCAGTGGCGTATTTGTTAGACGCTGCGCTTGAATATGGACACAGATTGCTTCACGTCACTCCTTAGAAGAAGAACAACGGCGCTTACACCGGCTACCGTCAGCACGAAATTCGTCAAACCCATGCTGATTCACACGAACACTGCACTGCAATCTACTCGCGTCAGGGTTCTATTCTATGAACAATAGGGAGTTTGATTTTTTCTAGTTACACACCCTCAAACACAAAATATTTAGTATTAAATATAATTCTAGCCTTATTACTAACATTGCTATCTAACACACTTCTCAACGCCATTATTTCTATTGAATGATTTTGGGAAAATTACATTTATCTCCTCTTAGATTTGATTAAATGTCACACATCTCCCCCTCTAGTTTTACAAACATCTCCAAAATTTCCAAATGATCACTGGCGAGGCTTCTCCTTTAGACATAGTTAAAGAATGCCATGGATATTACTTTTCTTGCATTCATTTTTGCAACTTCCTTCATGTTCTTTTTTTTTTTATTTATTTAAAACTCCCTAATTGGATAGGGGGCCTGTGATGTACTTAGAAGGGGGTCGTGTTCCAGTTTGGTGAGTGACAAGGGGGAAAAACTTGTAATTTGATCAATTTTTGTTTTTTGTGGAAGTGGATAGTGATTATGGGGAGCAAAGCCCATAGCAAGGTAAAAACAAAAATGGAATACACACCCACAATACAACTAATTGTTGTCATTGTTTAAGAATTTGGATGAATATTGTTAGACTTAATTGGTTTCTAGTGCTAATACATTCAGCCATTTAGAGTCCGAAAATTCATAGTACCAAGCCATCAAGGCTATCTATCTATAATAAGTTACAGAGTCGCCGTAAAATTGTACTTTACAACCTGAATATAAAGTGCTAAGTTGCTGGAGGAATATTTTCTGAACTAAAGGAATATTTTCTGAACTAAATGATTGACGGAGTTAAACGAGGAGAGGTTACTGAATATTTGAAACTAGAACGTAGTTGTGTGACATTTAATTAAGGGGATGTAATTGTAATTTTTCTTTGAACTTTATATATAACTCACTAAATTATATGAGGTGTACATAAATTTAGAGAGAAAAAAAAAATGAATGTGTTGAGAAGTGTATGATAGAGAGTATATTATTAACATTTTTTTTAATTATTTTTATATTTTACTTAGAATTTATTTTGATACTTTATATTTATTTTTGTTAATATTTGTCCTTTATTGTTCATTAGTGATCCATTTAGTCCTTTTCATAATAAAAACATGGGTTATCACAACATATGATCATTGAGAACTTTTTAGCAATTGTTAGCATTTATTCATTATATTATCATTTTAAAATAACATTTAATTAATTCAATAATAGGTTTGGACTTGAAAAAACTTTTCATGTTTCGAAATATATATAATCTCATTGAAATGAAGGACATTTATGAAAGTTCTATGCATATTTATTTCGGCTTTGTTAAGGTTGCACATTTTACTTTGCAATTGATCCAAGATTAGACCTATACAATTCATGACAATAATCTTACAATTATTTGAAATTGTTAAGGTAAAAAGGACTAACATTCATCATTTATAAAAGATAAAGGACGAAAATAAATTAAAAAATAGATAAAAGACCAAACGAATATCTGGTAAAAAATAAAAGACGAAAATTATATTTAAGTCAAATATTTAAAGGCAATATCTAAAATACCCACAATATTTAAAGGCAATATCTAAAATACCTCTAGCTTTCATATTTAATTTTTTAGAAGTAATTTTATATTTTTGTTTCTACATGAAACACAAGGTGGATCACCGGTGTGGTGACGTGGACTTCACGTTTGGTGTTGCGTTAAAATTTTGGTCTCCACTTCATTAAATGAAATATGAGAATGTGTTTATAGTAATTTGTAAGCTCTAAGATGCTCCACAGTTTTCTTCTCTGATTGGTTGATCCCTTAGTGTTTATCTTTACTTTAGAGCTATTGTGGCTTGATCTAGATAAAGACTAGCGAGTTTATTTTTTGATATTAGTAAATCTTGTTATACATTAAACTTGGACTCTATTTGATAAGCTATTTTCCTTATTAGTTTGTTGGTGTTTCATATCTTCACTTAAATGATTGTTATGGTTAGGTTGGGATAGTTGTTGCGCAAAATCATCCCCTTTGGCTAGGGTTTCCACATCAGATTTCCTCTATTAGGCTTGACAATTTGGCCTACTTTATCCATATGATACAAATCCATGCCTAATTGTTATTTTGGTTATGTCTTTTAGGCCCCATATCATTACTGTTTTCCATTTGATTTAGAGGACATACACCGCATTTGTAAAACTATTTTACACTAACATTCAATGAAATATATTTTGTCGCTATATCGCTCCACCTTTGTATTATTATTTTGTAATTAGTGATATGACATGGAAGACTCTTAAATTAGTGCATATTTTGTCGCCATATCACTCCATTTAACTCTTAAGTTTTAAAAGTGCACTCTTGTGTAAGGTGTACTTTACGCATACATCCAATCACAAAGACATTGATTTTCCACATTAGTTTTTGGGTGCAATAATTATGCACTAACTATGTAAAATAATTTTACACTGTCATCCAATAATAATCAATCATCTTGTCATATATGTAGACTTCTCAAAACGCGCTAACCGACCCGTTTAGGGTTGATCTTTATGAGTTGCATGCTTTTCGGGTTTGACCAAAAAGCCCTGTTTTAATATGAGTTGATAAAATACTACCAAAGTCTGGCCCTATCGGGTTGCATGCTGGGAGGATAGCCCGCAAATTTTGTTTAACATTATTTTTTTAATTTTTTAAAATTTGCTTGCAACTCTTTTAATTTGAAAATTTTCTTTCATGCCCAATTTTAAATTTTTTTATGGTATATTATCAATACATTAAGAAGGAATCAATTTGAATGAGTGTTAATTATAAACCGATATCTAGTTCAATTTGAATGAATATTATTACTTTTGGTCATAGATGGGTAAGTGGATTAGATATCTTTTGAGCCAACTTTTTTTTTTGTCTGTGGCCTTTTAATATTTTTATTTATTTTGAAACTGGTTATGCGAGCTACCCAGTACCTATATGGGATAGCTCGAATGAGCAACCGATTTATTCAAACTAGATCAAAAAGTTATAAGAAAATTTGGGCCAAAAGTTTTAGGTCAAAACTATATATTTTAGCGGGTTAGCCGATTTTGACAGCTCTACATGTATGCATATATTGTAACCATTTTTTTTTTAAATTGCTTAATTTTAATTGGCCTATAAAACAATTTTTTCTCTTAGTTTTTTAAAAAATATCTTAAATAAAATAAAAATAAAAAACATAAAACAATCGATGATTTGCCATTCTATCATTTTGTTTTCGGTTAATCTGATTACATAGTGCATCGTTAACTTCCTTAATGCTCCCCTCTTTTTCTCCATTTACCAAAAACTGTAAAAAACAAAAAAAATGGGGAAGAACAATCTAAGTTAGCCCCACCCTACACAACCCTCCTTAGAAGATAAACCATTTTTCTCATCCCTCAAAGTAAAGATGGATAAAGTTTAGTTATAAACTAGAACGGCTTGAAAACTGAACCGAATCAATTTTAAAGTTTAAAAATCTTAACCGAATTGGTTCTATATATTAATGAACTAGTTTATTGCTCTGAATCGAACTAAACTGGTGTTGACACCTAATTTTGTCCGCTTGTTATTTATTTATCTATTTATTTATTTTTTACTTTTTATTAAAAAAAGGGGAAATAATAATAATAAATGTATAGAAATATAAAAATAAAAATAAATAATTAGGGCTTTAAACTTTAAACAATCACATTTATTCCCAGTTTTTTGCCTCTAATTCTTGTTTAGACTCTTTTCTAAAAAATAGAAAAATAAAAAAAAATATATAAAAATATATAAAAAATAATAAAAAAATAATAAATATACATAATTGTATGAAAGAAACTGAAAAGAAATGAATTGATGGTCAAAAAAATCGGTATAATGAGGATCAATTGAATGGAATGATGGTCATAAAAATCGGTATAATGATAATCAATTGAAAGAAAAGAAACCACAAAGAAAGAGATTAATAGTAATAAAATGGTGATCAATTGGCAATTATTCCCTTGTCTTTTGTAACCTACACCCGAAAGACCTATAAATAATCGATAGTAAGAGTGGAAGGTGAGGACATTGGGAGAGCACAAAAAACAAAGAAGAGAGAATAACAGATGAGAGAGGAGCAGAGAATCTGGTCTTGGGAAAATCAGTCCAGCAAGAAACTACTTAAGTAGTAAGGTATCTCTTCTTATTAGTCTTTATATTGATCCCTTTAAAAAATGTTTTTTTTTTCTTTCTCTTTTTTCTATTTATACAAAAAAATAAACTCGTGTGTTAAGCTTTCATTTTTCTAAGGTTGTCTGTTCTTAAAATTACTTTCTTTGCAACACAAAATGCTAGAAAAATATAACTAATTGATACTTATAAACCAATCACCAAGAAAACGAATTTTACTGCATCGTAATATTGAATATATAGCTCATATCACGTATCTATCAAAATAACAAAAAGATCGTAACAACAAATAAATAGTTTTTTCCATTAAGATTAAAATTAATAGTCGCTGCCGCCGGATGAAATTCATCCTCGCTCGCCGCGCCACATCTCACCTCTTTTTTTTTGTTATTATTATATTTTCGTTACGTTGTTTATTTAACGAAAATTAATTTTTCTTTAAAACAAAAATAAAAAGATCCAATCCGCGAACAAACATCTCACCTTTTTTTGTTATTATTATTATTATCACTATTACCATTATTACTATTATTACTATTATCACTATTATGCTGTTAATTTATTTTGATATGTATATATATAAAGTAAAATTAATAATAAAATAAGTCAACACATAAATATTTTCTACCCAAGAACTACGTGTGTTTTGATTTCCCTATTGCACCTGGGGATACGTAGGAGCAAGATTTTTTCCTTGTCAAACCAAATTAATAAAAAAAATATTTTTCCTTCTTTTATTTTAGGTTTTAAAAATCATTATTTTAGGTTTTATCTAATTTTTTTCCTTTGAATAAAATAAAATTGGTGGCGACTCCTTTTTCGCGAAAAAACTGGACGCGACAGTTGGCGACTCCACTGGGGACTTTCGAGAGTCAAGCCCGATTTAATTAATTGTATATGATTATTTATTATTTTATTTATATTACCCCAATTGTTTTATTTGTTTTGATATATTGTTAATATAATTATATATGTCTTGTTAATTTATTTTCATTGTGGCTATTTTTTTTTATATTTATTTTACTATACACTACCCTAACACGACACACACTTATGAGTGGGCTCTATACCCTGGCTGAGTGCAACCTAAGATAAGTTAGAGACTGTGTAATGATAATCTTCTGGATGTACATCCTGTTTGGTTGTCATGAAAGTCTCACCTAGAGTTGACCTTTTCTAGAATATTTCCATTTTAATAGTTTACCTATTAATTGGTTTAATATTTTAGAATTGAGTTGTGTGCTCTAGGAGCCAATTTAGAACTATAGAGCCACCCATAGTAAAGGTTCACATTACAAAAAAAAAAAAAAACCATCAAATAAAAAAGAACCATGTAGGACACATGTATATATGAAAAAACCTACCCTATCTATATCCCATATTCATCATAATGCATTGCATAATCATGCATGTTTCATCTTTTATTTCATTTTACAACATGTTGTTTTTCTTTTTCTCCTCATTTTTTAAGAAAAATTAATTGCATATTAGGAGGTAGTCAAATGTTTCAGTTAAATGCACAATCATTGCATTCATTTTTTTTTACATTCTCATAACATTTTCCTTCAAGAAAAAAATAAAATAAAAAAGCAAAAAAAAAAACAAGCCAAAAAAAAAGAATGAAAAAAAAGTATCATGATACCCCTACCGAACATGTTCTCGAGCTAAAATCATGGATGAATTGAAGCATACAAAGATGATCTAAACCAACTGAAAGACCCTATGGCTAAAAGCTTGGAAATATTACAAACCATCAATACTTGAAATCATGGGAACCCTTCACGGAAAAAAGTATATCACGAAGAACTCATGTTTACCTCTTGATTTCATAAGTCTAACAATTTTTACCTTTTAGTCTACTTTTTGGTCAACCACAAGTCACTTGTCCACAAGATTTGAACCTGATACTGATGAGATTCATCTTTATCCTCCACCCTCTACTTCTGGGTCATGGACATATTTTTTTTGGCTTTTCGCCACAGGTGAACCTCTAGAAGTTGGGTCGTCTGTGTTGAACTTTAATCACTATAGCTTATTACTTTGATGCCATGAAAAAATACATCAATCTAAAGAAAAATGTCAAATCTTGTATGAACCTTTAAGGACATTTGAAAAAAAACCTCGACTAGACATTATGTTGAAGACATTGACGATGTTGCATATATATTCTGAGTTTATCCAAGAGGCAAAGTCAACAATGAAGATATTATCAAGTTCTCTCAATTTGATTCTAAAGCACTGATAATATTGCTAAGTATAAAGTCTTATGATACTTTATTATATTGACACATTCTTGTTTCCTTAATATTATGAGTATCAATAAATGCATTTTGTTTTCTCTTCCTTTCTACCCCTCATATATTTAACGATTTCTTACCCAACATTATATACCTTTTCTTTATTCTAACCATGTACCATAAATATTTGGAAGTAGTTCATTCATAAATAAGTTTGCTAAGATTTCATTACATAATTTCAGTTATGCTATTAATTCCACTAAAGGAGATGGGAATGATAAAAATAAAATCCCTTATTTGGATGGACCTCAATATGTTGGGACATGTAGTTAACGTCATGTTAATCCCCTAGAAAAGTCGTTTTATCTGTATTATTATATAATTGTGCTTTGAATATACCAATCACGTGGAGGAATTTGAAGTTTGTACCATGACTATTCTAGCCACCTACAAATCAAAAGTGAAATGTTGAAAGCATATGGGGATTTGACCTAATCATCAACCAGTTTAATCAAGAATGTAAAATTTGGGATAAGAATATGATTATTTATATGTACATATTAGACAAATGTCTAAAAAGTCATTTGCTATCATGACCCTCAACAATATAATCAAGTTGTTGGTATTCTGGCTGTTTTATCTTCAATGTTCAAAGTAAGTCATGATGAAGAATAGTCACTCACAAGAATGAAAGTCACGACTATCCTGCTTATTATCAAACGTATAAGAAAAGCTAGATGGAAAGTTCTCGTACCAAATATTACCTCGTAACTGTGGAATACCCTCCCTGAGTATCAGACTATAACTGGGGCACCCCTTTTGTTCCTTATTATATAGAATAAAGGCAGTGCGACCCATTAAAAAAAATTCCCCTTATCAAGAGTAATGATCTGTGTTGGCCGACTGAATTCAATTCAAGAAAATTTTTGACTACCTCATGTCAAGGACAATTATTTCAAAAGATTTTAAAAGAAGAACATATGAACTTCAGAGCTTCAAAAGAAAGAAATAGCGCTCAAGAAGATTTCACATATCTAAAAGGACTAGCATGACAAGTGGACTCCCAACTATATGAGCCCAAGTACCATAAAAAAAAAATACATTTAAGTGTGGCTCTGATCCACCCCAATATGGATCGAGAAGACTTATCACTACTTGCACACATTGATGCTTCAAAAAGTATTACATCTAAATGAAGACCCGCTAGGTTGAAAATCCAAAAGGACGGCCTAGGCAAAAATTAGGGTATAAAAAAATAAAATAATAATAATAAATACCCGCTAGGTTGAAAACCTGAAAGGGCGACCTAGGAAAAAATTAGGGTACAAAAAAATAATAAATACCCGTTAGGTTGAAAACCTGAAAGGGCAACCTAAGCAAAAATTAGGGTACAAAAATGAATAAAGACCCACTTGGTTGAAAATCCAAAAGGACAACCCTGGAAAAAGTTAGGATATAAATTCGAATAAAGACCTGCTAGGTCAAAAACTTGAAGATGCGGCTTAGACGAAAATGAATTAAGACCTGTTAGGTCAAAAAACCCAGAAGGGCGACCCAGGAAAAAATTATGCCCACAAAAAAAAAAGGAATGAAGAAGTTCACTAGCTTGAGAATAAAAGAAAATGAGCAAATAATATGGCTTACACAGATCAAAGTCAAAGCAATATATTCTGAAAGGTTTCGAAGATAAATTGGGGCAAATCATATCCTCCAAACTGGGTTAATAACGTGATTCACATTATGTTATGATTTATTAGCACACTTCTTTTATGAAATACTACTAATAAATTGGGTCATTTACCCATATTAGATCACCTAATCTTCTTCTCTTCCTATGAATCATTCTTTTTTTTGTACCATAGATTTTTTTCACTAAATATCATCGTCTAAACTAATTTCTTGAGTTATGAATCTTTTTGTCAAAATGCATTTTTATGATAATCATATGTTGGGGCACAAGATATGTGAATGTCAAGAGGCCAAAACTAGTATGATGTCTTTACACATAAGGTAGTGGTAACTAGAGATCAAGTCGAAGATGTAACAAAAATCTCTTTAAAGATCAAAAGGACAATCTCAACTATTTATTTGAAGTTGTGCATATTCTTCATCCATGAATCCAAGGATCATGTTCGTAAGGAGGTGAAAGAAATAAATAAAAAATTGTAAAAAAGTTGATTGAAAAAATTAAAAAAAAAAAGAGATGAAAATGAAGGAAAATGTTCATTCATCAAATGCATTCATGACATTTCATATTTTCAATAGTATATAAATTTAAAGTCAAGCCTACTGACCCACACACTTTAATTTAAAGTTGGGATGACTAACCTGCACCCTCTAATTTAAAACCCAAGACGATTCCACGTTACCTCACATCGATATTCCGGTTGACAATGTGTCCTACAATTCGCTCTTCTCTTTTATGAATGTTTTCTCTGGGTATAATCAAATTAAGATGACAGCCGAAGATATGAAAAAATTACTTTCATCACCCCTTGGGGAACATCTTGTTAAAAAGTAATGCCTTTTAGTCTGAAGAATCTTGGGACAACCTACCAAAGAGTTATGGTAGCCATATTCCATGGCATAGTTCATAAAGAGGTAGAAGTTTATATAGATGACATGATGTAAAAAAACTTTTCGAAAGGCTTAGAAAGTTTAAGCTAAAGCTTAATCCTTTCAAGTGCACTTTCGGCGTGAGGTCGGACAAATTATTGGGATTTGTGGTTAGTCAGAAAGGAATACAAGTTGACCCCGATAAGGTTCATGCCATTTTAGAAATGCTTCCCCCAAGTACAGAAAAAGAAGTTCACATTTTTTTCGGATACCAAATTATATTTCCAGATTTATATCACAAAGAACCGCCACTTGTGAACCAATCTTTAAACTTTTACGGAAAAAATCAAATGGTTATGAGGAATGCAAAATGCATTTGAGAAAATCCGACAGTACGTGCAGAAGCCTCCAATTCTAGTCCCCCTTGTTCCGAGTCGACCCTTGATTATGTATCTTACAGTCCCTGATAGATCCATGGGATGCGTGCTGGGGCAACACGATGAAACAGGAAAAAAAGGAGCATGCCATTTACTATCTAAGTAAAAAATTTATAGAGGTTGAAACCAAATATACAATGTTAGAACGTACTTGTTGTGCCTTAGCCTAGGAGGCCCATCGCTTAAGGCAATACATGGTTTGCCATACGACCAGCTTGATATTCAAGATGGATCCAATCAAGTACATTTTCGTAAAAGTATGCTCTCACAGGGTGAATTGCTCGTTGGCAGGTGATGTTATCAGAATATGATATTACCTATGTTACTTAGAAAGCCATCAAAGGGAGTGCCTTGACAGATTATTTGGCTAATCAACCTAGGGATGATTATCAATCAATGCAATGTAAATTCCCGAATGAAAGCATCATGGTTTTGTTTGAAGAATGTGATAATGGAAAATGGACCTTATTGTTCGACGGGGCCTCAAAGGTAATGGGGCATTATATTGGGGTTGTCTCAATATCTCATAAAATGCAGTTCATACCTATCACAGTGCGCTTGTATTTTGATTGTACCAATAATATAGCAGAATATGAAACTTGTGCCATAGGAATTTTGGCTACTTTGGAATCAAAAGCAACAGTCATTAATCATCTTAACCAAGAATTGGAAACTCGAGAAAAAAAGTTAATACCTTATTTTACCTACATAAAGGAATTATCTTCACAATTTGACCGATGCTTTGGCTACTTTATCCTCGATGTTCCAAATAAGTTGAAACGATGAAATTCCATCCATTAAATTGGAGAGTCGAGATCATCCTGCCTACTGCCACTTAATGGAAGAAGAAACTGACGGGAAACCGTGGTATCACGACATCAAACATTATCTTATAAATAGAGAATATCCTTCCAGAATATCGGAGAATGAGAAAAGAACTCTGAGACGGTTAGCCGCGAGCTTTTTCGTGAATGAAAATATTTTGTATAAGAGGAATCATGATATGGTACTCCTTAGATGTGTTGATGTCAATGAGGCGGAAGAAATTCTACAAGATGTCCACGAAGGCTCTTATGGGATCCATATGAACGGACACGCCATGTCTAGAAAGATTCTTCGGGCCGAGTATTACTGGCTCACCCAAGAAAAAGATTGTTTTAATTATGAAAAGAAATGCCATAAGTGTCAAACATATGCTGATAATATCCACCCCCACCAATGCTTCTAAACACCCTTTTATCGCCCTGACCGTTCTCAATGTGGGGCATAGACGTCATCGGAATGATTGAACCGAAAGCATCAAATGGACATCGCTTCATCTCGGTGGCAATCGATTACGTTGTTTATTTAACGAAAATTAATTTTTCTTTAAAACAAAAATAAAAAGATCCAATCCGCGAACAAACATCTCACCTTTTTTTGTTATTATTATTATTATCACTATTACCATTATTACTATTATTATTATTATCACTATTATGTTGTTAATTTATTTTGATATGTATATATATAAAGTAAAATTAATAATAAAATAAGTCAACACATAAATATTTTCTACCCAAGAACTACGTGTGTTTTGATTTCCCTATTGCACCTGGGGATACGTAGGAGCAAGGTTTTTTCCTTGTCAAACCAAATTAATAAAAAAAATATTTTTCCTTCTTTTATTAATGTAAATAATTTTTTTATTTTTTTTATTATTCTTATTGGGGTAAAAATAAATGAATAAATAAATAAATAGTTTGTATACAATTAATTATAGGGTAACCGTTTAACGGACGTTGTAGGGTGCTAATACCTTCCCTACTCGTAATCGACTCCCGAATCCGAATTTTTGGTTCAAAAATCATTATTTTAGGTTTTATCTAATTTTTTTCCTTTGAATAAAATAAAATTGGTGGCGACTCCTTTTTCGCGAAAAAACTGGACGCGACAACTGGTTTTTAATTTAGTTTTACTTGTTTGAATTGAATTGAATTGTTATAATATGGATGGTACCAAAACGAACTGCTTTTGTATCAAATTGAACTGAACTATTTTATTCCTATAGGTTTTTTTTGTTCCTATATGCCAAATTTTACATAATTACCCTTGTATAAAACACTATATAATCATTTTTCCACATCCTCAAATTCATGAGAAAATGAAATAGCATGTTAACTTTTAAGCAAATTTAAACATACTCCCGATGCTTCTAAAATCATGAAGCTAATAAACCTAAATTCAAACTCAAACAATCTATATATAAAATATATTTTTCAAAAGGCTTACAAAACCTACAAAGTCTAAGGCTTTCCAAAGTGTTTTTCAAACAAAATACCATCAATTTTGTGAAATTACTTCCAAATATAAAAATTGTTTTCAAAATTATGATCCCTAAACTCAAATAATTCATTTACTTCAAATACAATGATTCCTGAACTCATATAGAAAACAAAATAGAAACTATTGTCTTCAATCGCCAAGACTAACGTCGCTAGCAGATGTCGTTGCATAGAGTGTTGGAGAAGTGATCTTATCAAAAAAGAGTACTTCGTTATTTTTCAACAAGCTTAAAATACAATACAAAGTTTGTAGAACTAAAAATATTGTAACAAAATGACCTTTCTAAAAGGTTTCAAGTTCTTCAAGGTCCTCATCAAATAGATGCAAGAAAGGAGATCCTTTCAGCCAATCTTAAGTGCAAACAAGCACTTCTACTATCGTAGATGGAAGATTACTACGATGAGGATCCAACACCCTTCATCTAGTGCTAAAAACAGACTTTGATGCTACAGTAGACACAAGGATGGCCAACACCTCACGAGCAACACTTGAAAGGATGGAGAATCTAGTTGAGTTGACTTTCCACCAATTCAGAATGTCAAACTCGACAAAATAAGGTTCACACTCTTCAGCAAGATATTTATCAAGCTCAGACTTAGGATCAATTCTTTGCCCAATCGATATTTTGTAGAAGCCTTTACCATGTATATCATTATCATCTTCCTCTGCTTGTGATTCTCCCATACTTTGAAAACCTTCCTCCCTGCCTTCATATTCTTAATAAATTTATTTCAAGGTTGATGACAATTTCGACTTCAATGCTTCTCCATCTACTTCAAAAAAAATGAAGAAAGTAGTTTACATATCTCAATTTGCAAGTCGGGTCCAATACAATGACAATCAATAACAGCATGTCAGCATTGCCCCTATACTTGTCATATTTACTCTTCGTACTAATCCCAATCGACTTTATATTTGCATCATTGTGCTTGCTTGATAATCAATATTCCTTCCAATGGAACATACCTCCTTTATATACATGTTAATAGTAACATATGAAAAGTCGGAAATACACATAGTAGCGTCATAGAAAATCCTTAAAAAGGGAAACATTGTATTAGCAAAGTCCAAGCCCTTTGCTGGAGGTACTCTAGGGCCTTTGTCCTTAGATAGTTCTTTGACATACTTAGTGTGACACCCTAAACTTCAAAATAATATATAATAATTTATACCATATTTTTATAAAAATTTGTAGCAGATAAATAAAAACTCTTTCAGAGGAAAAATAAACTTTTACAAGTTATTTAGGATATCACGTTTCTCAAAATACAAAATGAACACTTTAAACTTTTTTCTTCCTATAAAACAGTGCAACCTTCATAAACTTGATTTAACTAGAATTTTTTAATTTAATTCCAAAAACTTACTGCTACTTATAAGGTTTTCATACAAAAAGTAGTTTCTAATTATATAAATAAAATACAACTTATGACTCTAATTCTCGGTGTCACCTATCATAGCGGGGCTTCTTCCAAACTTGAACTTCAAGACTCATTAATCTGTAATAACTGGGATTTTGCAAATGTATGGCCAAACCAATCAAACAAAAACAACGAAGGAAGTGAGTTTCGTTATCATGTGAATTGTATAATATAAGTAAGAAGAACACACAATTAATCATAAATAAACCGTATCGTTACACAAATATTCTTCAAGGAAAATATCATATTATAAAGTCAAGATCACTCAAGGAAAATCAATACATTTTAGTATGACATCAAATCATCTAAGTGAAATTATTATCGCAAACGATACATATTAATCACAATAAAACAATCACAAGAAAATGCAATGCTATGCATGAGCTTAGACTCTACTTCACAATTTAGTACCATTCTAACTATGAAGTACTTGCTTAGGAGGTTTGATACTATGCCACCACCCGCGTGGACGAACAATTCAAATTGGCCATGTCCTCATAGATCCCCTCAACTCAACCCGAGACACATATACACGACAATCGAGGTAAACATGTGTTACATGGTAGCTCCCAACATTTGGAATGCTACCTCATAGTCACCTAGGAATTCTCCACTTGAATACCTCCAAGGTCTAACAATCTTGCCTTAAGGCTCAACAGTAGACCGCCACAATCAGGCTCATTCAGTTGTACTTCCCTGAAATCACTAGGCTTGTTAGGCCCTACCTATATGATGACAAAATAATCCCCACTTCAAAAATTGTCATCAACTTTAAATATTCCCAACATCTATTTTCTCCCCTCGTTAGCCTAGACTACTCCATTAAGAGCATTGTCTTTAGTACAAGTTGGAATCATCACTAATTCATCAATTATGGGGTTACTTCAATATTCTCATCACAAATTTATAACATCATTATCATTAATCATACATCACCATCATCATCACATAAACTTATCACAATAATATCAAATACCACACATTCAATGAAATTAAATCAATCAAATACCACACATTAAATAAACTTATTAATGTTTCTATTCCATATTTTAACCTCAGAAATTTCATATTTGCACATTAATTAATTTGTCCCTCAAAGGGCTACTACCACACTCGTTGGGAAACACGATTTTCCCATTCATCTCAAAATATATTATACTCATGAATTCAAATGCTCTCTCACATTTTACCTCAATATGGCGTTTTCATACGATATAAGGATCAAAATAATTTTCAGCAACCATGACATGTCGACAACACGCAGCGAATAAGTTCAAAAGCATCAGGGAATGTGCAGAGTCAATGAAACATGGCTGATAATTTACATGGAGCACAAAAATCAGTGTTATATAATTAATAAAAATATTAGGAGAAGAAACATATTCAAAACGACATGAAACAAGTTATTAGAAAATGCCTCATTGACGCACTAGAGCGCCAACAAGGTCTGACGTGAACTTCACAGAAACACACAAATGATTAGTGCTTCTTGAAGGTTTCGACAAGAGGAATCCAAAAATGATAGCATTTTTCCAGGATAATGACCGTGCTGGCCGGAACTCGAGAAAACAACTGCGACAAGGGTGAAAACCCATTTTTTAAAGTGTAACAATTGGTGATTTCAAGCATAGATAAAGGGAGAGGGTGTTTCATGGAGTCTGAATATGGTCTCGGTTTTCGTTGGTGATAGTCGTGATGGCTGGAATCTTTATTAAAAAGTGGAGGTGTGATTTTTGACAAAGAGGAATAAGGCTTTTCAATTTATGATTCAGGTTGAGAATGAAAGAGAAGATCACAACGATCACGAATGTGGTCTCAGTTTTACACAACACCCACTATAATGGTCATGATTGAAGAGAGAAGACGGAGAAGAAAATTTATGGAGGTGGTGGCTTACTAAGACGAAGATGCAATTGGTCCTTCCTTTTTCATTTTTATTATTATTATTATTATTATTATTATTATTATTATTATTATTATTATTATTATTATTATTATTATTATTATTTTATTAGATTTTACTCTTGCATATAGGTCTAACTCATAAAACACATTTTACTCCTTTCTTTTATTTTTTAAAATAAAACCAACAATTATCAAAATTAATTTTTTTAACACTTTTTTTAAAACACAATTTCATCAATAAAACATTAGTAATATTTCAAAACTAATATTTTATACAATAAAGTAATTAATTTTTTTAAATACATTAATAACCAAAACTCTCATATTCAAAATAATAACTATAATTATTACTATATTATTTTTCAAATAATCGCATAAAAATACTACCATCTTTATAGAATAGTCAAAACGATAAAATAAATAAACATAACATCAACAATTTATATTAATTACTGAATCACAATAAATATGTATAAAATCA
>JBBPBP010000003.1:35044400-35073554 GCA_037974735.1 Cicer chorassanicum | reverse complement strand
AAATAATTAAATATAATTAAGTGCACATACATTTAATATTAGTCAAACACACGAGAAAATATCATATTAATTACCAACTCACATATACACGTAAAATCTCCTAAATCTTATTCTTTAAAATATTTACACTAATATACTATTATTTTTAGAAAACATTTATTATCTTTAAAACATTTATTATTCATATAACATATTTGGTCAAATATGTACAAGATTAGCACATCATAAAAAACACACCTATAAAGAAAATTAATCATAAAACTAATCAACATATATTCTAAAATAATTTTAACACAAAATTAATTATCTAAAATCCTATTTAATTAATAAAATAGTATATTATAAAATTTAGAGTGTTACATGTAGTAATTATTTTATGCTTTATTTATTAATATATAACTGTAATTTTTAAAAAATGAGTACAAAATATATATAAAGTGATATATCTACAACCATTAATTACAAATATTCTACTTCTTGATTTCTAATCTTATTTAGGAATAGCAAATATATACAGTTAATAGGAAAAATTATACCCTTGGTTATACTTCCTATTGCAAAATCTGATACAACAGTGGGGAGCTTTTTGGGTACATAAGGTGGCCATGGCCACACCATAATCACCAATTTTTTTTATTTAAAAAATACTAAATTATAAGAAACATTACAAAACTAATTCCACTATAATTACAAAATAAATAAACTAAATCTTCCAACTTAAATTTCCTAAATTCCAACTGTATAGGTTATGAGTTTCATCTAGAGATATAAAAATTAAATCGAATGGTCAAATGAGTTCAAAAATTTAATCAAAACTAATTATATTTGTTTGATATTTTTTTATAGTTTCAAGTGTAAATTGAATGAAACCAAATAGATTCAACCTCTATTTATTTGAGTATAGTTTTACATAATTTAAAACAAATTGTCCAATATTCAAACCAAACCATTATTTTTTATCCATATTATATTAATATTATTATCTAAAGCTGTGTTGTGTTTAAATATTCTTTATAATTATATATATTATTTTTGTCATTGTAGTTAATAAATGTTTTTAATAGTATAAAAAATTTATTATTTGCAACAAAAAAAAAATTAAAAAAATTAACTATTAAAAATGTCAACCTAAATTCGATCCACTAGCTCTCCCTAATAAGCGTTAGACGTTTGACTATAAATATAATTTTGTAAATTTACAACTTGGATTTCTTATAAACAGTACAATATTATATTTTTTATTCATTTATTAATATTTTAAAAATTTAGCCACCTCAATATTTCTGTTCAAGTTCTACTCTTGTGAGAGAGAACATCACAAAACTCTTTCTCAAATTTAAAAATGAGTGTTGTATATTAACATGTTTCAATAGGATTTGCTAACTTCCCTCAACTAATTTTTTGTTGCTGTAAATTAACAAACTACAGTACCTGAAGGTGCATTTACCAAGTTTGTAGTTATAGTTTGCTAATTTACATTAATGAAAAAATGAGTGTGTGAAAATTAGAAAAAATAAGAAAAACAGATAAAAGACTTTTTGCTTGCGATATTTTACATGGCTGAATTTGCAATTGATAAAAGAAACATCAGTAACATTATTTTTTTTGAGTCACATTGACTTTTTTTTACTCGACTACTGAGTTTTTTAAAAATTAAACAATTGTTTTAATATCGGTCGTACAATTGACCCATGTAAAGGTGTTTACGTTTGTTTTAATTATATTTTAGTTTTCTCTCTCTCTGTTTTTTTTTATAAGTATCACTTTTTTTATAAATTATTAGTCCTACGTCTAATCAATGTAAAAAAAATTTTGGTTTAAATATAATTTTAGTCTTTTATCAAAAATTTATTTTAGTCTTTTATCTATTTTTTAATTCATTTATGTCATTTATCTTTTATAAATGATGAATATTAGTCTTTTTCATCATACCTTTTCAAAACAATTATATAATTATTGTCATGAACTGTTGAAGTCTAATTTTGTTTCAATTGTACAATTATGTGTGCAACTTTAACAAGGGCGAGATAAAAATACAGAAAAATCTAATAAATGCCCTACATTTCAAAGAGTTTACTTATGTTTCAAAGCATACAAGAAAGATTTTTTCAAGTGCAAACATATTATTGGTTTAAATTGATATTTTTTTGAAAAAAAATATTATAGTGGATACATATTTGCAATTGTTAGAAGGGATTTCAATGTCTTGTAATTATTTCAACCAACATTTGCATTGCCACCATAGATTTAACTAAAAATAGTGGTATATAATGAAAGTAAGTGAAAGAGTGATTCAGACGCTGTCGTGGGAGAGATGAGTGTTTGGAGGCAAGGCCAATGAGAGTGGGAGTTGGATTTCATCAATAGGGACAGTGGCGACTGGGGTTGATTGCAGAGGAAAGGCCAATGAGAGTGGGAGTTGGATTTCATCAACAGGGACAATGGCGACTGGGGTTGATTGCAGAACTACGGGGTATTATAAGTGATGTATTATGACAGGGTATTATAAGTGATGTATTATGATAGGGTTGATTGAAGAAGACTTTTTAATAGAAAAGATTAAGAAAATTTTATACTTGATTTTTGTATGAATGACACTACTTTGATTTTTGTATGAAAACATTTATATATGTTTCATGTGTAGGGATTATTTTGATTTGCCTTTTTTAAGTTTATATATTCATATGATTTTTTTTTTAAGTTTCATGGCTATGATTATTTTGATTTACATTTTTTTTTTAATTTTCACATCTTGGATTGGATGCAAATATGTTTTTCTTTGAAGTTTCATGGCTATAATTATTTTGATTCTTTTAATCTTACAAGGAACCATTTTTAATATCTAACTATAATATGATCACAGAACTATGGATTGAAGATGGATGTCAGCTAATCGACTGTCAAAAGAATATGAAGTTGGAGTGGAAGAGTTTATTAGGTTTGCTGCTGCCCATCCAGAAGACCCTAGTAAAATCATATGCCCTAGTTTTAGTTGTTGTTATGGAAAATTTGTTAATGCGAGTGAGTTGAACGATCATTTAATCTGCTACAGAAATGATCAAAGAAATACATGTTGGACAATGCATGGGGAAGTAAGAAACTAAGTCTACTTATTCGAGGAGTAATGTAAGAAATACACTAAATGATTTTGAAACAACTACAAATGAGTGTGATTGAGTTGAAGGAATTGTAGTGGATTTGAAGAAGATCTTTGTGATTGTCTTGAAATGTTTGAGAGGCTAGTAAGTGATGCAGAGTAACCATTGTAATAGATTGTCTTTCACCTAGAAAATGTATGACCTAGAAGTAAGCAATGAGTGGTCTGATAAGAGTTTTACAAACTTACTAACATTGTTGAAAGATAATTTTCCTAAAAAAAAAGTGCTCCCTAGTCGAACTTATGAAGCCAAGCGAATTTTATGTTCTATTGACATGAGTTATGAGAGGATACATGCTCCTTGTAATGATTGTATTTTATTTTGTAACGAATATGCATAATAAAATATGTGTCCCAAATATAGTGTGTCACATAATAAGAAGAAAGCAACAACTCTAGCCAAAGTTTTATGGTATTTTCCGATAATATCAAGATTTAGGCGAATGTATCGTAATGTGAAGGATGCATAACACTTAAGATGGCATGCATATGAAAGTATTATTGATGGAATGCTTTGACATCTTGCAGATTATCCTCAATTGGTGAAAATTGATAATGATTACCCTAATTTTGGCCAAGAACCAAGAAACCTACATCTTGCATTGTCTACTGACAGAATAAACTCGCATGGTATCCAAAGCAGTTCTCATAGTACCTGATCGGTGATTATGTTGATTTATAACCTACCTCCATGGTTATGTATGAAGCGCAAGTTTTTGATGTTATATATGATAGTTTATGGGCCCAAGGAACTGGGAGATGATATAGACATATATTGGGCTCCAATAATTGAAGACTTAAAGTTTATGTGGGAGATTAGTGCAGAGGTATATGATGGGTATAGAAACAAATTCTTCAAATTGAAATCAGTGGTATTTGGAACGATTTATGATTTTCCTGTTTATGGTAATCTATGAGGCTATAGTATAAAAAGAAAATGTGCATGCCCATATGTGAAGATAGTAAAAAACTGAATGCAGTTGGAGCATTGTAAGAAAAATATTTTTCTTGGACATCGTAGATTCTTAAACCCCAAACATCATTATCGAAAGTGGAGGAAAACATTTAATGGTAAATCTAAAATAGATAGGGCTCCTTCATTGTTGACAGACGATCGATTATATGAAAAGTTAAAGCTTTTGAGCCAAAAATTTGGAAATCCTTTTGTTGGGGAACTTGTCACAAGTGATTGGAAGAAATATCAATTTTATTTGAATTGTCATATAGGAATTCATTGTATGTAAGAAATTTCCTTGATGTGATGCATATTGAAAAAAATGTTTGCGATAGCGTCATTGTTATGTTACTCAATATGCTAGGAAAGTCTAAGGATAACATCAATGCAAGGTTAGACTTAGTAAGTATGGGATTAAGAACGGAATTGAAATCGGTAAAGAAGGGGAAACATACATTTCTACTTACAGCAACTATAACTTATCAAGAAAAGAGAAAATTATTTTTTATAATTGTCTTAACAGAGTTAAAGTTTCAGAGGGGTACTTTTCAAATATTAGAAGTTTGGTATCAATGAAAGATCTCAAGTTAAAAGATTTAAAGTCTCACGATTGTCATGTCTTACTAGAGAATTATCTACCAATTGGTATACGTTCCAGTTTTCCTGAAAAAGGGGTGATGGACCATAACTAAACTATGTTTCTTCTTCAAAGATATTTGTAGCAAGGTTATTAAGCCTATGAATCTGCCGTCACTGCAAAAGGAAATTTTTGTCACCTTATGTGAACTTGAGATGTATTTTCCACTCATTTTTGACATAATGGTCCATTTTACAATTAACCTTGTTAAAGAAACATAATATTGTGGATTAGCTTGTATGAGGTGGATGTACCCAATTGAGCATTACATAAAAATATTAAAAGGGTATATGAAGAATTGTAGTTGACCAGAGGGTTGTATTATTGAATGGTATATAGTTGATGAAGTTGTTGAGTTATGTACTGACTACCTCTCCAATGTTGAATTTATAGGTCTTCCAAAGTCATGTCACTCGAGAAGAAAAACTGTGGAAGAGATTGGTTGAAATTATGCAGCGACCATGTCAAACATCGAATTTGAGCAATAACATTTGTATGTTCTACACAACAACAATGACGTTGAGCCATATGTTGAAATGCACTAGAGAAAACTTAAAGGTTTGAACCCTAATAGGAATAACGATTGGATAACAAGAGAACACAATCAAACATTTACATCTTGGCTAAAAGATCACATTTTTTTTAGAATTAGCTAAAAATCCTAATTCAAATTTAGAAAGAATGAGATGGCTAGTAGCTGGTCTAAGTGTATTGATAAACTTATTTTTATAGGATTTTAAAATGGTATTTATCCTCTATTTTATTTTATTTTATAGTTTTGATTTCAACTTATTCTTATTTATTTATTTATTTATTTATTTATCATATTTACAAAATTGATCATTAGGTGATAAAATGTTGCCAAAGAAGGGGGAAGGTTGTTGCATAAAACTAGGATGTTCTTGCTATAATAAAAAGGAGACAAAGTTGTACATAAAAAAATTAGAGAGATAAAAAAGGACTAACACTTTGGAAACTTTAGAATGCTTGGAATTGGAGTAAAATGTCTCAAATCTTGGAGCAAAAATTCATACTCTTTTAGAGTTTTATTTATTTTCTCTTAATTGATGAACACTTATATTATTTGCTCTATTTTTTATATGTGAATGAGTAACTAAGCTCTCTTCCAGGGTCTTTGGTGAATTTTGTGATTAAGATACCTTTTTACTATGTCTTGGTTTTAATTATAGTTACATTTTAGATTTTTGTTTTTTTTATCTCAATTAAGTTATTCTATTGTTTTATTTACATGTTTGGGATGGTCAACCTTTGCATGCCTTAGTCAATCAATTGACCAATGACCAACTACAATTAATTGGTAGATATATAGGATAATTGAGATTATGATTCTTATATGATGAAACATAGATACTAATCTTTCAATCATTCAACCTCTTGGTTCTTTATGCTTTCTCTTAATTATATTTTTTGTATGATCAATCAAAGAATTAATTTATGGAAAATAATATTACATTGAATGACGAATCTTTGTTAATAGTTTTAAAGAGGGACTGTTAATTGAGAAAATAAATAAGAATTGATATAAAACTATAATTTGAGGTATTGATATTACAAGTGAAACAATTTCCCTAGGTTTACTTTTCATTAATTCAAAGTTGTGTTGTTATATACACTTGTTTTAATATTTATGCAATTGTTACGTTTTCGTTATCATGAACCAACAATAATTTTCATTAGTCTAAATAATATAAAATCTTGGTTAGTTTGATAATTGTTAAATTAATCTATGTGGATACGATAATCTTACATATTACTACTTGGCAAATCAGTACACTTGTAGAATTTTGCAAACCAAGTTTTTGGAGTCGTTGCTGGGGATTATTTTAACATTTAAACGAAAAAGATCTTTTGTTAATTTAGAAATTTTGTTTGCCTTAATTATTTTTTCATTTACTTATTGATTTCTTTTTTATTATTATTAATCTATTTGACATTTTTGTTGTTATTGATATTGTTTTATTTTAATTTCTGTTTTAATGAAAATATATATATATTTGATTTTTCTCTATTGTTGTTATTTTGATTATATTTTATTTCTTGCTATTATTTGTGCACGCTCACCCATTCACAGGAGTCTATTTTTCTTTTTGATCCAGAATATGAACAAATTGCTTGTAGGAGAAGAGGACAAATAAGAGTAATGGGTGAATGAGTACCAAGATCGTTGAAGGACTATTTTACATTTACAATAGATTTTACTGAAAACATGCACTACGCAAAAAAATGCTTTTTACAGCGCTTTTTTTAAGCCTATTACAACGCTTTTGTTAAAAAAAAAAGCGTTGTAGTTACCAGCGCTGTAAAAGGATATAACAGCGCTTGTTTTTAAAAAAAAAGTGGATATATTGCGCGCTTGTTATACGCCTTTTACAGCGCTTTCTACAAAAGCGCTGTAAATTCATATAACAATAGATGCAGTATTATGACCCTTTTACAGCGCTTCGTCAAAAAAGCGCTGTAAAAGGTGCACTTATATAGATGCATTAATATGCACCATTATGCACCTATTACAGCGCTTTTCACAAAAGCGCTGTAAAAGGTGCACTTATCCAGATGCATTGTTATGCACCTATTACAGCGCTTTTTCACAAAAGCGTTGTAAAAGGTGCACTTATCCAGATGCATTGTTATGCACCTACTACAGCGCTTTTCCAAGAAGCGCTGTAGTAGGTTCACTCAATAGATGCATTATTATGCACTATTTTGCACCTTTTACAGCGCTTCAAAAAAAAGCGTTGTAAAAGGTGCATAACAATGCACCTATTACAGCGCTTTTTTGAGAAAGCGCTGTAAAAGCTGTTTTTTTTCACAATTTTTATTCCAAAATCATTTTCATCTAGAATCATTTCACAAGTCAGTAGTACACAACAACAACAATACAAAACACACAAGAATGAATACACAACAACAACAGATTCACTATGTTTTAAAATGCACAAATATGCACAAATATTCACACACAATCAGTTCATAATTACATGTTCACAACAACACATAACTACATATTCACACAACTACCTATTCATATAACTATTAGATATTATATTCACAAACAACACACCAAAAGATAAGGTTTAGTTACTCACGACAGAGATACAAAAGATAAGGATTAAAGAAGAATTACAAGAAGGATTCATGAATGATTATTGATAAAACTCCTCCAATGGTGTTAAGAACAACCGTCTCTAAGTTTCTCTGCTAGGGCACAAGTCTCCAAACTTACCAATAGTCCAAAAGATCCCTAGAAAGTGAAAAAAAAAATGCATTCTAATGAGTGTTGTCGCGTGCCACGCGCAGCTTTTGCGCTTCAAGCACGTCCCGCCACGTCCCGGTAGAGGCTTCAGCATGAAAATGCGCCCCAGGCGCGGCTGTTGCGCTTCAGACGCACAACATCTGTTGTTTGACATGTTCTGCATTTTTCTCCTCTATTGAGTCTGAATTCGGTTCCGGTGTCTTCATGAAAATTGTAGCTAAGGATCTTAGCTTTCATTTGCACTTTGTTTTACTCCAATTAGTCATCTAAAACTCCATATATTGCTGCAATACTCCACATAGGTCATGTTGATTTCTCACCTAAATTCAGCACTACACTAAAACAAAGAAACAACGCAGAAATATGAAAAGTCTCTACTTAATCAAGGAAATAAGAACATAAACATTTCATTAAATCGAAGAACTAAAATCAACAAAATATATCAAATAACTCCTTAAATTAACTAATGAATAAAAGCTAAATAAGACTAAAAACAATGAAAAATATGCATATGATGAAGAGTTTTTAGGTACATTCTAATGACCTTTCTTCTAACAAAAATTAGGAAGACCATGCGTTAACCAAGGTAAGTATTGTGTTCCTTTGAAGAATTACAAAAGCGCATAGCGATAAACAGTTTGGTAGATTCTTGAGATTTTTAGAAAATTGCATATTAACATTCCTTTTGCTGAAGCTATTGCTCAAATGCCCAAGTATGCTAAATTTTTAAAAGAAATAATTGCTAATAAAATAAACTAGAGGACTTTGAAATGGTTAACCTTAATAAGGATCGTGGTAGTTTCACTATTCTTTGTAGAAGTGGCAACTCTTATTTTCAAAAAGCACTTTGTGATTTGGGAGCTTGTAATAATTTGATGCCTTTACTTTTTTTCAGGAATTTGGGCTGACAAGAACCCCAACCGACTATCATTTCTCTACAGCTCACTAACATATCTATTGTCCACCCTTTTGGGATAATAAGGGATGTGTTAGTAAAAGTGGATAAGTTTATTTTTCTTGTGAACTTTGATATTTTAGATATGGAGGGAGATGAAGAAGTACCAATAATATTTGGAAGACTCTTCTTGGTCACCATAAAAACTTTGATCAATGTTCAGTAGGGAAAATTAACTTTGAGAATGGGTGAAGAACAAGAAATTCTAATGTTTTTGCAAGATCATTACTCACAAAGAAATTGGAGTAACCATAGATTTGAAGAGTTGGAGAGAGACGATACTCCAAGGTCTAAACCTTCAATTGAAAAGGCTCTTGTTCTTGAATTGAAGCATCGCCCATCTAACCTGAAATATGCTTTTTTATGTCCTTCTTCTTCTTTGCCTGTTATTATATATGCAAATTTGACAAGTACCATGGAGAAGCAATTATTGCGGATTATTAGGGAAAACATTGAAGCCTTTGGGTGGACCATTCATGACATTAATGGAATCATTCCTTGGATTTTCACCTATAGGATTTATATGGAAGATGACTTTGTACCTCGAGGACTACCTCAATGGTGCCTTAATCCTAACATGAAATAGGTCATAAAAATGAAGTAATAAAGCTTTTTGATGCAGGTATTATATATCCCATCTTTGATAGTAAATGGTGAGTCTAGTGCAATGTGTTCCTAACAAATGGGATACTATTATCATGGAAAATGAGAAAATTCACTCATAGATATGAGAAAGACCACTGGATGGAGAATGTGCGTTGATTATAGAAAACTAAATGATGGCACCCGGAAAGACCATTTTCCCTTCCCTTTTATTGATAAAATGCTTGAGAGATTGGCAGGGCATGAATATTATTGATGTCTACATAATTACTCCGATTGTATGCAAATATCAGTTTATTTGAATGATCAAGAGAAAACTACTTTTACTTGTCCATATGATAGTTTTGCGTATAAAAGGATTCCATTCGGCTTATGCAATGCCCCTGCCACTTTTCAAAGATGCATGATTGCTATTTTTTTCTGATTTGATTGAAAAATGCATTTAGATTTTTATCGATGATTTTACAGTATTTGGATCCTCATATGATAATTGCTTGCATAATTTGAGTTTAGTGTTGCAAAGACACTAATTTTGTGCTAAATTGGGAAAAGTTCCAATTTATGGTGCAAAAGTGCATCATTTTGGGACATAAAGTCTCCACTTAAGGGATTAATGTGTACCCCGCCAAAACAAAGGTGATTGCAAAATTACCACCACCGAACTTTATTAAGACGGTGGGCAATTTCTTGCGTCATGCTAGATTTTTTAGGAGATTAGTTAAGGACTTTTCTAATATTTCCAAACCCATGACAGATCTCTTGGCCAACGAAGTCACTTGTAAGTTCTGTAACTTGTGCTTGAAAGAATTTAATTTATTAAAGGAAAAGATAATTAGTACTCGTATTGTTGTTGCCCTGGATTGGATTATTCCTTTTGAAAAGATAAGATATTTTATACTATTTACTATGCTAGTCGTACTCTTGATGCTGCTCAGGAAAAGCATACCACTAATGAAAAAGAGTTGTTAGCAATAGTGTTTGTAATTGACAAGTTTTGACATTACCTTGTTCTTTCCAAAGTTGTTGTTTAACACGACCATGTCGTTATTAAGTACTTGCTTGGTAAGTAGGATGCCAAGCCTAGGTTGATTATATGGATTCTGTAAGACTCTGAATTTTCTAAACTCTAATTTCTACAATTTTATTGTATTTTGTGTTGAATTGCTTAGGCTATTAGTCCAATTTTTATTTTATGAAATTAAGTACAAAAAATATATTTTGTTAGAGTTAATAATATGTTTAATATATATATATATATATATATATATATATATATATATATATATATATATCGGAGACTAATTTAATTAAGTTACGGAGAAGTTATTATCGGCAAAAATTTTAAGATGACACATGTTACTGATAAAATTTATCTGTCAATTGAGTTGCAATAAGAGTAGATATTTTTACTAAAGTAGTTTGAGAAGTGAGTGATGTGATGTGTGTAAGAGTGATTAGATGATGTAATGATGATTTTAGTAAAGTACCTAAATAATTTTATCATATTAATTTTTTTTGGTAAGTTAAAAAAAAAAAGGGAAGCAAACCCACTTGTTAAAAGCCAGCAACAGAGGCTCCCCCTTTAGTTCACTCATTCCATTTTTTCTTTCTTCTCTCTTTAAGCAAAAAAAAAAAAAGAAAAGAAAAATAAGTGTTGGTTTTGGTTAATTGAAGAAGAAACCTCCATTTTTCTACTAGATCTAAGCTTCCATTCAAGAAGTGTTAGGAAGGAAAGTTACTACTCTCTACAAGGTGGTGCTATTGATATAGTTTTTGAGGTGAGAAACTTTTCTTTTCCTTTTCCTCTCTTTATGGACAAAATTACTCTGGTCTTTGTAGAAAGTGTTTTCATTTTTTTCCTTGAAAAAGTTAAGAGTCATCTTGTATGAAACTTGTTTAATGCATGAATTTGAAAACAAATCGAAAAGCTCTTTCCTTTCTCCTTGTTTCAGCAATGAAATGGCATGATGAATGATGTTTGTTTTCAAAATTTCTAGTGAATTAGTGAATTGTGGGTTCAAGTTTTATATGTATACTTGCAATCATTAGAAAAGTTTGCATAATTTTAATTAAAGTGTCAAGTTTATTAAGTAAAGGTTCAAGTCTTTAGTTAGAATTTCAATTTTTTTTAAAGATCCCAAGCTTCATGAATTAAAATACAAGCTTTGTTGAAAAAAACAAATGAGTTATGGCAAAATTAAGAAAATTTGTGGTTGTGTGAAAAATTTTGAGAAAAATAATTTAAGACGTTTCGAATGGTTGTTAGTGAATTCTCTAAATAATTTGAAGGATGTTGATTTCTAAAAATATGTTTTTATATGTTGAAAGTGTGTATTGTGATTAATAATACTATTAGTCCTTACTCTTTTTAAAATCTTTTAGTAAAATATACTTTAAGGGAATTAGGAGTGAGAAAGGGTTTGTAAGGTAGTTAAAGTCTCATGGACAAATTTGACTAAGTCAAACACTATTTGATTGAAGGTGTTGGCACAAGCGAGATTTTTGTTGTATTTGATTGTGGTAGCAATAATTGTTGAAAAAGCTATAATTGAGGTAAAGGCTCCTTTGAAATTTTTAGTTTGCACATAGGGACCTTATATGTGTGATGAATGTGTGAATATGTGATGGTTAACATTGACGTGATTATGCATTCATGATTGATAATATGGGTTGCTACAAGTTATGAATTTTATTGATGAAAATATGTCTTGAGTATGCTATGTGAGAAGTATGAAAAATTATTAGTATTTAATAAGTATTAAAATGGGAGTCTTGTAATAGCTGCATTTACATAATGATTGTTGTGAAAGAGAAAAGTATGCTCATGCATTTCATAGTTAGTGGTGACCGTGATGGGCCACGATTGGTGACCGCGATGGGCCACGGGTAGTTATATGAGTTAATAGGTCCACCTTATCCTTACAAGGATTTTTGAGTCGTGTAGGTCTGTGATAGACTTTACTCTAGTAAATTGTGTTGATCTATCATAGGTGGCATCTCAGTAATTAGTACTGGTTTGTGATTTCACCCCTCGATGATTTATGATTTCGCCCCTCGATGAGGGTTTGGAAATTCCAGAATCATGTGCACTGTCATATAAGCATTGCATTAGGGTGTTTGGCATGCGAGTCATGTTTGTTATGATATGATATGTGTATATACATGCCCTGTTTATTGTATGTTTCATGCCATAATTGTTAAGTACTTATTGTTGTTATCATGACATAATTGTTAAATGTTAATTGTTAATTTCAGTGTTGCCACCTCGGGTTGAGTTAGAGCTTCCTTTTCTAGTGAATGATCCTTTACCGACTGCCTCGAAGGTAGTGAGCTATTTTGAGATTCGACCGCCGCCGAAGCCACCTTTCTCGTGGATGGACCTGACCTTTGAAGAGACTGATCCCTCTATGGATGACGAGGAGGAAGTTACTTCGAGGAGAGATATTGCGTTAGAAGGAACTTGTGCGGTGTGTGGAGGTCACCCTTGTTACTGTAGTTGCTAGTGGATGATCAGATTAGTTTTTTTTTTGTTGTATAGGGCCTTGGTGCTTCTCTTTTGGTGGTTGTACTTATTTGGTTTTGGGATGATTGTATCTATGACATACCTTGATAGTTGACTTTTTTGGTGGGTCATGTTCCATTTTATTTTACACGACCATTTTATGTTCCTGCACAGATGTCTGTCGAGAATACCTCAGAGATATGAGCGATATCTGATATGTCTCATAGCCTCGGTGTATTTTCTAGTTTTATTCTTTGTATTACTATCCCAAAAACTATCTTAGCTTGTTTGTATGTCTGATGTAAATATTTATGACCCTTGTCATTTTGGGTTATGACATATTATTTTATTAAGTTGTTTTAAAAAAAAATGCACTCACACTGTTAAAAATTGGGGTGTTACATTGTGGTATCAGAGTGTTGGTTAGATTGTAGGTCCACCTGTAAGTTGGGAGTCGTTTATATGATCATGCGTCGAGGTAAGTTGTTAGAGTTGTCAATTCTTGTGTAGTTGTTGTGTGTTGATGTAGTTGAAATTCTTCTAAGTGGTATTAAGATTTCTACTTGATGTTGATTTTGTAGGAAACAATGCCTCCAAGAAGGAACAACGGTGCAAGAGTCAATGTCATCCGGGATTATCAAATGGCTGAAGCAATGAATAACATGGCTGCTTAAGTTGCTGCACAGACAGCTGCAAAGACTTCGCGAGATCTGGAGAAGAGGGAAAGAGAGATTCGTGCTGTTGAGTCAAGGGGATTGGAAGATTTCCGTCATCATAATCCTCCAAAGTTCATGAGTGATGAGAGTCCACACTTCTCTTATCAAGAGAAGAAAAAACATTCATATGATGCTAAACAATGTTTATGGCATGATCCATACTTCTCCTATTAAGAGAAGAAAAAACATTCATATGATGCTAAACAATATTTAGGATGATCCATACTTGTGTAAGGTATGTGGTGACAAGGTAATTAGGCGGTGTGTCCCTATGCATGAACTAAGCTTTATCGTTGAACAATGTCAATCTAAAGAGGTTGTTGGCCACTTTGGACCAACAAAACTGCATTTAAGGTATTGCAATGTGGTTTTTATTGGCCATCAATTTTTAAAGATGCTAATGATTTTGTGAAAGCTTGTGATGAATGCCAAATAAGTGGCAATATTGATAGGCATCAAGAGATACCATTGCATAACCTTTTGTTATGTGAAATTTTTAATGTTTTGGGCATTGATTTTATGGGTCCTTTTCCTAAATCTTTTCCAAACCAATATATTCTTGTTGTTGTGGATTACATTTCTAAATGGGTAGAAGCCATTGCTTCACCCACTAATGATGCTCAAGTTATGATAAAAAAAATTAATTTTTTTTACTAGATTTGGCACCCCTAAAGCTATCATAAGCGATGGTGACACTCATTTTTGTAATAAACAGTTTGATAATATTTTGAGAAAATATGGTGTTACCCATAAGATAGCTACCCCTTTATCACCCACAAACCAGTGGTCATGTAGAAATTTCTAATAGGGAATTGAAAAGAATTATAGAGAAATATGTTGGTACATCTAGGAAAGATTGGTCTTTAAAATTAGATGATGCTTTATGGGCATATAGGACTGTCTTCAAAACCTCTATTTGTATGTCTCCTTATAAGATTTTTTTTAGTAAAGCTTCATTTGCTTATTGAATTAGAGCATAAAGCACTTTGAGCTCTCAAATTTTTAAATTTTGATGCACAAGTTACAGGTGAAATCAGGTTGCTACAATTGGATGAATATGATGAGCTTCGTATTGAAACTTATGAAAATGCCAATGTTTATAAGGAGCGCACAAAAAGAAGGCATGATAAGTGCATTCAACCGCGCGGCTCTCAAATTGGTGAGAAAGTTCTAATTTATAACTCACGTTTGTGTCATTTTCCAAGAAAGTTGTGCTCAAAGTGGTATGGAACCTACACTGTGTCCCAAATCTTTCCATCAGGGTCTCTTGAAGTCACAAAAGATGATGGTAGTGCCTTTAAAGTCAATGGCCAACGCGCTAAACATTATGAGGAAATACTTCTTCTAGTGAAGTCTGTCATTGTCCTCTAGATTTGATCCACATTTTAGCTAACCTTCGGGTTTGAGGCGTTAAACAAGCGCTTCGCAAGAGGCAAACTGTATTTACTTTTTATTTTATTATACTTTGAATTTATTATTTGTGGTTTAGGAAATAAAAGCTCTAACTGCAAGCTCTTTTAGGGAAGTCACTTTTACTGTCTCTCATTTATTTGTTCATTTAGTCTATTCGAATATTCTGCATTGAGGACAATGCTTTATGCTATTGTGAGGGGGATGAAATGTATTTTGATGCTAAACCCTTTGTAGTACTTGTGATGACATCTTTTTTGGCTTATTATACTTGAATTATGCGTAAGGATGAAGAATTTTCTATTTGAGAAAATTCCTTTAAAGGATTGTTGAGCAATACCTAATGATGAATATGTTGTTAGGACTAGATTGAAACTTTGAAACTATATTTTCCATGATATAAATGTTCCTTAGTTTTGACACAAGAATTTCCTATTGTGAATAAGTTTAGGTGTCTTAAGATGGGCCAAAATTAAAACAGCTAAGCCTAATTTGAAGTAAACTAAATCCTTAACACAAGACAAAATGAGTACTAAAACCTTCATGAACTATGGGACAAGAAAAAAAAAAGGAATTGACAACTTAGTCAAAACAATTAAAAGTATAATAAATATCATCTCACAGATAAGTCTGGCCGTTACTCACACTAGCAGTCAGATGAAAGGAGAGGTGAAGTGATATTTCACTTAGTAACTTGGGGGTTACTTGCACTAATAGTCACGCCAAAGATGGAATGCTATTAAATTAAAAAGAAGAAAGAAAAAAAAAATTCATGAATAAAAGGTTGAGTTGTCTAGTTAAACCAAAAAAAAATGTCCCTAGTACTTGAGAAAAATAAACCTCTTTGTTCTATGATAAGGATGAAACTTTATGAATGAGAAGGATTAAATGAATTGATTGAACAAAGTCTCAAGGCATTGAATGCTAAGAAGAAATAAGGTTAAACACACACTTTGGACATTGGGAATTCATTTTACTTAGTTGACATACTGTAGAAGGTGTTTGATTTAGTCTAAACAATTCAGAATGATTCTTTCTCAAATTAAAATATTCAATTATGATGCTCTTTATTTTTTATAGAGGGAGAGTTGATAAACTTATTTTTATAGGATTTTAATAGGGTATTTACCCGCTATTTTATTTTATAGTTTTGATTTCAACTTATTCTTATTTATTTATGGTTTAAATATGTCTTTGGTCCCTGAAACACATCATCTTTTATGATATATTAAAAATGAAAATGTTTTATATTATTAACTGATAAATTTATTAATTATCATTTAATAATTAATGTTATTTTATAAAAAAAAATATGAATCGAAATTAAAAGTGGGGTTCAGGAGATTTTGGAAAACCCGTCTTCTTCCATGCCACGTCAGTTTGCCAGCTCTTTTTTTGTAACTTTTGATTTGAAGTTAGGGACCAAACATAATCGTCTCCGTTTTTACAGGGACTAAATTCAAACAACAAAACTTACGAGGACTAAAACAATAAGTGGTATATTTACAGGGACCACATACATATTCAAACCTTTATTTATTTTTCGTATTTGCATAATTGATCAAGAGATGATAAAACAATTCAAATTGGTCAAATCTGTGACTTATCCAAAAAAATAAAAATAAATAAACATATAAACTTTCAAACATTTTCTTTAAAGCAAAGAGTATCACGTAATCGTGAACATGTCACATTAATCCAAAATTTCCATCAAACTTAAAACTCAAAATAATAACAGTAATCAAAAAAATCCTTTTTGAAGCACACGTACATAAGTTTAATGATAATTGTAAATGTAGTCCCAACCCGATGTCACTATCAGAGCGGGAATTCCTAAAATAAAATATGTTCAAAGATGACGTTAACAAAAAGGTAGATAATAAAAGTCTTTGAGATAAGACGACTTCCTACACTTCGAGAGTATTAGTCTTCACTTGGAGCTTGCAGCTCGTTTGCGTCCATCGCAAACGCCAAACACAAACAACGAGGGGTGAGTTTCGAAATTATGTAACAGTATTAAAATAAATGAGGAGAACACAGAAGTAGTCAAAACAACACAAATAAAGAGAACATTCAAGAACATAATATCAGAGGTTAATCTAATTCAATCACAATAAAACAGTTACAAGGATGAAATGCTATGCATGTCCTATACACTATACTTCATCATTTGGTACCATTCTACTCTAAAGTACTTGGTTAGGAGGCCTGATACTATGCCACTACAAGAGTGGACGGACAATTCATGAATGGCCAAGTCCTCATAGACACATATACGAGACAGTTGGGGTACTCTTGTGTTGCATGGTAGCTCCCAGCCTTTGGGAATTACCCACTAATCCACTTAGGAATTCCCCACCAGAGATACCCCCAAGGTCTATCAGTCTTACCTTACAGTTCGACTGTAGCCCTCCATGATCAGGCTCATTCAGTTGTACTTCCCCATAATCACTAGGTTTGTCAGACCCTCGCTATATGATGACAAAATAATCTTAACTCCAAATACTACAACACATATCTCAGACTTACTCGATCATCACAACTCAATAAGTTTCAGTTGACTTCACAATATTCATCATTACATATGTATCCCAGTCAATCACAATGCAATCCAATATATTTGGTTTACACTACTCACAATGCACAATCTAATCTTATCAATCGCAATAATAAAAAAATTAAACAGGTGGCACATTCAAATAATATCACAATTTCAATCAAGTAGCAAGAACACTCCAGTACATATTATTCATACAGTAACAATTAACATAACATTTCATAAAATCAGACAGCATGCAATCTTAGATTCACGGCAATTCTATAGGTTGCTAAATTATATTTTAGTCCTCACTATTACCATTCATATATTATTAATTAATTATTATTACTGAATAGGGCTCAACCGTACGTAGTAAGCCCCTGATGAATATCTGGAAATTTCGATATTCCCGTTCATCTCACGCTATTTTATACTCATAAAATCGAACCTCATGTCAACCCTTACCTTAGCTGAAGATTTTTTTCCCAACAAATCCGATCTGCTAACTTGTCGCGTCTTCGTCGACCCTTGTCTCTAATAATCTGCGAAAAAAAATAAATAAATCAATGCAACGCAACGCAACGACCAAATATAAATTAATTACTTGCTCCAATAGATAAATGAATTGTTTACTAATTGCAATATCATCCAAAAATATTTAATACTACGCATGCTGATGATTATATAAATATAAAAAGACATCTTATTCAAAATAAATGAAAAATAATAGAATTATATATTACTAAATAAATATAGTGTGTGTATAATTTTGATATTGCAATATTCTAACAATATATGGTACGCATTGAAAGGAAAGTAACAAAGCCATTGGCCGCAAAAAAATAGAATTAGACTCTTAAAGATATAAATTTTAAACTGTAGGCACCTATATATAAACGCAGTATATGCTATCTTAAAAATTTACAATGCAATGTACACTATAACAATTTTAAATTATGATTAGAATAACTAAAGTCTTTGGATGTTAAATAAATTTAGATTATTTATTTATTTAAACTCAACTGCTAAAACCAGTATGCTAATAATAATATTGTATTATTATTATTATTATTATGATTATTATTATTATTATTTATTATTATTATTATTATGATTATTATTATTATTATTATTATTATTATTATTATTATTATAAACCCATCCTACTAGTGCTAAAGATAAAAATTAGTGTAGCAACACAAATTCACTCCTTGTATTAATTACACAAAACACATAAAGAAATTAGAACACATAATAACACTTATATAATAATAGTAGTGTATCATTATACTATTAAAATAGGATAATGAGAAATTGAGGTGTTACAAAATCTACTAAGTTTTTAGTGCAAAAGTACCAAGTTTAATACTCAACTTATGAGTGCAAGAAGGAGGTTTGTTGCACACTTCAAGGAGATTGGATTTTATGATAAGAAAATGTTGCCAAAGAAGGGAAAAGATTGTTGCATAAAATTAGGATGTTCTTGCTATCATTAAAAGGAGCCACATCTATCATATAAAAAAAAGGAGAAGCAAAATCGTAGAGAAAAAAGGACAAACACTTTGGAAACTTGGGAGTGCTTGGAGTTAGAGTAAAGTGTCTCAAATTTTGGAGCAAAAATTCATACTCTTTTAGGGTTTTATATACATGTTTGAGATGGCCAAACTTTGGATGCCATAATCATGTATTTTTTTCTTTCTTATCTTGGTTATGTAATTAATAAGTACACATTTCATACAATAGAGCATGATCATCAAAGTACTATGCAAAATAGCGGTGTCACACTCGTAGCCCTATTTGTGCATGTGTTAACTTTTCATCATATGCATATTTTTCATTGTTTTTAGTCTTATTTATCTTTAATAATCAGTTAATTTAAGGAATTATTTGATATATTTTGTTGATTTTAGTTCTTAAATTTAATTAAATGTTTATTTTCTTATTTCCCTGATTAAGTAGATATTTTTTCGTAGTTTTGCGGTGTTTCTTTGTTTCAGTGCAACGCTGAATTTTGGTGAGAAACCAACATGACCTATGTGGAGTATTTCAGTCATATCTGGAGTTGTAGATGTACAATTGGAGTCAAATTAAGTGCAAATGAAAGCTAAGGTCCATAACTACAACTTTTATGAAGACACCTGAACCAAATTCGAACTCAAAAGAGGAGCAAAATGCAGTAAATATCAAACAACAGATGTTATGCACTTGTAGCGCAAATCCCGCGCCTGGGGCGCATTACTGCATTGCTGAATCTGTCCAGGCGCGCCTAGAGCACAAATGTTGTGCCTTGGGCGCATGGTGCTTTGCAGAATGGATAAAAACGTGTTTTCTCACTTTTTAGGGATCTTTTTGGCTATTGTGCCCTAGTAGAGTGTAACGCCCCAGATTTTGATCCAAGACATTACATAAAGATATTTGTTTTCTTTTAATAACGACAACAATTTTTTTTTTCTTAGGAGTAGTACTTCATGTAATTAAGAAAAATTTTGCTAGAAAATAACTTAATATCATTTTTGGTAAAGGAACACAATGCGATTTACTAGATATTGTGACACCCTAAACCCCAAATAAAAAAAAAATTCTTGTTTTTAAAACAATGAAATTCTTCAAATAAATAAATGTATAAACTTTCAAACATTCTGTTTTTAAGGTAAAGAGTATCACGTAATCGTGAAAAGGTCACATTAATCCAAAATTTGCATCAACTTAACACTCAAAATAATATTGGTAATCAACAAAATCCTTTTTGAAGCACACGTACATAAGTTTAATGATAATTGTAAATGTAGTCCTAACCCGATGTCACTATTAGAGCAGGAATTTCCAAAATAAACTATGTTTGAAAATTACATAAACAAAAAGGTAGAAAATAAAAGTCTTCAAGATAATATGGCTTCCTACAATTCGAGAGCATTAGTCTTCACCTGTAGCTTGCAACTCGTCAGCGTCCATCGCAAACGCCAAACACAAACATCGAGGGGTGAGTTTCGAAATTATGTAACAGTATTGAAATAAGTGAGGAGAACATGCAAGTAGTCAAAACAACACAAATAAACAGAACATTCAAGAATATAATATCAGAGGTTAATCTAATTCAATCACAATAAAACAGTTACAAAGATGAAATGCTATGCGTGTCCTATACTCTATACTTCATCATTTGATACCATTCTACTCTAACAAATAGGGTTTAGTTACTCATGACAGAGATACGATAGGGATTATAGAAGAATTACAAGAATGATTCATGAATGATTCTTGATAAAACTGCTCCAATGATGTTAGAAACGTTTGTCTTTGAGTTTTTCTGCTAGGGCACAAGTCTCCCCACTTCACAATAGCCAAAAAGATCCCTAGAAAGTGAAAAAAAAAAGTGTTTTTAATCCATCCTATCGAGTCCACGCGCTCCAGGCGCAGAAAACGCGCTTCAGGCGCTCGCGCTGGCAGTGCTGAATGGCAAGAAATGCGCCTCAGGCGCGGCTGTTGCGCTTCAGGCGCATAGCATATGTTGGTTGACATATACTGCATTTTTCTCCTTTTTCCAGTCTGAATTTGGTTTCGGTGTCATCATGAAAGATGTAGCTATGGATCTTAGCTTTCAGTTGCACTTGGTTTGACTCCAATTGGACATCTACAACTCCAGATATTACTGAACTGCTCAACATAGGTAATGTTGATTTCTCGCCAAAATTCAGCACTGCACTAAAACAAAGTAACAACGCAAAACTCCGAAAAATCTATACTTATTCAAGGAAATAAGAACATAAACATTCCATTAAATCAAAGAAATAAAATTAACAAAATATATCAAATAACTCCTTAAATTAACTAATGAATAAAAGATAAATAAGACTAAAAACAATGAAAAATATGCATATGATGAAGAGTCGTCACCTCCCTATATGATGATAAAACAATCCTAACTCCAAAATCTACAACACATATCTCAGACTTACTCGATCATCACAACTCAATAAGTTTCAATTTGACTTCACAATATTCATCATTATATTTGTATATCAGTCAATCACAATAAAATCCCAATATTTGATTTACACTACTCACAATACACATTCCAATCTCATCAATCACATAATAAGGAATCATATAGGTGCACTTTTATGTAATATCACAATTTCAATCAAGTAAAAAGAACCCTTAAGTACATATCATTCCTACAATAACAATCAGCATAATATTTCATAAAATCAGACAACATGCAATCTTGATATAAATAAATTCACGGCAGTTCTATAGGTTGCTAAATTATATTTTAGTTATTACCATTCATATATTATTAATTAATTATTATTACTCATTGGGGTTCAACTGTACGTAGTAAGCCCCGGATGAATATCTAGGAATTACGGTATTCTCGTTCATCCCACGTTATTTTGTACTCATAAAATTGAACCTCCTCGCACCCCTTACCTCAATTGAAGATTTCGCCCAACAAATCTGATCTGCTAACTTGTTGCGTCATCGTCGACCCTCGTCTCTAATAATCCGCGAAAGAAATAAATAAATCGTTGCAAGTAATAATAAAATGGTAGTACCGAGTGTCGAACTCAAGGATTACGTTTTACTATTGAATTATATTTGATTACTAAATTGAACAAAAAGTTTCCGAATTGATTGAAATAATAATTAAAATTAACAACGGTAATAAAACTGATCCTTTATAATAAGAAATATGTGAGTGATGAGTTTCACTTCGAATCTAACCTTGATGTCTAATTTGATCCTAGTTGTCGCGGCCTAAAATTTCGAGTGTTTCCCGAATTCAATGGAGTCGCCACCAAAGTTTATTTTAAAATAGGGAAAATATTGGAAAACCCTTAAAAATAAAAATAAAGTAAAAAAACATTGGTCTTTGAAACCAAATTTTGAGTTCGGGAGTCGATTATGCGTAGGGAAGGTATTAGCACCCTACGACATCCGTTAAAAAACGGTTACCTATAATTAATTGTGCAATATTAATATTAACTTAAATATATTTATTTCTCCTTTTTAAAATGCAAGTATAATATTTTTTATGAAAATAATCTAATGATAAATATACATTTAAAATATAGAGAGAAAAAAAAGTTTTTGTTAGTATGCTTGACAAGAGTGCGATCTTGCTCCTATGTATCTCCCGGTGCGATGGAGAAATCAAAGCTACATAGTTCTCGGGTAGAAAATGCGGATGTGTTGATTATTTTTAAAGAAGATTTGTTTTGTTGTCGATAAAATAAAATAAAAAATTGTTTTGAAAAAGAATTTGTTTAAATTAAATAATAATTTAAAATGCAAGCTTTAAGACTATCTAGTCGTACAACTCGTGTCTCAAAGAATTTAAGGAGTAAAAAGATGTCACATCTAATTTAATCCTTTTAAGAATATTTTTATCATTTTTTATTTTAAATATTAAGTTTTAAAAATATCAAGTAGTATAAATGGTATCTCGAAAAATTTAAGGAGCAAAAAGATGTCGCATCTAATTTAATCCTTTTAAGAATATTTATTGTTTTAGTTTTAAATATTAAGTTTTAAAAATGTCAAGCAGGAAAACTTGTATATTAAAAATTTAAGGGGTAAAAAGATGTCACATCTAATTTAACCCTTTTAAAAAATAATTTATCATTTTTCGGTTTTAAATACTAAGCTTTAAAAATATCAAGTAGTATTAAAAATTTAAGGAGTAAATAGATGTCACATCTAATTTAAATTTTTAATATAATAAAAAAAATGACTTTTAATTAATTTGTATATAAAAATGAATTTTAGAACTATCAAATTATACAATTTATGTCATTACAAACTCATATAAAAAAATGACAAATTTATTCAACCTTCATTCAAAAAAATCTTTGTGTTTTTTTTTTTTATTATTTTAAAGGATTTAACAATAGTAATTATATAAAAAACAGACTTATTAAAAAAAAATGCTAAAACACCTAAAGCATTAAAAGGATAAAATGAAACGTGAAGGCCAGGCTGTTAGTATATAAAAATGAAACATGAAGGCCACGCTGTAAGTTAATGTTAGCATATAAAAAATAAAACGTGAGAAATAAAACATTCTATATAATAATATAAATATATATACTTGCCTAAGTCATGACCTAATTCACCAGGCTTGCCAAAGCCAGAGCGGCGGCGATGGAGGAAACAGGGGATAAGAAAAAAGAAAAAAAACGCAGGCCAAAAGGAAAGTAATAGAAAAATACCTTTGTGTTTTTCGTGTTTGCTGTTTGTTACTGATCTGATTTCTTCCTCTTCTTCTTGGTATGTGTTTTTTATCAGTTAGTGTTAATCTCAAATCTCTTCCCAAAAAATCCTCCCTTTTTGATTTTTGTTTGTCTCAATTTATAGGTAAAATAATGAATGCTTCTGATCAGTAGATAAATTTCAGTCCTGGATTTTACATTGTTCTACACCAAATTTTAACTGGATTTTGTATTGCCTTTGTAACAAATTTTAAGCAATGTATAATTAAGGAAAAAGTGTTTTCCACATTTTCAATGAGTATACAGATTTTACAAGTAATTGATTTATTAGGCTAAAAAATAAATCAGATTAGGCAATAAACTAGTTTTTAGCATGTTTGTGATTTTGAAAATAAAAATATTGCTGAGATATGTGTTGCTGTGTGAACCCTACTGGAAAAATGTTATGTGTTGCTGTGTGAACCCGGCTAGAAAAAGGTTGAAGCGTGTAGAGGGTGAGGTTGCTTGTGTTGCTGTATTAAACCTGTTGGTTTTGTTGATGTGTGTTTAATAAAATAAATTTGGCAGATAGAATAAAAATAAAAATTGTCATAAAAATATGGCTAACCAAATAAAAAATGAAAATTCGCATACTAAATGTGGCTAACCAAATAAAACAAAATTGGCATACCAAATGTGGCTAATAAAATAAAACTTATGATGATTTTTTAGATGATGATTTTTTTAGATTTTTTTGATAATAATTATTAAACATATTATTATATGCATAATAATTGTAAAATAATTATTGAACATATTATCAGACAAAATTGAGGTACTACACTAGTTATTGAATTCCTTTATAGAATTCAAACCGAATTCTCTTTATTACTCTTGCCCTAATGTCTTAGTGACATAACCTTTAATTCCAAAGTAACCCCTAATTCCTTAGTGGATTTAAGATTAGAATTAAGCCTTACCGTACAGGAATTCTCTTGTTCAACTATTGCCTTTGCAACTAATTTAATTGGTTTCATGACCTGTATATATCCCTAGACTACAAATTCATGAATTTCTTATCTCAAGCATTCGTAAAGTCCACTTCCGTTTCAAAATACGAATTGTAGAACATTTTAATGTTGATCAAGCAATAAAAAGCATTAAGCACAGAGATGAGAAAAATAATACAATAAACTCATTCATATAACTAGAAATCAAATCAAGAAATAAGGGGTTCAACTTGTTACACTCATCCCTAACAAATAGGGTTTCGTTACTCATGACAGAGATACGATAGGGATTATAGAAGAATTACAAGAATGATTCATGAATGATTCTTGATAAAACTACTCCAATGATGTTAGAAACGGTCGTCTTTGAGTTTTTTTGCTAGGGCACAAGTCTCCCCACTTCACAATAGCCAAAAAGATCAAAAGCGGTCGTCTTTATCTAATATATTACACAATTACATGCCTTAAACTTGCACACATCACAAGCTTCACCAAGATCAACAATACTAAAATGGGACAAGTCTAACTTTCTAGTGATAAGGTCACACATAGGTAAATACACATAACACTCATGAAATGTAAAAATGTCATGGCAATCTTACTTCTATGACCCTATTAAAATACCATTTCTATAAATAAACTCTAGAAAGAATCATTCCTATAACACATCTATCAACCACATGTCAATCTTAACTCTCTTGCAATATTCAAATATCCTTGCAAGTATCTATTACCCATTCAATATCGACTACCAAATAATTTTGAAATCACAACTTAACTTTTATAAACTTCTCGAGTCAAAACAAACTAGGAAGAACCTTATGTACGGTCCATTAAGTCACTCAACTATTCACTATATAATTTTTTTTACTAGGCTCATCTAAGCCTCGCACTTCTTATTCACAACAAGTTTGACTACTTATCAAAATAACCCAACATATTCATTTAAAAAAAAAATTAACTTTAATATCTTCCTAAGAATTTTAACTCAACGTCAACAAAGCAAGACATTGAAAATAATGAACCTCTCTATCGTAATAGTTAATACTCTTACAAGTTCATAAACATGAGGAAAGTATAGATAGTGTTATGCATACGAAAACATAGTCACTTTTACAAAAAAATTAAAACAACTAAAGCTTGACTACCAATGGTTTCAACATTTCTTCTCGCAACACCATTGTTCCACCAATCAATGATCTCAACCAATCTAAAATTGGTTAGCCTACTCTTAAACAGAATACAAACATGGAGGCAAAAACAATCCACATGAAATACCCAATAATACGTTTGCACAACAAATAGCTCTCTTACAACAAAGTCACTGCACAGTAATAGTAAAAAAAAAAAAACAAATCAACAATTAATAAAGCAAGCATGTAAGCACAATGAACATATAACCCACGGTCTGATTGGACAGACGATACCACTAATGTGACACCCTAAACCCCAAATAAAAAAAAATTAATTTTCTTATTTTTAAAATAATGAAATTCTTCAAATAAATAAATGTATAAACTTTCAAACATTCTTTTTTTAAGGTAAAGAGTATCATGTAATCGTGAACATGTCACATTAATTCAAAATTTCCATCAACTTAACACTCAAAATAATATCAGTAATCAACAAAATCCATTTTGAAGCACACGTACATAAGTTTAATGATAATTGTAAATGTAGTCCCAAACTGATGTCACTATCAGAACGGGAATTACCAAAATAAACTATGTTCGAAAATGACGTTAACAAAAAGGTAGAAAATAAAAGTCTTTGAGATAATACGGCTTCCTACACTTCGAGAGCATTAGTCTTCACCTGTAGCCTGCAGCTCGTCTGCGTCCATTGCAAATGCCAAACACAAACATCGGGGGTAAGTTTTGAAATTATGTAACAGTATTAAAATAAGCGGGGAGAACGCGCAAGTAGTCAAAACAACAAAGAGAACATTCAAGAATATTATATTAGAGGTTAATCTAATTCAATCACAATAAAACAGTTACAAGGATGAAATGTTATGCATGTCCTATACTCTATACTTCATCATATGGTACCATTCTACTCTGAAGTACTTGGTTAGAAGGCCTGATACTATGCCACTACAAGACTGGATGGACAATTCATGAATGGCCAAGTCCTCAGAGATCCCCTCAACTCAACCCGAGACACATATACGCGACGGTCGGGGTACTCTTGTGTTGCATGGTAGCTCCCGGCCTTAGGGAATTATACACTAATCCACTTAGGAATTCCCCACCAGAGATACCCCCAAGGTCTATCAATCTTACCTTAAAGTTCGACTGTAGCCCTCCCTATATGATGACAAAACAATCCTAACTCCAAAATCTACAACACATATCTCAGACTTACTCGATCGTCACAACTCAATAAGTTTCAATTTGACTTCACAATATTCATCATTATATATGTATATCAGTCAATCACAATAAAATCCCAATATTTGATTTACACTACTCACAATACACATTCCAGTCTCATCAATCACATAATAAGGAATCAAATAGGTGCACTTTCAAGTAATATCACAATTTCAATCAAGTAACAAGAACCCTTAAGTACATATCGCTCCTACAATAACAATCAGCATAACATTTCATAAAATCAGACAGCGTGCAATCTTGATATACTATAGGTTGCTAAATTATATTTTAGTCCTCACTATTACCATTCATATATTATTAATTAATTATCATTACTCAATAGGGTTCAACCGTACGTAGTAAGCCCCGGATGAATATCTGGGAATTACTGTATTATCGTTCATCTCACGTTATTTTATACTCATAAAGTCGAACCACCTCTCACCCCTTACCTCAATTGAAAATTTCACCCAACGAATCTGATCTGCTAACTTGTCGCGTCATCGTCGACCCTCATCTCTAATAATCCGCAAAATAAAAAAATAAATAAATGAACGCAACGCAACGCAACGACCAAATACCGATTAATTACATGCTCCAATAGATAAATAAATTGTTTAATATTTGCAATATCATCCAAATATATTTAATACTACGCATGCTTATGATTATATTAATATAAACAGACATCTTATTTAAAATAAATGAAAAATAATAGAATTATATATTACTAAATAAATATAGTCTGTGTATTATTTTGATATTGCAATATTCTAACAATATATGGTACGTATTGAAAGGAAAGTAACAAAGCTTTTGGCTGCAAAAATATAGAATTAGACTCTTTAAGATATAAATTTTAAATTGTAGGCACGTATATATAAATGCAGTATATGCTATCTTAAAATTTTACAATGCAATGAACACTATACAATTTTAAATTATAATTAGGATAACTAAAGTCTTTGGATGTTAAACAAATTTAAATTATTTATTTATTTAAATTCAACGTAGTATGCTAATACCAGTATGCTAATAATAATAGTGTATGTAGTATTAAGGAATACTAATAACATGAACTATGAAATAAAAAAATAAAACATGTCAAAAAATAAATTAGTTAAATTAAATTAAGTGATATGTGCAAGTTCTTTGTTTTTGAAATGAGGAAGATTTATTTATTTGGACCATTTATTTATTTGGACCATATTGTGCTATGATACATTTGCAAACCAATTAACAAAATTTATTGTATAAATAATTGGTATTCAAACAGAATATAATTAATAAATAAAATATAGTCAGTATTTTATTTTAATCATGAACCTAAATTATAAAATAAAATATGGAAGGGACGGTAACTAAATCATCGGAAGAAAATTCAACTAATAGTAACACAATTGGTAGATTTTGACAATAATTTAAAAATAATGAGAGACTAACGAGACGAAATCAAAGATCTTGTAAATAGTAATATATGCTTGATTCTTTAATCCGATAGTAGTAGCCGGCAAAATCATGACAGAGGACAACGATCCGTGTGTAATAGACTTAAAATATAATTTTGTGATTGTGGCTGATTTGTTAATATGTAGGGAGGGATTGAAATTAAAATTAAAAAAAAGATTAGATGGGGGCTTACGGTGCGATACTCAAGTATGTTCCAGGGAGATATTGGCTAACTATGGGTAGAAAGCAAAATCCTTGTTTGAATGGCGGCGGCGAGGGTTTAGAGACAGACCACATTCACCATCTACGGATGCCATATATATATATATATATATATATATATATATATATATATATATATATATATATATATATATA